>JBBPDH010000002.1:3248989-3267387 GCA_037974565.1 Clupeocharax schoutedeni | reverse complement strand
CCTTACAAGTTTTAAACCTCTCACAGTTCAGCTCTGTCCTTTGTACCATTTCATGCTATTCATTGGACCTGAACTGATTGAATTTCAATTAAATAAAGCTTGAAACGTTGGGGTGTTCTAAAACTTTTGACCGGTAGTGTATATATTTACATTTTACATTTTGGTCTGAATTTTTGTCTTTCTTTAAAGATAGGATACAGTATAATGATCTCCAGAGTAAGGATTCCAGTTTTGAATGTGATAAAAAAGTATATCATTGTGTGTCTTGTAAGTTGAAGAGGCAGCAGGCAGCATTTTCTTGCTGGTAAATGAAGAAGGAAGGCAGATAGCCAACATCATTGATAAAAATGACCTTGACTGAAAGCTGTCCTCAAAAATCTTCCAAACATGATGGTGGAAGCATGGGATTACTTAAATGGCAAGGTATGGAGAAGATTTTGATCATCCCTCCAAAGGAACAAATATCAGGAACTGAACTCAGACCAGAGCAGAGATCTCTGCAGAAAGTTAGTGCATGAGGAAGTCAATTGAGAGCATCCTTGATCACTTAGTCCATTTTTCACCATAATTCATGGTCCTCTAATTCCAACCACTAAGTGAAGAACTACCATCTCCACTTAGGAGAAATAGTCAATGAAAACTGCTGCTTCTTTTCACTGTAGTAAACAAAGTGTCAACTCTGGCACTCTTGCTTTCCACAATGTTTAAACTTGCGATGGCTTGACGGCAATTAGCAAACCGAGAGCCTGTAAAGAACTGGCAAGCACTTTGTCACAGTCCAATAAAATAAGATTAGAAACCTTTACAGCTCTTCATATGTTAGAGAAGTCACTGTATAGCGTTTTATGTGACATATTTGGACCAAGTTCTCCAGATGACGTTTACTGTGAGAAGGGGGCGGGGGGATGTGGAGCAGAAAGAAGCTAGTGTTTCCAGTTGAATCGTATGTAATTGGATCAGTACGGAACGGCTGATGAAAACGAAATGATCTGGTCTTTGTTATTGGGGTGTGTTCTTCTGGTGTTCTTCCAACTTATGCCTCGCATGGTGGCTAGTCACGCCGCATGCTACAAGTTCTCAGTACCAAAGGGGACTTTCCAGCCAGTGCTGGAAAGACGTTGGTTTTTCATAGAATGCATATGTAATACAGGCATAATGCATATTTAATATCATGTATGTAACCGTTTGTTCTTCATACATGTGTATATTTAGCTAGTCATCAGATGGCTAGAAATTCCCACTGTTTTCTAAAAGCATCTTTGGAACTTTACATTGGAGAAGGTGCTGGGTTGTTTGGATCTTAGTTCAGGAGTGAATAGCTTGTGTAGCATAGCGCTCCATATCATTGCTGGGACATTTGAAAGTGTAAGACATGCTTTATGTTGTTTTCAAGTGTCATTACAATGTAAGTATCACATTGAAACGTGACTTTTTCAGAGAGTTTATCTGATAAACCCATTATGTGTCCTTGTTTCTGATGTTTGGGGTTTTTGATGGCATTTTCTGAAACAGAGCTTAGAGGTTCATTGCAAAGATGAGCACAGATTTTAGTCTCGATTGTAAACAGAGAAAGGGCAACTGAGTACGGTTGATGTATTTTCTGTCTGATGATTAATTTCATAACTTTTGGATGTACATTACGAACCAACGCTTTATTCGAGATCCTCTCCCATGTAAAAATGTTACAAGTCAATGAGATGATATGAGTCAAACAGCACAACGAGTAATGATAAACGATACAAAGATAAGAGAAGAAGTGCTTCATTTTGCTGAGAAATGGCAAGTGTTCCTTTTAATCATGGGCTGAATAGTAATTAGGTGGGAGCAAGAGAAAGATTTGGGCATCTGTAGAAGGGTTACAGTCAAGAATCTATCGTTTGCTCTGAAAAGAGCACAAGGAGGGCCGTTCAGATGTCTGTCCGGACCTCAATAAAGGCTAGAAACAGGAGGCAAATTGACCCCTCGGGCCAAAGAATGCTAGAATACAGCCAGACAAAGGCAGCGTTTCTTTACACCGAAAAACAACTCGCTGCTCTTTGCCAAGGGGGGATTTCTCCAACTGAGAATAATAACAAATCACACATTTTTAAAAATCAAGCATGTAGACTTATCTAGCTTTATTCATTGCTTTGCGAGTCATGGAGGTCAAATCGTGCATTATTACTACAATATCTCAGGCTAAATTTGTAAGCTCTGAATCTATTTGCTACAATACAGCGGTGGCCACCGCCATAATGCCACCTCTGTTCGCCGAGCATGAGGCGAAGCGTAATTGTGCAGAGGAATGTATGACAAACTGCCGTCCACAAAGAGCCCCTCTCTAGCGGCTGACAGTTCTGCCCATATTTTTAGAATACTGTCCCGATAATGAGAATTCATCCGCCCACGTGTTGCTAAGCCACCAAGTGTAAGCTTGTCTTTGTTCTGGATTATTTAAAAAAAAAAATTATTTAGGAATTTACCTTGAGCGCTAGAAATCACAGGTCTAAGACAGACTGGGTAAAAAAAAAAAAAAACAATACATTTTTTAAGCTATGTCTTAATTTGAAAGTCCAACCAAAGACATTTAATTTAAAAGAGGCATGTGAGCATATAATGGAACATCTTGAATAAATGTTTTATAATTTTCGGTCATTTATTTAATGTGAATATGCTAAATATTTCAAGAAATAAGAACTTTTTCACAAAAATAACCTATCATTATTTTAAATCAGAATTACTGTGTCATATCGTTACATTTATATTACATTAAAAGCTATTTGCTGTTTATTGAAATATTATCTATCACCACTGACATCATTACATTGCATAAGAGGAAGGAACCACTTGTTGGACAGTGTCCAGTCCAGTTTTGCTTTAGAGTCTAGCAGTTTAACCCAGTAAATGCATCATTTTTCCTCTTTATTTTTGCAATCTAAACACAACAAAAAGGGAATCTGATGGTTTAAGAATAGCGACAGTGACCAAAAAAAAAAAGAATTTGCCTTTGTAATGGTACAGTCATAGATCATATTTCATTCAAAGTATATTCAGTCATCTTTGACAGGTTTCTGATTACATTGTCTTTATAAACCACCAGCATAGATGATAGACGATGATGATGATGAGTAGATCATATGGAGGGGACATTGAGAAAATGCTCAAATTGTATAATAAATTTCATTTTATTTTCACAAAAATGCAATATAAAGTCAGTTAAGCTGAGGGCCAGTGAGCCAAAAATGCAGAAAAAATGTTCTGGTTGCTGTAGACAACCCTTAAAGTTTAAAGACCCTTAAAGCTTAAAGTTCCTTTGGTTTTCTGGCTGCGACTGTGGCTGGTGATTGTTTTCGTACTGTTCTCTGTAGTTTCTGGAGTTTGCACTAGAACTAGGGTGGGTGAAGGGGGGGGGCACATTCTTCCTAGCTATAGTTCTGGGGGTTATTAATGAACCAATGATCCAACTAGCAAACTGAGAGCAAATTATCATGCTTATGTTCACGGCATTTATTAATGTATCTATTTTGCAGTGTATTAAAAACGGAGATACGTGTGTTTTTTGGGCACAGTGACGAAATGTAAATGCGCTCAGTGTTTGGAATAGACTTCATCATGAAGGGTGCTTCCACATTCTGCCTGTATTGATTTATGAGTTGATCAGGAGGAACCTTGGAGCATGTTGAGCGCATCCTGTGATTCTTTCATCTCCCTTGAAAAAATCAGTCATGCTTTCTGAACTTCTCTTTGAACCCCATAAAAATGTGAGCGACAGCTCTTTTCCTGACGGTGACCAATGAGAGGGACAAAAACAACAACATGAGCATCAAGTGACTATGAGTAGAAGTTCTCCTATTCGTAATGGGGGAATATCAGCCCTGTTCCTCGTAATCGGTTTTATCATTGCTGCTTGGCCACTGTCCCACGGCGTCTCAGTGAGGGACGAGCTCGTCCCCCCAGGCGAGTGAAGCAGGGCTTCGGTGCAGGACTTTCCAGCAAAGGCAACAGGGAGAAAGGCATGAAGCGGCACATTGTGTGATCACCACAATGGACACTCTGTCGCCACCATCTCCACTAATTTGATTTGCCTGCGAGGTAGTGCAGAAATTCCCCAAGAATTCCTGTGATGAGTAGCTGCCCCCGGTGCTGGGGAGGAAGCGGAGTGAATGTGTGAGCATGTGAATAAATGACTGAAGGAGAGCGCAGGAATGAATGAGTGCATGCGAGTGAGAACATGCATGTTTATATGGGAGTGAATGAGTGTGTTTTAAATTGAACGATTGCTTATAGGCCTGCCCTCTTTCAGTGACATTCCTAACACTTCCAGCACAGACTCCAGGCAAGTCTGAGGAATCTCTGGACTTTCCCAGGATGTTCTCGGTCTCAAAGCTGCAGTATTAAAAAATAAATGGTTGCACAGTGTTTACTATTGGTGAATAGAAATTCTTCAGATTTTTGGATGAATTGCTCTTATATACTGTATTTACTATGATTCAACAATGAAGGCTCGGTTCCACTCTCAATAGGCACAGTCCCATTGTGTCTAATCTCTCTGACAACCTTGTTTAGAAAATCTATTTACATTACCATGCAAAAGTGTTGTTTCATCCCTCGTTTCTTTGTACTTTGCTTTGAATCACATCCTTGGTGCGGGAGAACCAAGGATTGTTGCATTATTATGCTTGGTGTGCTTGACTGATTTTCCTAGGCATCCCATTACTTTTGTCCGTATAATATGTCCATTACTTTTGTCCATTAGTTCATCCAAAAAAAACCCCAAACAGGATTTAAAAAATAAAAGTGCACAATACACTACTGTTGAATTCATTATTAAATTAATTCAAAAATATGCAACTAATCGCAGAACACAATTAAACATTTTATTACATTTACATTTACATTTACGGCATTTAGCTGACGCTCTAATCCAGAGCGACGTACATCAGTGTCGCCAAGAATTAACCTACATATATGCATCAAGTGTTATAGCAAGTAGAATATCATTATAAGATCAAACATCTAAGGATTCGAGGTCAGACAGTACTTAATGGCAATATGACTAAACATTGTTTATCAATTGGTACAATCTGATCTTGGAATTGGTGTGTGTGTGTGTGTGTGTGTGTGTGTGTGTGTGTTTGTGTGTGTGTGTGTGTGTGTGTGTGTGTGTTTTTACACAAAGTGGTTCAGTGTTGCCTGCATGCAAAATGCCAATAAAGAAAACATCCTTTCAGCCCAACCTTTTCTGCTGAGCTCTTAATCTTTGGCATCAGTCACACTTTTGAGTGTGAACTATTGAAGCCTTGCCTAATCATATCCAAGAAAACTAACTTCGTTTTGGAAATTATTCATGACCATGCTCCAAACTATATAGTCTTTTAAAAGATCGAATGAAACGAGGTAGTTTGGAAAAGCAATGAACAGGTTTTGTCTGATACAGTAGACTCCTGTGTTGTGACTGTGAGCTTCATTCTCTGACTTATTTTACTTTTTTTACTTAATTTGCAAAAACAAAGAGCAAGTACGTCTAGAAAATACCACCTGAAATACATCTGAACTCCATATGAGCTGCTTATTTACTTCAGGAAACATGTGCATCCCCCAAAATATGGACTACCTCATGAAGGAACTGTGTTTGAGCCACCTCCATATAACCCAGTCTATACAACCTTGAGTTCATTGCGATGTATTTAGCATCCAGGCCTCACCATTCTTCCTTACAGAAGACTTCCAGTCAAGTTCATTTGGTTCATTGGGCTCACACAACAGAACATTGTTTGGAAGAAATCCATATTAGGATTTCAAGTCTCCATCTCCCATATGAATAAACCATTGGTTGGAGTAGAAGAGGGGGAGATAGGAAGGAAAAGACATCTTGTACTTCCCAAAGCTCTAATATCTTCCCTCCTTGTGTCTTTAAAGGCAGCGTGAAGTATTGGCCATACATGTCTGTACATCTTGGAAGTCTGTCCGTCCTGGGATATTAGCAACGATTTTTTTTTGCAGGTTGCAATAATTTATCTTGTAACTGATTTCGTAACTGATTTTCGCCTTTTTCGTAACTGATTTTCGCCATTTACCTGTGAAACAGAAGAACTGGGGTGGATAAACACTTATACACCAGCACACACACACATTTAGGCTGCATCCTACTGGTGTTCCAACACTAACAATGGCCGTATTTGATGACTGGGGAAAAAAATTCATTATGATTTTTAGCCTCAGAAGATTTCTCTGCATGTGATTTGAAGAGGGCGAATCTTCTGCAACCAGGTTACTCAAATTTTAATTTTGGTTTTAAAAATAATTGTATTTTTGTCCACTTCTTTTACTGACCACAGCATTTTGTGTATATAGAATAGTGTAATCAATGCTAAGCATTTTTTGAGTATTTCTGGAGATTTTTTAAAAATATTTTAATTTTAAATCACCTATATTTTATATCTTTCTTGTCTGTGTGACTCTGTGCATCTGTGCAGTCGTAGCACAAACAATATCCTTTGAGTTTACTTATTTTCATTTTGGATTTATGGACATGTCAGGTGTAAGACATCATGCTGAGCTTTGTTTGGTGTTCCTTTGTCATGGAGAACAAAAATAACGATAATAATGACTGGGGTCTTAAAAAGGGCATCACATGCAAATGCCCATAAATGCTCCAATATCTTTAATTTTTGATCTTAGAAACAATTGGAAGAAAAGCTCCAGATCTTTGAACCCAGGAGAACGTTCAGGATAGTCTCAGTCTGAGTGGGGAAAACCAGCAGAGGGAAGGGGGTCTGGAGAGCGGCCGAGCAGCGGCGTGCCCAGAGAACGAGCAGCAATTGTTGAATGTGTAGGAAAACAAACACTGGTTTTAGATTGTTTCACTATTTTATTTGATGAAATCATATTGTATTAATATGCTCTGGTGTGCATTCGTAGCACAATCATTGTGTGACTCAGTTTGTGCAGTCACTTTTTTTATTGTCCAGGGGTGTTGCATCACATATAGCTTGAAAATGTTGAAAAAAGAACAGTTTTTACAGTGACTTTCATTAAAAGATTCTAACTTTTCATTAAAGCTTTGAAAGCCTCTGTATATTAATAGTAGAGCCGGTTAACTGATATATAGAAGAAGTTCCAGCCCAGACCTTGGAACAAACGTTGAGAATATGGACGAACAAAAAAGCCCTTGTTCATGTTATCTGGAGAGGCTGAGTGATGTAATCTAGGGTTATCATTTATACTTATTTCTAATTAGCCCCATGGCCAGAGGCCATGTCCTGTACGTCAAACACAAACTGTCCTTTTCATCCCAATTTGTAAAATGACCGTGCCACATCAGCCTTTTTGTGTTGATTCAGCAACGAGCAGATTTAGGCCATGTCAGCGTCCAGGAAACTCATCAGGTCATTTGTAAAGGTCCAGACGGGTAAGGCTTTCTACTGGAATTTGTCAAACTTTTGATTGGTAATCATACTGAATTCAACTGAGGACTCCTAATGACTAAATGTGCATGACTCATATGGTTTATTTATACGGGCCTCTGCAGATTATTAAGGCTCCCTTAATTGTTAACAAAACATCTATTTAAAGTAGGTTGATTATCAACAGCATTAGGGTTATTTGTAGGTTTAGGCTCTTTATAAGAGTTTAGGGTTAGCATTAATAGGATATATTACATTCAACTTCAGGTTCAGTTGCCTTCAAAAGACATTTGACTGAATGTTAGTTAACAACTAACAACTCCTTATATGGAAGTTCTTCCTGATTGTGCTAATGCTCGAGGTGTAAGACGTCATGCTGAGTTTGTTTGGTGTTCCTTTGTCATTTTAATTTAAATAACATAGCAATAATAATCACTGGGGTCTTATAAAGGGCATCACATCCAAATGCCCATAAATGCTCCAATTTCTTTCAGTTTAGATCTTAGAACCAATTGAAACCGGGAGAATGTACAGGATAGTCTCAATCTGAGTGTGGGAAACCAGCAGAGGAAGGGGGTCTGGAGAGCGGCTGAGCAGTGGCGTGCCCATAGAAAGAGCAGCAAGCATTGTATGTGTAGGATAAGGTAAGGCTGCAAACCACCAGTAGTCCCCAACCTTTATTTGGTCACGGACCGGTTTAATATCAGAAACTATTTTCACGGCCCGGCCTTTAAGGAGTGGCAGATAAATATACGTATGCGTACTTATACAAATAAATGATACACACAAAAATGGGGATATTTTACAAATATAATAATGGGGAATCTTTAAAATATAATAATAAACGTAAATCCAGTGTGAACTCGCAGCTTTATTAACTGCATTTTCATAACAACTAGACGACAACAGAACACGGTAACATCCACGTTGTTTTTTCTGTGCAGCCCGTGGACCGGTACCAGTCAAGTGGGGACCACTGTGTTACGCCATATTTCCACCCACATGGTGCTTGATCAACTAATCTAATTGCTGGGAAGATTACGTTGCTTAAAAATCTAGCATTCTAAGCTATCAGTGTCTCTTCTGCATCAGAGCTAACAATTAGCCAGAGACACAGGATACAATTAAATAGTCTAGAATTTGTTATCCCTAAAGCACACTTTACCCTATTTTTAGTTTTATTAGCCCATGTCTTAGATGTTTGACCCTAAAATACAAGCTGGGGACCTTTTTGTCTACTCTTTTTTGCAACTGGTATGACCAGTGACAAAACTGGGAAAGGCTTAATGAAAGGTCAGTTCCAATTACATGCTGCAGAATGTACTAAAATTTACATTTCAGTTTATACTAGTGCTGGGCCGTTAACGGCACAAGATTCTTATCGCGCGATAAAAAAAACATTGCCGTTAATCCGGACAGAGGGAGCTGTGTCTATACCAACGTTTCTCAAACTATGGATCGCGTACCGGTGCCGGTCTGTGAGAGAGTTCCTGCCGGTCCGCAGAGCCTCGCTTCTGCAGCAATCAAAATTCAGTCAGATCAGGTCTGATCTCAGCCATGCTGTCACAGCGTGGCCCATCCCGCCCCCTCGACTTCATGGCCTGCCCCTTCTTTCAGCATGCTAGAGGGCGGGGGGGGGGGGGACAGACGGAATAATCTAGTGCGGTTAAAGCCGTTAACACCAAGATTACAATGAGATTAGTGGCGTTTAAAAAATGTATCTCTGCCCACCTCTAGTTTATACATAGTTAATATTTTACATACATTTATGTGTCTTTTGGAAAATGGCTTGACAAAAAACAATACATTCACTATCATCACAGTACAGGGAAATGTAGTTACATTATAACTGGGCAACGGTTGCAATGGTTGACTGGTTAGTTGGTTGGTTTGTTGATTGATTGATTCATCATCGATTCATCTAGCTATCTGGCTAACAAGTATGCAATCAAGAGAAGGACTGGTAGGATTAACTAAGTGTCTGAAAAGCTGTTTGATTGATCTAAATACCTGCCTACCATCCCACACTCACACTGAACGATAGTAAACGAAGAAATTCATTTGTTCTATTATTTATTTTAGTGTTTCATCATGTTTTGGGAGAAATGTTTTCTGCTTGGCCTACATTCAAACGTACCTGACTATGACTTACTAGGCCAGCCCAATACGCTTCACAGTACAACTCTGTCAAAAACATACTGAACTGGTTACATGCATGACGATGAGAAGAATATATTTTTTTGTCAGGGACACCACTCATAAGGTCCAAGCCCAAGCTCCCTCTCCAGGTTTCCATTAGCTAAAGGTGGAATTGCCTGCAGCTGTGCCCAGCCCTCTTACCTAATGGCGCGGAGTGTCCCGAGAGGAAGATGCCACTGATGAAACCGTCTGAGGGCGCGGTTTGCTGCGGCTGGCCCAGCGCATGACAGCTGACAGTGAAAATAAACTGAGCGAGCCCATCGTTCCTGAGCAGCCAGGCTAATTAATGAGCCCTGCCAGTCATGTGTGAATATACATGTATGCAAACATCCTAAATATTTGAAGAAGTTTGTTTTATGACCTTACTGAGGAGAGGTTTTAATTATGTGACCTAATCAAGCTTGTCATGTTTTAGAGTCATTGAACACAGACTGCTAATGAATCCTCACTTGTTTTCACACATTCCCTTTAGTGCTGTGTAGTTTTACAGATTTGTCACATTGTTGTTGTCTCACATAAAAACCAGCAGGAAAAATGAGAAAACGTCCCGAAGAGAACACACCTTCTATTTGAGTGATTACTGTTTATTTGCTCGTTAATGTGGATAACCCCCCCCCCCCAAAAAAAAAAAACATGTAGTTATGGGAAAGCCACCTAATATGATCATAATTATAATGTTTTAACGAGCTATTAAGTGATGAAATAGTTAACGAGTCCATTTAAAGGACAGTCTACCCAACCAGTGGATATCAAACATGTTACATATTCTTTCATCTTATAAATTAATCTTGTTTTATTTGACATATTATAGCTTATGTTGTATTACATGTTATAGGTATATTATTGTGACGAGCAGTAGAGAAAAGCAACACCAAGGCAGGTGAATCCATTATCTCTAACTTTTATTTGTAGTTTCTCTCCTTACACACACTCCCAACTCTCTCCCAACACCCACCAACCGTGCCAAGCCCCATCCTCCCCTTATATATACCACCCCAAAAAGCCCACCAGTTCCCATGGTGATGGCCACGTGGGCTTATCACACTCTAATTAACTCCATCCACCTGTCCAACCCCACGCAGACACCCTGTGCAGTTCACGTGGCCCTCCTGCCCGGCACACAGCCCCTCGCCAAGCCGTGAGCCATCCTCGGCCACGACAACACCCACCTGAATGTCTTGAAGGCGGGCAGGAGGCCGGCGCTGTCTCTGGGTCCTCCCTGGACCCCTTGGAGGCCCTTGCAAAGGCACAGTGTCCGCAACCCCATTGTCCGGTTCCCCAGTGACCGTTTCCCCAGTGTCCATCTCCCCAATGTCCATTTCCCCAGGGTCTTTTGGGTTCTAGGGTGCCAAATGGTCCCGGTGGATGACCACCGCTTTCCTGCGGCCATCCACTCGCAACCTATAGACCACCTCACCCACTCGCTAAAAAACCCGAGCCGGCCCCCGCCAGTGGGAGTCTAATTTTGGACTACGCCCCTTTTTCCGGGTGGGGCAGTAAACCCAGACACGCTCTCCGCGGGGTGTGGGGTTGGCTTGGGCCACTTCGTAAAGTAGTCCATGGGCACAAGGACATACCGATTGCCGGCCTCTGAGCGGGGAAACGGCCCTAATATGTCTACCCCTACTCTCTCCCTAGGTGCCCCCACCATGTAAGTCTGCATGGGTGCTCGCGACTGCCCCCCGGGCACCTTTTTCGCAGTGCACGCATCGCAGCGGTGGACACAGACCTCCACATGGCCAATTAAATTTCATGTGCAGCCGAGCTAAAGTTTTCGTGACGCCAAAGTGACCTGTGGCACCGTGGACTGCCCACAGGACCTTGTGCCGCAGCCCACGGGGCACCAGTAGCTGCCATCATACTCACCGGCCATCCAGGTGTTGCCAAACCCTATAACAGAGCCCCCGCTTTAACGCTAGGATCTCCCACTGTGTCCAGTAAGCCTTTAGCTTGGTTTCGGCAGCTGTGATTTCCTCCCACGCTGGTCAACGCCCCTCCGCGAGCCAACCTCGCACTTGCCCAAGGACAGGTCATTTTCCTGCGCGTGCCTTAACCTGTCCTCATCTATCTCTTGGTCCAGCTGGACCGCTTCTAGCCCCCGTGACTGTCGTTAACCCCTCGGGGCTAATTACGTGCCCCAAGAAAGCCACCTACTGACGGAAAAATGCACATTTCTTGGGGTTAAGTTTCAGCCCCGCTGCTCGAATTGCCCCCAGCACCCGCAAAGATTTTAGCGTGGACCAAAAGGTCATCAAGGTACACGACACATATTTTTTGCGGTATCCGCCCCAACACACGCTCCATTAACCGCTCGAAAGTAGCTGGGCTGTTACACAACCTGAACTGTGCCCAATAGTGAATGCGGTCTTAGGCTTGGCTTCAGTGGCTAGTTACACCTGCCAATACCCGCTCCAGAGATCTAGCGATGTGAACCACCTCAACCCCCCCACGGCAACTAATGTGTCATCTATCCACGGGAAAGGGTAGGAGTCCTTAGTAGTTACCTGGTTCAGGGGCTGGTAGTCCACGCAGAACCTCCAACTGCTGTCTTTTTTCCTTACCAGCACGGCTGGGGCCGCCCACGGACTGTCTGACGGCTCACCCCAGCCGCCTCCATCTCACGGACCTTTTCCTCGGTGGCCTGTTGCTTGTCCAGCGAGAGCCAGTGCGGCCGCAGCCGAATCGGCATGACACCGCCCGTGTCTATGCGGTGCTGCACGAGCCCCATCCGGGTACATTCCTCGTCCCTTGCAGCAAACAAGTTCTCGTTTTTCCCGAGGAGTCACGCTAGGTCTGCCCGCTGTGCCAAGTCCAGCCCTTCGCTGTCTCTCTCTTGCAGCTCCTTGACAGCCTGCCACGTTTCGTTAGACAGCTGTGGCACTCGTTGCACTGCTCTCACCTCTGTTTCGCTAATACCGTCTCTTCGCTCCAGCATGAAACCTTCAGGTGCGGCTACGTACAGTCTGCCCGCCCCGGCGTCCACAGTGGCCCCCAGCTTGATCAAGGCATCCATGCCAAGAATACACTCCTTGAACACGTCCACCAGCCATACCTCGTGCTTTACTTCCACCCCTTGAACGGTGAGTGTCAGCAGCCGCCTCCCTTTCATCACGGCTTTGTCGCCTGTCAGCGTCAAAGGCCGCACGGTCGTTGTTTTCGAGTGTTGTGTTTGTGGTAGGACCCCAGGCCAGACTATAGTTATATTGGAGCCAGTGTCAACCAGCACTCTGCAGCAGACCCCTTCGACTGTACATTCGACGCGGAGACTCTCCGGGTCCCCTAACTGTCCCATGCGCTGTGTGCCTTTCTTTAGAGGGGCTTGGGAGGAAACGGACGGCGCAGTCCTCTTTGCTCCGCCCGCTCTGCGTTTCCTGGCGGCTTCTGGGTCTTTTCCTCCGCTGGTGGCTCATTGCAGTAACGGGCGATGTGCCCCGCTCGACCGCAGCGGAAACACAGTATTGGCTCTGGGAGTCTCTCACCGATTATGCGGTGTTCTGTGGCTTGCTTTGGGGCTTCCTCCGGCTCGGCTCAGCTAGCTGCGACTCTCCGGGGGGAAGACACTCTCAGCTGACTGCCCAGGATGATTTCTGCGTGCTCCGTCTCCTCCAGTGCTTGCAGCAGGGTAGCAGGAGCATGGAGATGCACGTGCTGCTGTAGACCGCTGGGCACGAGCGCTTGCAGGAATGAGTGCAGCGCCAGTTTCTCTTGGGCTGCCGCTGGGAAGCTCGGGTAGGCTCGGCATGCGTAGCTTTGGAGGTCCCCTGCGAACGCTTCCCACGTTTCGCCAGCTTGACGCCGCCTCTCTCCGAGCTGGACTCGGGCTTTCTCCTCTCTGGCTGGCTCACCGAATTGCTGTCTGAGAGCCGCCACCAGCTGTGCGAGGTCCCCACACTCTTCCAGGGGCTTGTCGACCAGAAATTTGAGCGCTTCTCCCTCCAGAGCCATCGCCAGATGCACGGCTGCCTCTGCCGGTTGCCATCCGTTGTGCTTGGTTGCCAGCTGAACCTGTGCCAGGTAAGGTTCCAGTGGCTCCTTCCCGCCAAACTTGGGCAGCTTGACCATCTTTCGTGGGCTCTCCGCCACCCTTTGCTCTGCTTGGTCATGCTCTGAGGTATAGCGCTCGCGCCGTCGGGGCGTGCCAGCCCCGTCTCAGGCTTGTCGACGACCACCTCTGTGAGCTTCAGTTCTCCCTCTTGCTCTCTCCAGGTGTTCGCCTTGTCTTGAAAAGCTTCAGTCCCACGCCTGACACCACCCTCACCCTCTAATTAACCCATTCACCTCTCCAACCCCACGCAGAACCCCCCTGCAGTTCACGTGGCCCTCCTGCCAGCCACACAATGTTTCCGTTTCCGGCATTTAGCAGACGCTCTTAACCAGAGCGACGTACATCAGTGCTTAAAGTAGTCCACAGCTGTTTACACCTGTAAAGCTATACTTAAATCAACAACAGCTATTTAACCAAGTTACTTCTGGAGTTACACACCATAACAAACCCTGTCAAAGAGAAAAAGCAAGTCAGAGATTAATACACAAGTAAGTAAAAACAGTTAAGAGAGTAAGGGCTGAGGGATATGTATATAGGAAAAGAATTATACTTTTAATACTGTCATTTTAAAATCATCAATAATGTTATAGACTGTAAACAGTGATTCCAGTCTTGTGTTTTTAACTCTGAGCAGACTGTAGCCTGACACTAGGTCAGTGTGGGACAGGTCTGAGGTGTACTGCAGTGTGTTCAGCTTGATTCTGTTAGTACCTGTTTAAATCTGGGAGCAAAGCCAGGCGCTGCGTTCCTGCCCTGCTGTCCCAGGCCCGTAGCCCATAAAGCTGTCAGTGCTCGTGTAGTCGGGCCACCTTTGCCACAGTTTAAGTCAGCAAATTTCCTCCATCTCACCTCACTGGCTTACTCACCCGGCCCTAAAAAACAAAAGAGCTTTCATGTTTAACAGAAGCTTGAAGTGCAATGTATTACATGTGGTGTAATTTATTACCGGGCTTGTCATTAGGAGGGAGGGAATTTGTCATGTGTGGTGTCCATCAGGTATTAGTAATATGTACATCTCTCTCTCTCTCTCACTCTCCCTCTCTCACTCTCTCCCTCATTCTCTATCTCTCGCTCTCTCCCTCTCTATCACTCTCTCCCTCATAATCTCTCTCTCTCTCTCTCTCTCTCTTTCTCTCCCTCACTCTCTCTCGTTCTCTCTCTCTTGCTCACTCACTCTCCCTCTCTTTTTCTCTCCCCTCTCTTTCTCTCTCTCTCTCCCTCCCTCACTCTCTCCCTCATTCTCTCTCTCCCTCCCTCTCTTTCTCTTTCTCTCCATTACTCTCTCTCTCTTTCTCTCTCTCTCTCTCTATCGCTCACTTACTCTCCCTCTCTCTTTTTCTCTCACTCCATCTCTCTCTCTTTCTCTCTCACTCCCTCTCCCTCACTCTCTATATATATTTGTATGAAAAGGTAAACATTAATAAAGACTCATAGACTTGCATTTATATGATTATGAAAAATAAACAGTCATGACAATTGCTAAAACGACAGCTTTGTCAGCAAATAAATTCACTAATTTGCACCAACAAGCACTAAGCAGAATGAGATTTTTCACATTATTGACACGTTTATTTCACTGGGAGTATTAGTGTTTTGCTGCAGAGGAGCAAAATCATTTATGCCACCTCAGATGTTTTATTCAGCGATGAACTGTTATATTGAGTTAATTGGCTTGTGGTAAGTGTGCACTGAGTTTTGATCAATGTTAAATAGCTTCCCATGGGTCAAGATCTGGTTGTGAGGTGCTAGTGTGGCTTGACCTGAAATACAAAACAAGACTTTGCCTGCTTCCATACTTAAAATGGTCAAAAATCCTGATAGTGTGATTCCAGCTAATGCTAAGATTACATATTTCAAACAGCAACTCCAGTGAAGTATCATCACTGAAGCAACTATGGTTTGATGGGCAAATAAACTTGCATTCCTCCAAAGACTTGTGGTTTCTGCATTTTGTCGAGTGATGCAAACAAATTCTGAAGCAAGACACAGCTAATACCCGACTTAACTTTGTAAAATAGGTAAAAAGCCATGTAATAAATAGAGATACCAGTCATAGAAAGTTCCCTTTCAGGTTCTTTAAATGTTTACAGCTGTTTCAGCGTATTTTGTAACATTATTACTCATGTTCTGACCAATTTTAGTTTCATATTTCCAAACTCCAGTCCCAGAGGCTAATCTGCACTGTGTTTTCCCAGCTCTCAGTCACATAATTAGCCCATGAGCAAGTCCTTCAGCTGAATCAGATACATTATTTCAATAACGCTGTAAAGGTGAACTATGAGCCCAGTGCTCTTGTAGGAAATTTGACCATTCTTCATGAAGAACATGTTGGAAGGCCTGCGTTAAGAACTTCCTTCAGCTTTCCCAAAAGAGAAGGCCAACTTTACGGAAGATAAAAAATAATTAATCGGATGTTAACTCCCTCTGCCAGATGAAATGTCTTTTTTTTTCTTTTTGTTTGTGTGTGTGTGTGGGGGTGGGTACATGCAGTTTTAGTAGTAATCATCATAACTATAAGCTTTGGTTGAGACCAGTGGACATTAAACTGGAGTTCTACACATTGTGCAAAATACCTTGAAGCTATTACGAGTTCTCCTCCTGCACAGTCTTTGTCAATAGAGGTGTCTTCTCTGTTGAGGCTCAGTTAGGGCCCCACTAAGGTCCCCCATATTTCACATCCTGGTTCATTATCATAGCATTGCTGAAAGTTTTGAAAACCCAGCAGACAAGGGTTTCTTATGAGTAATACTTAATATTTCATGTACATTCTTAAAAAAAAAACATAAGTGCCAAAAGGGCACTTCTCTGGAGTGATGTCATAGATGCATCACATGAGGTTCTGTTGAGAACATTTCAACTGATTTTTTTTAAAGGAACAATTCCTGTAAATTTAAATAATGCATAGAACATAAAAGTGCAATTTCAGCTAAAGATATTTCCTAGAACTATTTTTTCCAAGTGGGAACCAACCACTGAAAGACTCTGCATGGAACCGAACATGTGAGCCCTAAACTGAACGGTTCTTTAGGGAACCCGGTTCTTGTATAGAATCTTTTTGCCAGTAGTGTGTATAATGGGTACTGTAATGACAGGAAGCGAAGGCTCGTGGCCCTCACTGAACTGGGAACAGGCCTTTCACAGTGGTCACTCTGACACTTTAGTCATTTCCTTTTCAGAGAATATATGGCTAGTCATGTGACCGCCATTCAGCCAGCATTATCCAATGATATCCAGAAAATTTTGTCCATCCATGTTAGGTTTTCAGTCGCTTCTACTCTTACCTGAAACAACCCCCCATGTTTTTAGTCAGTTTTAACCCTGTTATGATCTATTTTTACATGAATTTGCCCACAATCACAAATTCATCTTCCTTTGGACCTGAGTGGTTATATATATTGGTTTTTAATGTGCCTCCTATTTCTAGCAGCTCATGATTCTATATGTACTGGAACCTGTGCTTTATTCATTGGCCATTGAGCCCAGTTTTATGGGTTTTGGAACCTGTTCAGAGTTGGCACCAAGACCTAATGTTCCTCCAGGATCTGAACCCAACAGCAATTTAACAAACTCTCTACTTTTCCAGGTGAGGATAAAGTCACCAAACCCTACCAGGATGTGAACAAATACAATAGGTTTAATTGCCTATTAGATACTTAAGATAGGTCATCATGATGCTCCCCTCCATATCAAGAAAGGGGAATCCATTAGTTCCCTTACTGACCCACGAATAATTGTCATTTCATTTTTAGCAGTCTACTTTGATTCAGAATGTAGCTACTTGGTTTTGACATAGTGTTAAATGATCTTGGATTATGTTATTAGCCAGACAGTGTAGTTTATGAACCCAAAGTTAAGCAGAAAGAGAGAGAGAGAGAGAAAGAGAGAGAGAGAGTCCTTGTGGAAGTTCCAGATACAGATAACACACAGACGTCCCTATTCAGCGCAGCACATTTCAGTGGAGTCATCTGTTTGGCAGAAAACAGCCTTTTTGTGTGTCAGGAGAAAAAAGGAACATTTCAGAGTGATCCTAGCCATAATGAACTACCAAAATACATCCATCTTTGTGCCGGGTGCCTTGACCACTTGATGGGACCAGGGGCAACATGGCCGTGCACAACACGAGTGTCGAATACACTGTTGGAAGAAGAAAATTGTGTCTGTTTATGTTTTTTCTACTCAGAAGCTGATGCACTTTCAGAACCAATGTAAGCCTCTCAAACTGCTCAGAAGATGCATAATCGGTTTTAAATGCATGGACCTAACCATTTGTGTTTGACATCTTGTGAGAAGGTCATGATGTTCGACACTATCACAAACACAAATGTTTGTCTCAATCACACGTCTTCATGATTAGCTTGATTATTCTTCATTAATGTATTATTGATAATTATTCATGGATTATTAATAATTTAATCACTGTTAAATACTCTTATTATTGCAGTAAAAAATTATATATGCTCATATATATATATATATATATATATATATACTCACACACACACAGTAACCCACCACTTATACGTGGATCAGCAGCCATGATTTCAGTCTCACACAGATTTTTTCTGAGAACCAAATTAATAATTTTTCTGAGTGGGCTCAATTGTGGGCCCACAGAGGGCTCAATTGTGTAGACACCCTAAAATCAGAGTGAAATGAAGATGTGGCAGGCTAGTCCATTTTTTAAAAAACTTAATTTCTCCAACTCAAAATGCTTTTCAGTATCTTGTGTGGCCCCCACGAGCTTGTATGCATGCTTGACAACGTCGGGG
>JBBPDH010000002.1:3188590-3206543 GCA_037974565.1 Clupeocharax schoutedeni | reverse complement strand
TAGATAGATAGATAGATAGATAGATAGATAGATAGATAGATAGATAGATAGATAGATAGATAGATAGATAGAAAAATCTGTTAGGAGAAAGCAACAGGTTTTTAGGTAATTTCATAATTCCTCCTAAGAGACATTTCACAGGTTCCAGGGATCTGATCTAGTTTGTCAGTCTTCAATATAAAATTTTGTTCCAGTTTAAGTTGTGCAAGTCTTGGATGTCTCACTCATCAACTTCTTTAAAAATGTCTTGCATTTGAGATGTGTTATTAATCAGAGCTCATGATGAAGAGAGTCATATGTCACCTCAAGGCCAGATCAGCTGCCTCCTTGAAACTGTTGCACACGAAGTCCCTGTTGAGTTTAGCTGAGTTGAGTTGAGTTACTGTCCTCGGACAGATGTCACTCTCGAGTCCTCTCGCTTTCTGTCAGGCCCATCTTTTTTAACGAAGGAAACAAAATGTGCCATCAGGGGCCAAAAGCCTTTGGCTTTTCCGCTGACGGACGAGACGTGTTCTATTGTGCCTGCCTTTCACTCGCTGGTCCCCCTGCACCTCAATAGGTCAGGGATCACAAATGCAAATCCACAGGCCTACCGAGAAAGAAGGAGGGAGGAATAGGAGGATGCAGGAGCACTCAAATGCACCATGTGATATGAATTCCTAATTTTATCTGTTACGCTCCCTCCCCCATTTCAACTTTTTTTTCTGTTGTTGTTAAGAAAAGGAGATTATCTGTACACCTTCATTCAAATCCCCCTTCTTTTTCAGCTAGGCCAAGCTGTGCAGGATTTAGGCCGATTTACTTCAGCAAACACCTATGGACAACTGGGGAGGGGACGGGGCTCTGCTTGGAAAGAGGGAGCCCTTTGTTTGCCGGGGTGCAGGAGGCCTAAAGCTTCACCGGGCGGCTGCATTATCGCATTAAGCTGCATGCTGGTGGCCTAGGGAGCTTGGTTAAAGCTAAAGCAGCCGGCTATCTACCAAAGACAAGGGGACATACATTAGCAAAAGATGCGCATCCTTTTACACCCCCAGACTTGGTCCCTGGCCTTAGAGATTAGCACGCTCGGAGGTAGAAGCTCAGAGATGTGGGTAACACCATGATGCAAAAATGCACATGAGGGAAAAAAGAAGGGGAAAAAAATCCCAGAGCACTTCTGTTCTCTGTGGAATATCTCCTGAGAGTTTCGTGGTCTTCTGTGTACTTTTGTGGCAGGAAGTTGCCTAACCATAGGATGTGGTGGTATTCTATTTATTTATTTATTTAGTTAGTTCCAAGTTAAGCTACATTAAGCCCATCCCCCGTTCTTTTCGCCCCCCTGAGTTAGTGTGGAGAGAGCTTTATCCTTCCCTGTCCTCATAACATCTGTCAATGCTAAGAGGGACAGGAGAATGCCACCCGGGGCTACGTTAGTCCTGTGTCACTTGTGACTAACCAGAATGGGCAATTGACAGTAGTGAGTCTGTTCTCTTGCCCTCCTACTCCCTTCTAGATGATACAGCTGCAAATGTCAAAGCGTTTGTTTCTGTGTAGACAAAGGCCACTCCTGTGCTGGGTGTGAGGAGCTAGCGCCCAAACACCTACGCCCGCCGTCCCAGTCGGAGTCTCTGCAGTTTGAGGGGCACGTTAGCCACTTATCTCCTGTTTGGGAAGAGGTAGTTGGCTATTGATGTTTTGGGCATGCGGTTCAAGGTGACTGACAGGGGTTTGTTGTAAGTTTTTTCCTCCCCCTCCTCCACCCCCCCACCCTTGTAACCATGTGCACATTTTCTTCATGAGTGAGTACAGAGTAGCGCTGTGACATTTTGTGGCGCCGCACCGCCGTTAGCCTAAACAGTGAGGATTTACCAAGGTCAATAATGAGGTATGTCACTGCAGGCTGCAGAAACAACAGCCCCGGTGATAATGAATAGGAATAAGGTTCAGTGCAACTGTCAGGGCTAGGGGGGAAGGGGTTGTATAAAGAAAAAAAAAAAGCTCTCAACATGCAGAGCAGCCCTCTGATCCGTTTGCAAGGTGTAATTAAAGACAGCGTTTAATACATTCCTGACGATTATTTAGATGTCTGTGAAAAGTACGGTTGATACTGGATTCATTTAGCCTAGCCAGACCCTCCACACACACATCCGTGCACACTCACATGGATATGTCCCGTTTGATTAGCAGAACACCTCAGGCAAGGTCGCCGCCACATGGAACAATCAATAACGGATCGGTGGATTAAGGTGTCATGACATCTGCGGGTCCAGACCTCTCATGTATGGGTGAGTGCCTCTTAAAGCCAGCTCTGTTAACAGAGCTCCCTGCCTAGTGGCAGATCTATATCATGGCCTAAAAGAGACTGTCCCTGACTTCCAGTCACCTGGGTCCACGGCATCTTTTCGCAGACAGAGCAGACACAGGCCTGTGGTACCAATGGTTAAGTAATTGGAATAGATTGATTGCAGAGATTAGGCAGAGTGTAATAGGCTCTTTAAATCCTCATAAATTGAATAACAACAGAGAATGTGCACAGATTTGACTAGACTGTGCTGGAAAGGCCAATATCTGTTGTCATTATTTATTATTTCAGTCATTTATTTAATCCACAATCTAGTTCAGAGAAAATCAGAGCCGGATTGTTGCTTGAGACTTGTATGTGTATGTGTTTGAGGGCATATGTGACTGTACTGCTTCTACAGAGTGGAATCTGGGGAACTGGGAAGGAATGGGCATAGATGTCCCAGTATGTGACTGGGAGAGAGTAGGGGTTATACACCACTGGCCTTCCAGGCACTGTCACAAGCAAATGTCAGTCAGGCACCTCAGGTAATGAGTGCAGTCGAGGCGTTAGTCATGGTGACAGCATTCCTTCTTGCCCTCTGCATGGTAAACAGACAGACTGTCTGTGTCTCCTGCTGTGGAAAAAAATCTCCCTTTCCCTACCTTTTGTTCAGCAAGTATCCTTGATTTGGTGTCAAGCCTTGGTTCTGGCTTCGACTTCCACTGTCGCTCCTTTTGGTCTCAACGATTCGCCTGACAGCCCACCAGCGGGGCTTTGGTTCCAGAGATTACAGGGCACAATTTTTTTTTCTGGCTGCAGGTCTAGCAATTAAAGTAATGAGGAGGCTCTGTGCTCACGGAAGCCAGGGCCTGAGCGTAGTGCTGACTCGCTGCCTTCCGAGCCGATAACTCCTGGCCCACAACCCCAGGCAAGGCATGCCTGCTCCTTATCAGGGAGGATGTCCTGTGCTTTACATTCCTGAGCTAAATGATCCCCTTCCTTAGTGTAAGCGTTACCACTCAGGAGGATTGGATCTGACGGCCACGTCAAAGCAGTCCCTGGTAGCTCCCTACAAAAGAAAGTGTGGTCTGCCTTTCTTGTGTGGAGCTTCTTGTTCGCTGCTCTGGTTAACCTGAGGTGAATCTGAGACCTGAGCTTTATCGTGGCCCTTTGATGGATCTATGAAAACAATGTCAAGAATGGTTAGGTGGAAAGCTTGCCTCAGTGTTTGCTTTGATGTGTGTACTTTAGTTCAAGATGTGGTTGTCAGGGCTCACTCGTCTGTTTATCAGGTTGTTGTAATGACAACAATTACGGGATGGGAAAGAGGGACTTCACTAAGGTGTAATCTTTTACTGAAGCCCCCCCCCCCCCCAAGAAAATCAAGCAAGGACTTAATTGTGTTTCACTGGTGTGCCACAGTGAGGCCGAATAGCCATGTGTGCCATGGATCCAGATGGCACATCTGAAACTACCTTTTCAGACTGGCAAAATCACAGGTCTTAATGCCATCAGCTTTTCAAGTTTTACAATGGGCCAGGCTTCGTTATTACCGCTGGCGGCCTCTTTGGCGAGACTGCCATAAAGAAAGTGTTCCTCAGCAATTAAAGCTAATGAAATATTCATGTGTGGCACCTTCCTCAGCCATCCCAGCAAATGAGCAAGCCACACTTAATGTGCACCCCCGACCCCCCAACCCCCCCCCCCCTCCCCTCCAAAACCCCCCCACCACCACACACACTCTTATTATGGTGGTAGCCTGGCATGTCTGCAATTAGTGTACTATCCTTCCAGTGGTGACTGGGAAGATTGAGAGGGAAGGGGAGGAGACAGGAGAAGGGTGGAAGAGGAAGGTGTCTTACACCTAACTGGTGAGAAGAATCAAGAAAGCAGGATTAATAATAGATGTTGCTTATGGATTCCACCTACTTCTGAAACACTTGTTATGTAAAATATGTGCAGAGCCACGTATTGATTATGCTTATGAGTCAGTACACACAAAGCTACATACTCACTTGGTAACAAGTAACAATGGTGTTTGGTTGTATTTAGGGTTTATGTGTTTGGTACAGATGCTGATGCATTCAGAAGGTATCGTTCAGTTTTAATCTCTGCGTTTCACATGGGCATTAGGCATTAATCACGTTTGTGGTCCTCAGTGTGAATGGAATGTGTGTTGCAATATAGATGCTTCTTGTCATATTAAGCCAGAAGTGCTGAAAAGAAGAGAGGGAATCCCGTCTCTCATTGTAAGTTTTTCTGAAAAGAACACAAACTGTCCACCCACTTGGTTCATCTCACTCTCTCGCGCTGTATCTCTCTCTCTCTGTCACACACACGCACACACACACACACACACACACACACACACACACACACACACACACACACACACATAGAAGCATGAGTAACATTCATGTTAAGCAGAATGATAGTGTCGCCTTGTTCGGTCAAAGAGTGGTATTATAATTAACCATCGGTTCTAAATGAAGCATTGTGCTAAATGTCAATTCATACAGAGCAGTCATTATGCGTTAGGCTTCTTTTGTACATAAAGTGTAAAGAGAAAATGACTGAGCTGCCGGACCATATTACTCTAGTCCAAGATTTTACCCATCTCCACATCAACCTGGAGAAGCCTTTGTCACTTTATGAGGTTTGCCAGTGACCCCCTTGCATCTCAATGAGGTGTTTTCCCTGTGCCCCCCTTCCAACGCTATCCCTTGTTCCCACGCATTGTGGCTCTATCAGTGGAGCACCTTTCCCTGGGGCTCAGTGAGAAGTCTCGTGCATCTTTGCGCCGGGCCGGGTCTGCCGCCATGTTTACTGTGGGATTAAGGGGCAAGCGGGGTGCTGGTGTGGGGGGTTGAGCCGTGGGAGGCTTCAGGGGCAGCTGAGGGAGCGAGGTAGCCATGGGAAGGGCCCCCCAAAGGCATGGAATGCCAGTGAGGTCAGCAGGGGTTGGAGCGGGGGGGACCAGAGGAGCTCTCCAGGGATGGAGCAGGTGCTTTTGTGTAGGCCGTCAGGCATCAAAGACGTGACGGGGCTGAAAAGGTTAGTGCTGGCGCTGCAAAGCGGGTCCCCTCTGTTTTTTTTTTCCCCCTGGCTCCATGGCTAGGCGAGTGGGTGCAGGGGAGAGGGTGGTGCCTGGCTCCCATGCTCTGGCGTACAGAGGTCACTTTTTGTACCTGAATGGGCTCCAAAGGAAGAGGGGTGTACGGCTGAGAGTAACGTTTTTGGCGTCGTTGTGGCGAGACTGGAGGTCCTTTGTCATAAACACACTTTGTTACTTGGTGCAAAGAATTATTGTTCAGGTACAAATATTGATATCTAGAGAGTTAAGAGCCTATCTATGAATTAAGACCTCTTACATTTATCTAAACAATCTAAACAGAACATAGTTGAAAGAATATATTGTCTGGGCAAATCACCTGGATTTTAGTACTGAAGTTAAGGACTTTATTTGTTTTTATTTTTCATTTCAGGAAGAAAACCTAAAGAGAAAAAAGTTTTAAGTTCCTGGATTAAATTTTTGTGCTAGTTTGGGCCTGTCAATGTTTTTACTAGGCATTAGGTCAAAAAGCTCAGCCAGGCATAAAGCTGAAGAGACTATACAGCCTAGCGACAAATTGTTGTGCCTCTCTTTGCACTTGACATCCTAGCTTTGCCCAATCAGTGCACCTCATGTCTTTTTTTTCCCCTCGTTCAGGATGGGTAGAGCAGGAGGAGGAGTTAAGAGAGGGGGAAGTCTGTGGGGGGGTAGTTGTTGCAGGTTGCGTCATGGGACCTGCGGTGTCCCCTTTTGTGCAGCACGTCAAATGTGGTTAACATGCGGCCATTTATCTGCAAAGCCCCCTGGGTGTACAATGGCCTGGGTGTGTGTGTATGTGCGGAGGGGGAGGAAATGGTGGAACGGTGGGCTTAGCATCGAAACGTTCCCATTCTCTTTCTCTGTCGCTGTCACCCCCCACCCTCCACTCATTTCTCCTCTTGGCTGCACACAACCCTTTCCGTCATTGTTTCGTTCTTTTTTATTCCCTCCCCGGGGGGTGCTGGGTCAGGCGGCATCTGACAAGGTGCTTCAGAATGTTGTGGGCTCCCGTGAGACGGATTGTTCCTCGCAAACGTAGCGCGACCCGAACGGCCCTGCAATAGCCAGGGTGTGAAAAATAAGGTGCACTGTAATTTCCTCAAACCAGCATCCTGAGGGTTGCTTAGTCTAGCTCAAAAGGGACCTACTTTGTAAGGTCAGAAAGTAAATTGGGTTAACAGTATTGTCAAAAGAAAACGAAGCACTCTTCAGCGAGTTAACAGAGTGATCCATGGTTCGGCTGACATTATGTATCTGTGGCCACGTTTTGTCACCTAGTTTGTTTTTGTCAAGCCTCTGTTTCGCAACTGCCTTGCGAATGGAACTGGCATGCATGCATTTCACAGGTAACAAGATTACTCCAGACCACTGTTTGCCTTAGTCACCAAGGAGAGAGGCTGAAGTCACTACAAAGGAAGCCAGGTCCAAAATTTGTGCTAACTTTATTACCTTGTGCCAGACACAATCAAGTAGGAATTTTTAGCCTTGTGTTCTGACACCCCCCCCCCCCACTCTTCACACCCACCCACCCCCACCTTTGGTGTCTCTTGCAAATGGAGCAGATGCAGCAAAGGTCACGGGCAGTCTTTTGATACAAGGAGCCACAGGAGGCAGGCAGTTGAATTGTATTTAGCCATTACGCTGGGAATACTTGCAGTGGCATGTCACTTCCATGCAAGAATGATAGAGATTGATGATAGAGATTACCTTAACTTATTATGTAATCCTACACACTTTTCTTTGTAATCATCTCATGAATTCTTCGTGCAGCTCTTACAAACAGTGTTGCATTAGAGTTGGCCTTAAGATCTGAAAATAACCCTTGTTAAGACATTTGTTGTGTCGTTGTTGGTTAATCTTTAACGAATGGTTCAGCAAGTTTTGACTTCGAACGCTCTTGTTGTCTCTCTTGTTTTTCAGTGCAAAAAGGGGCGGCTGCCGTCCCTGGAGGCCATACAGCACTGGGAAACCACAAAAAGGCGCTGCCATTTTCTTTTTTTCCATGCTCTCCCTAAATATACGCTGCAGTGCATCCCAGCATTCTTGCAGCGGTCATACCGAGCCGAACTCCAGCTCGCTGGTTGACTTCATGCTTTCCAGCCTGTGTCATATTAGGGCAGCTTAGCATGTGAGGGAACAGAGCAACAATCACTCATTCCAACTAATTCAAGGAAGAGTAGTTTACACTAAGTGTGCCAACAAAAGCTGTCAGTCTGAAAAGTTTCAGCGAGCTTACTACTGACCATGAATGTTATCTATAAGTTTGTCCTCACAAGCTATTCATTCCCATTTGGTCATTTCTGCTGCCCCTTTTTTGGTGCAGTTTCTTTTCTTTCATTCAATGGCTAAGCGCACTCTCAACAGCCTGCTGGCGTCACGTAAACAGCTCCAAACAAGCACGTCTCAAACTTATTTCCCATGACTGAAGGGAGAAGAGTTTTGACAAGGGGTCCTTATTGTGATAAAGAACACAGGGCCTTCGCCGAAGAAAAGTAACTCGAAAGAAAACATCTTTTCTAGCATTTTGGGGTTACAAATGTTTTTAATGTTTTTGGGGGCAAGCAGTAGTTTTGCTGTTCCTGAAGTTACTGTTTCTCTGCGTATGAAAATGCCTGTAGTATGTGCCAGAGGTTTCTGCTTGAGAAATGCGGTGCCTCTTCTCGTTCTGGTGATCTGCTAGTCCAAAACAAGATGAACATGCAGTCACCTCTTGTTGCGTAGCCATCTGTAAACATTTAAGGATGAGTTTGCTTACAGCCTGTTCCTTTTAATTAGAGACCAGGCCTGGTGCCCACCCTTTTCCAGAGGTTATGTGATAACTGCACCTTACTGTGAAGGATGAAAAGGTCTGCTGACGTCCTCCCCGAAACACTCCAGGAGGGGAGGAGGCTCAGCTGTAGGAGGTCTAAAGAGGCCTAAAATAGTCACTCGCTGACACGAGCCATTGCTGCACCCAGGGTAACTTCCTGCTGCATTGATTGGAGTTCGAGCACCACACGATTGAAGCTAATCTCACCAACAGAAAATCAGTGAACAGCATCAGATATCGACATTTTGGAGTAGGATTTGTCTGGCCAGATTATACAAAGTGTGAAGTAACTTTGCCAGGGCTGTCGCTTGTCTCTGTGATTCTTGTTTACGGGGGCCGTTGTTGATTGACACGGAAGACCCTGTCAGGACAAAACGAGTCAGAAAACAAGTAGCAGAAGGGCGAGGCTGGTGGAGGCACGTGTTTACCCTCCAAATCCTCCACGTCTAAGCAGTTCACCTGAAACTAATGCCCCCAGCAGACACTTGGAGTACTAATGAGTGCATAAGGTTAGCGTGGGAAAGACGACGGCATGGCAGAAATAGGTGACCCAGTAGGCTGGCTGGGGGTCATACCTCTTGTCTAAGAGGGTCCTTTGTTTGCACGTCTCAGACAGAGGAATGAATGAGAATTTGGAGAGGAGGGATATGCCTGGTTTAATATATATAATGAAGCAGGGAAAGGAGGCGACTGATGATTCAATACCATGGTCAGCATCTCAAGTGAAGGGTATTATCTATGGAAACCCTGATTATATTTTGTGGCTATTGTCAGAGACATTTTCTCACATTCCAGCATCCATCTCTATATTCTCACCCCCCCCCCCCCCACACACATATTTTGGCAAGTGTATTTTGCAAGTCCACATATCGTTCTTAACGATATACATGTGTTAAAGAGAAATGGCAAGTAAATGAATCCACAGCATTAGTTTGTTTGGCTCATGTTGTCACATATCGACCATGGTGGCTAAACAAATTTAATCCTTGCAGAGAGAAAATCTAGGTTAAATGCAAATTGATTTAAGCAACACCAGACAGTAATTAAGATGTTAGCTGTACATACGTGCACTAGACCAGAAGGTAATTCATTAAGACCTGGCCATGTCTACTGTTACTGTTCAAATCTATTGAAGGAAAAGTAATTATTTTACCCTCCTGTACACAAACACACACACACACACACACACACACACACACACACAAACACACATATCTGTCTTTTTGTGTGTCTCAAGCAACTTATTATGCCTTGTTTTAGTCAAATCTGTCTTTTTAAGGTCAATATATGTGAAATTAATTTCGCTGTTCTAGTTACAGTGAAAATAGGTACACCCACTATGCAGTGTAACATTTTAATTTTCATCCGCTTGAAATGAATTAGTAGATTTTTTTTACCAAAAAAACCCTATTAAATTATTTGACAGACTAATATATTCATAATAATAATTTCATAATTTCAGTGTGTAAATAAATGAGTAAGACACATGCAGGTTGCTTTGCATTAAATGAACACTGACTAATTTTATCCCCTTCTCTTTTTTTTCTTGGTGCGGATGACCATCTCTTTCAACCCTCCAACAATGCAGGTAAGAATGGCTCTATAATTTACTGCAAACTTATATAAAATTAACAATCCCATTCAGAAAGTCCCAGTATTCCCAGTTTTGAGGAAACAAGTCGATTGCACAAACGACTTTTTGCAAGCGAATTTTTGGTTTTTGGAATTTTTGTAATACGGCTTTAAACTGAGGGGAGTTCCTCTGTGTATGCAGAAAGTGCTCCATATACTTCAGTTGCTGTGAATGCTATTATTAGCCACCTCACACCTACCAGTCCACAGTACTTGTCACATGCCAAAGTGACATTAGAGTGTGGACTTGCTATACTTACTGCACTTCTGTGTTTCAGACGTCTTTGACATTTTTTTTTTTTTGCTGCATGTGAATAGCCCTCCGTTCTTCACCTGATAAGATCACAAACTGCAAAACTGTTTCAGTCTTTGGATTCATGCAGCTTCACAGGTAGCGTGGGCTGTCCACCAGTGGAACAGGGTTGCTTGAAAATAAATCTCGCAACCAGCGAAACGATTAATATTTAACAATTCTAATAAAAGCCGCGTGCTCTTTGCGGGCCCCCTTCAAGCGAGGCAACAGTATCTGTTTGCACCTGGGGAAATGGATAAATCCCTTTCCCCAACTGTGCAAAATCTGTCTTCTAATGTGGAACACAGCTTCAAGCCTCCGTCGTGTGGGTGGGCCTGTATTATTCCTGCGAAATTCTAGGATATTCCTTTCTCTCTCTTTCTCTCTCTCTCTCTCTGTTTTTGCCTGGCTAAGAAATGCATCTCTGCAGATAAATGTATGGGAATGAATTCCCCAGTGGAGATTTGTGAAGGGGCGGTTGGGATTCTGACTAGGAAACCGAACCAAAGAGAAGCGATCTCTCGGGAAGCTGCTAATGACTGGCAAAGTGTAACCCAGAATCGAAGAGCCGGGGAGGAAAATAAACACAAAGCTATGCCAAGATTCACGGATTGGTTGTGATTCGTTACACCTTTGCCTTCACGCACCACTTTTTTTTTTTAGCTCTTCCTTTTAATGTAAATGAAGGGGATATTTAGATTTCCCTTGTCGATCTGAGAAAGGGCTTTGTAAGTGCGGATTTGTCCCATTTGATCTGTTGCAGGATAGTGCTTTCATTCAAAGCAGATTGTCCATGAACACTGTAAAAAGGACGCTTTGCTGTGAGCCCGACAGTTCCACACCTTTGCCACAGAAGCTGACACGGTTTGCTATTTTAAAAGATGTGCGATGAGCTGATAAAACTGCTTGAGTTGAAGTGAAACAAACACTTGTTGGTCAACTTGGTGTATAAAGTGCAAAACTGTGACTGTATGTGTGTGTGTGTGTGTGTGTGTGTGTGTGTGTGTGTGTGTGTGTGTGTGCACGTGTACCACAGTGGTGGGACGAATGCATTCGAAGGACACTCGGAGATGAAAATGGCTATTGCCTCTCAGCGACACCTCATTTCTGTCATGCAAAAGAGAAAAAAAGAAATGCACTTCTCACACAGATCTCTGTTTTGGTTGTTCTATTAAGCCTCTCATGGACAAATGGGGCTTTTCAGACCCAAAAAGGCCACTAGTGCTTCGAGGAGTCCCGTTTTAAGTGAGGAATTGTTTCCCAACAATAGCGCCAGCTAATTGCTAATTGGAGCCCGCAGTCTAATAGACTGAGGAATGACAGAGGGTGAGAAAGAGTGAAGGGAGGAGAGCGAGGGAGAAGGGTCCTCACAGACTTGCTTTAGAGTGCACCTTGAGTGGGGATGCCAGCATCTTGGGTTTTGAGTATTTAAAAGGCACAGATGTGGCGTGAGTCCCAGTCTGCAGCGTTCGTGCTCACAGTGTGTGTGTGTGTGTGTGTGTGTGTGTGTATACAGCAGCTTGGTGATCAGCTGGTTTCCATTTTCAAAATGTTTATTTCCCTGCTGACCTCACTGGCCATGCAGGAGGCAGGCTTCTCTGAAAGGTGAGAAACGGTGGAGCATGTGATCCGCTTCGCTCCTGTATGTAATTCTCCACCTTTTCCTCATGCTCCAACCTAAACAGACCCTCTTGTAATGTTCTCCCACCTTCCTGAGAGAGAACTTTGAGGGAATTTGGGGTGAAGAGAGGGGGAGGACAGCATGACTCAGGAACAGACCATGGAGGGTTGACATTTCAGTCCCACCTTCTGTAGGTGTTCTTCACAGTTAGACTTCTTTTGTTTTCTTTTTTTTTTTTTGCTGACATCTGGATCTAATCGAAGGGTCACTTCCTAATGCTCCTATCCATAGTCTGCCCACACAATTCTTTTATTGGTAGCGGCAGAGGTGCGGAAGGGGGTCCTACAGCTGTAACAACACCTGAGTCTGGTTGCTTATCTTAACCACCCCCCCACCCCCCCCAACCGTGACACAAGGACTCAGGAATAGCACAAGAGCTCCAAGAGGTACCTCAAGACCTAGAACCCATAGTTGGTGATCATTTCTTGCTGAGAAGGGATGAGGTCTAGACTTAAGTTTGAGCCTAATTTCAATCCCATTTCGGTGTCTGCCCTGCCTACAGCCCTTAGGCCTTCTGCTACAGCAGGGAACTGGAGTCAGTGGTTAGATTGTATCAGCAAATTAAGGCCTTGTCGGCGGGTGATCGCCAGGGTTGTGGGACAGGCTGAGGTTCAAACAGCTGTGCCCCCTTTGATCTTCTAGCCTCTCTCTGTTGCAGTCCCAAGATAGCTGTCACTCAGGCGGCTCTAAAAATAAGACTCATTTTAAGAATGCAGTCCCCAACGAGGATAATCTTCGCCTGTAGTGAGCACATACAAGGTGTTAGCACACTCTTCACAGTGAAAAGGTGCTCCGTCAGAGGGCAAGAAAGGAACAGTTGCTTTGGATAGCCATGTAAAAAAGTAGTTCATGACCCCTATCTTTCTAATGCAACATCATCATGCTAGTCTCTAGCATCCCTTGGGATAGGCATTATAAGCTGCTGTATTGTTGGCCTGCCTCCTGCCAACTGTGCAGGGAACAAAAGGCTGAGCGTTTATTACTAGAGCCTGCTGTGTTAAAGGAAGCCCCGACCGGCCCTCCTTTCCTACGAATGGCCTTCTCTTGGCTGGATTTGAAGCCCTTTCTAATAGCCAGGTAGATAGCTACCACTGGGGAACAATATGCCATTTTCCACTTTGTTCTCAGTGTGAAAGCGGCGCCGTCTTGAAAACGCAGCATTTCTTTACTTGCTTCTTCTTTTTAGGTCCAGCTTCCTCTTCTAAATATATCATTCATCCAATTTTTTAATTCTCCACTTCTGGTAAACTTCTGGTTTTCTTTCTGTTTTGTGATTTAGATGGTGCTTCTCCTTATTGTGAGATTAAGGGAACTTAGGAACTTCGGCTACATGCAAATGTACGTTTTGCATAACAATTCCTCCGTCCTAAATATAGCCTTAAATATATGATTAAGAATTTCTGAGAACATTTGACATTTACAAGGTGTCCAAGTCTTCAGCAAAATGGACTTCTTCTCTTTTTTAGCTGTCATATGATCAACAGGAAGTGACAATGTGAGTTTCAGTGGGGTTTATCAGAAAGGCCGCTATGACTCTTTATGTCTTTGCGGATGCTGTTGTGGTCGATTTCTTTCGTTTGACAGTGTTTACAGGTGATGATTTGGATGAACACGCCATATTTGCTTTTGGTGATTGTGTTTTCTTGAGAACCTCGTGTCTAAACCTTCTATTGTCTAAATGGAGAGAAGGAATGTACCACATGGTCCAAAGAGGGGGGAAATTGTTTATAAAGTTGGAGGCAGAATGGAAGCCTGGAGCCAGGAGGTGAACTTGCTTGGTTACTCTTGTCGGTCCCTGGCTGCATTAGCAGATTTTTGGCGCTCGCGCTTGAAATCATCTCCACCTGGATGTTGTAGGCCTGAGTCCAAACACTATAAGGAAATAAAATACGAGTGTGAAAAACTCGCTAGAATGGCTCTTCCCCTCCACTGGGACCTGCTGCACTCCAGAACACACCTCACTGACAGGAAAAGTTTATGGCTTTTTGTTGAGTCAAACGGTGAAGCTTGCGGAAAATGCTACGAGCGTGAGCTGTCACGTTCCACACCTATGACGAAATCATGCTCATTTTTGTTCGCTCCATCCAGCTGCTGCATGCTATACCAGGGAGTGGTGGGGGGGGGGGGGGGTAACTAGTTGTCAGTTTTTGGCAGCTGCAATCTCTCATTGGTCTCTCATGGACAAGAAAACAGGATTCGTTACTGACTTTTCTTAATGCATTCTGCTGATTGGATATAGCAGTTAAGAATATTGATATTGTTCTCTGGAGCGGTTTACGCTGCTGACTGCGATTAGGTGGGTTGGGTCATTGAGAGAATGGCATGTGATTCCTCTCAAAATACATTTACAGCATTTATCAAATGCTTTTATCCAAAGCGACTTTCATTCCCTACCTACAGGGGACAGTCTCTCCCTGGAGCAATTTAGGGTTAAGGGTTTTGCTCAGGGACCCAGTGGTGGTCTGCTGAAGGTAAGATTCGAACGCATGACCTCTTGGTCTGGAGGCAAGTATCCTACCCACTGAGCTACCTCCACCCCCGTCAGAAGGGAATCCTTACCATATTTGAGGACGCGTCTATCCAAAGACATCAAAAATTCCTGCAACACTCTTCACCCCCCCATCATTACATCATTAAGCTCATTTTAATCCAAGGTCTCCAGATTAAGGGCTGTCATGGGATTTATTAACTCATTTAAATTTCAGCCAAGCAATTTTTGGTTCCTTAACAGATGTAGGTCGTCTCACACTGTTGTGTGACTTTTTTATGTTTTTAACATAAAGTCCATTTTGGTTCCTAGTTGGCTCGTCATGCTCTGGCCTTTTTCTGAATAATTACTTATAGTCATAATTACTTGTAAAACATGTATTGGGGCATAGATCTATGGAGGCTTTTCTCAAGAGAGAAGGTACGTGATTTACAATTGTCATGCCTCTTGCATAATACGGCTTGCCAATAAAGTAACAGACTTTAAGAGGCCTATTAAATGTGTGTGGGTGCGGAGAGGAAGAGTCAGTGGCGTAGTGAAGGAGAACAAGCAAGGCCTTGGTTTTTTTGCTTCCATTAGGGAGGGGTAATGAAGACCAAATGACTACTCAGGAGTCATTTATTTGATTTTTTTCCCTCTACCTCCAGCATGCAGCTTCATTTGACTGGAAAGTTTTGCCCTGGGGAGCGAACGCCTGTCAGTTCCGCTTACTTCAGACAACCGTTGCTATCCACAATGGAGAATTGGATGGAGGGGACAAATTACCCACACCGTGCCCCGGGGGCAGGTGGTTTTCAAGGGTCGTTTTCTCAGGTCACATGTAGGAGACATACATCTGTCACTCTGAAGGTAGCGCCGGGGAGCATGGTTTGCCATCCCATGATGTGTAAATTGATTTGTACTGACAGACCGTGGTACCTTTTGCCTTCGTTCCCTACCTCTTAACGCTAGTCTTGGGTGACCATGCCGGCTCTGTCAGGGATGCACTAATTCCTTGGCCACTGTGCAGAACTTTGTCTCCTCGCGCAAAGCTCCAGGCACAGTAAAGCCCCGAGCAAATAGTGGGCACTTGGGATTAATGATAATCCTGATGCGCAAAATTGAATGACAGTTTTGATAACAATATTCTGAGCCACCCCTCATTTCTTCATATTTTGTTTTCAAAGAGACTTTCTTGTATTCTTTTAAAATGTAGCCTTGAGGAATAGTTATCCAAAGTAGTTATCCATTTTCAGAACCTAAAAGAGGTTTCAGATGTTTATTTCAGATGTTTGTTGAGCCACATAGTGAACTACATATGAATAATTTAAGCATAACAAAGCACATCAAACATAAAGCCTGAACCAGTGAAGAAACAGGAGCAGATGATCAGTAGTGATCAGTATACTGGTGGTGCTGAATGCTGATTGGTTGAAACTCCTTTATATAGACTCCTTGTCTCTTTATCCACCATCACAGTAAAACATTTGCTCAAACATTTGCTCAGTGTCTACTCAGTATGTCAAAGATAAGACAGTTTGACGGGCAGAAAATTGTATTTTTTGCTCCAACAGCGTGATTCAAAGCAAAATATAAAGAAATGAGGTGCGGCTTGAGACTTTGGAACAGTACAGTATATAATAATTTAAAGTCCTAAGTCAATATGAATAATGTGATAGGTGCAGAATTATGCAACTGTTGTCTTAAATGTTACCCTTTCTTGCATACTTATCTAAATTGTCAGACTCAAGGCTAGGCGAGAACAGACCCTTATCACAACCTTATGGTTCACTGGTCAAAACAAATCCCTTATCAGGACAGTTGTCTGCATTAGTAGTTTGCTTTATCTTGAGAAAACATCGTGAAGCTCTTGCTGGGGGGTGTTTTCATGACCACTGACTGACGTTTGTGGTGAAAGTTATAGTTTTTAGTCAAATTAATGTTGGAAACAAGTGCTGTTTACTTTTTATTGACATTTTTGCATCATTCCTTGGATGCAGAGCTCTCAGAACTTTTGTTTCTTCACTCGTTTGGTACGTAGTAGTGGACACATAGTGGACACTGTAGCGTGTCAAAGAGCTTGTTCATTATTGCCCAACTGGCCTTAGGGCCATGACCCATTTATCTTTTGAGGGTCTAGCATGGCGTTCAATGGCAGTCAGGCATCAGTGTTCAGAGCGAGTGATGGGATGCCTCGCTGTCAGTGGTGCTTGATGAACCTGGTTTGACCAGTTGGCTTCAGCCCGCTGACTCAGACAGTTTCACTACTGCAAAAAAAGTGCCGCAGGAAGTGTACAAATAGGTGGACCAGTACATGAGTGTCTCGCCACATGCAAAAACTGCTAAAAGTGTCTTTCTTCCACAGGGAGAGAGGAACCTATACGAGGGTGAAGCAATACCAGATAGCTCTCCTCATAGCGCGCTGTGTGCGTGTGTGTGTGTGTGTGTTTCCGTGTGTGTGCGTGTTTGCTCTTTCTTTTCCTGATAATTAGAATGAGCACTTTTCCGTTAGGCACTGGGTGTGGTGGCGCAGGAACTTTGTCATGATGTCGTCGTGTTTAAAACATACACTGCAGTTTCATTACACAGAGATTACAAATGAGCTCTTTAGCTGATATCTTTGTATTGACTTCAGTACACAAGCATTATACTGTGTATAAAAGATATTTATTTATTTGCATGTGCTATGCCCAGCAGAGCTGGACAAAATATCAGTATTATGATTTTACTTGTACATATAGTGATTGTAATGTCTTTCAAGGGATTAAAGGGCCCGTAACATCACTTTTCTGGAATTATAAAGGCTTAAAGTTTTTTTAAATATTGTCAAATTGTACATTTACCGCTCCCCCCCCCCCATCCATACAGTCCATATATGGAGCATAAGCTACAAAATCGGCCCACAGTCTTTGTGATGTCACAAAACCAACACATGAGCAGTTTAGCCCCACCCATTGAAAAACTAGACTATTGTTGGATTACATCAAGGCTTTGATTCAGCAGAATACCCAGTAACACACCTGGAGCTGTGACTATTCACTCTATCATGATTATAATTATAATTATACTAGGTGGATTTTTGCAAGTCAGTAGCGATGAATAAAAATATGACATTTTCTGGTTAACGAAGGAACTCAAATGACGAACATACTGCAAATGTTTTCATTAGCAAAGAATACTGAGTGGACCAAAACTTTTGACTGGTGGTGTATAAAGAGGTTTGCATGCATTTAGTAGAAATGTACAGATATTAGTATACAAATAAGAAAGCAAAGCAAAATAGATTCTTTTAATTTCTTAAGGGCACTGAGATAGAGACCTGAGAAAAACACACACACACACAATGAACCTGCAGTCGGGGCATGCTTTCGTGCCAACATGCATATACATACAAGCCATTAAATATGTTGCTGGGATAAAGAAAAGGAGAAATATGAAAGTTGTAATCCCCAGACTGACATGCGCTAATGGGGCTCGGCTGCGATTCGTACAGCGAGGTTCGACTTGTATTGCGGCGAGGCGCGAAACAAAAGGCTACCCTGCAGTCAGCCTCTTAGAGGTCAAAGGTCAACCGGCAACATCTGCCGTACAGCGCAGTTGAGATGTGTGGGCCAGAGGGCCTAGAGCTACATTCCGCTACCTGACAAAGATCAAGTTTGTGTGTGTTCATATGTGTAAATGAATGAGTGAGTGTATGTGTGTGTGTGTGTGTGTGTGT
>JBBPDH010000002.1:3080260-3092760 GCA_037974565.1 Clupeocharax schoutedeni | reverse complement strand
CAGGGGGAAGGATGTCACTGTGATGCTCATGTTTTTGGTTCCCTATGAAATGAGGGGCACTTTGTAGTTGGATGAGAACCAGATCCTCCTCATTCAAAGGGATGTAAAAGTTGGTCAAATGTGATCATATTCCGAACGAGTGCCATCATGAACACAAACAACATAGGAGTCGAAGAAATGGCCCAAAGTCGCCACTGTCCTGGGGGCCTTTTTGTCTTTTTGAATTAATTCTTTAAGGGCTACCAAAAGGCATATGAAAACCGTGTGGTGTTATTTGTCCTATTTTAGCAGAAAAAGTTCCAAAGCTTATATTTAAGTGTAGTCGAAACACTACAGAAGTGGGTTGGAAAAACCTTGAGTCAGCACTTGCAGAATTTGATATCCGAGGCCGGGATTTACTCCAGAATAACAGAAGTGACTGTATTCAGGACTTTATTTTGAAATTGTTTCTGCTTTAACCTTTCATGGAATATCGTATGGAATATTTTCTTGAAGAGTATTTTATATTATTGCATATGCATTTATTTTTAATTGATTTGTGATTTTGAAACCCTTTTTTCACTGTTGTCATAAATCATGATTTCAGATGGTCTTCCGTCAGTTAAAAAGTTTAATATATTTTATATTTGTTTTAAATTTTCTTTCGTTATTTGAATTAAAATGTTTGATTTGGATTTATCAACAAAACTATAATTTCCATTTCCTCACCCTTTTCAATTTGAATGGTAAATTGTATCAAATGAAGGTTCCCATCCAATCTGGCAACCCTGCACATGTTACTGGGTTGTTTGAGGGGATCAGTGATGAGAAGAGGAGGAGATCAGAGAAAGCAGCGTCTTTTTAAGCATCGTTTTGTTTTAGGTCAGTGAACGGGGTAGTGGTCATGGATTGAAGAGGCTAAAAAAATCTTATACTGGGGCTGAAATCGGTCACATCAGCTGGGCAGCAGTAAGGCAACATCCTGTCATTTAGATCTAATTCTCATGGTTCTGTTAGATTAAGATAACAGTTCTAACATCCAGGTGAAGTTTCTTCATGTTCTTCCAATCCTCCATGTCCAGCATGTTGCTGATCTCCTTTCAGGAGCTCAGTGTTGAGGAAAATGTAACAATGGGGTTTTCTGTGCGCCGCCTTCCAGAGAGGCTCGTGGAGGTGCCAAGAAGGTCACTGCAAGCTACAGCTCATTTCTCCCCTTTATTTCCATCCTGGCTTTTTCTTCTGAACCTCACAAAACCCACATATCTGGTTTGTGTCACTCTTCCCTCCCCTCTCCTCCCCTCCCTTGTTCCCCTCCGTACCCCCTTCATCCTTACTGGTCGCCATGCCAAAAGGCGAGGCGTCTGATTTAGAGTGAAAGCGACGAGGAGAGATGGCTCTCCACGTAATTACAGACTCTCTCTTATCTCTGGGACGGAGTAAAAAACACATTCCACGCAGACAGTCTCAGCGTTGGCCTGCGGAGAGCAAATAAAAAGACACTGCTGTTAGGGAATTGGAGAGCACTCTGCGAGTTTGATTAGAAACCGATGTGATGGCGGCTGCTGAAAGCGCGCTGTGGCAGCGCCGAAGCTTAGTTTGGGACGGCAGCCTCCGCGCAAGGGCAACGGACACAGAGGAAGTGCATGTAACCAGACGAAGATCCCATGCGGTTTCCGACTCAGTCAAGCAGCGCGAGGGGCTGTAGGAAGCGACGCAAACGTGTGGTACATTCGCAGATTGGTGGAACTGTTGATTGGGATGAAAACTTTGGGTGGTGCATGTAAACAAGTCTAAAGGAAGACAAAGAACAGCGTAACACCAATAATGGTTTCTTTATTTACAAGAGTCTACACAATGCTAAGAAAGAGGCAAAAACCCATTAACCCATTAATGCAGCATGTGGTAGCGAGAACATGCTGAAAATCTGTGGCTTGCTTGCATCATTCTTGTGTATTAACTACTTAGACGGCTTAAGTCTGCTGATGTATATGGGACACAGTTACCCAGAGTGACAGATATAGGCAAATGTAGCAGGTGGAGTCTAGACCAAGGACCATTCATTGGTGTAGCATGGTGCGTCTACATAGAGTACAGTAGTTTTGGCCATTACGAAACACAAGACACTACATGTATGAACGATGCTGAGGTGAAAATATCAAGACAATACCAACACAAAATAAGTGTTTACCAAATAAAAAACATTTTTTCCAAAATGGTCAATGATCTGACTTCACAGCTTGCCATTTACACTCGCAGAGCTAAAGCTTTATTTACAGACATTGTATTTTTGTTGCGTGACATTTGGAAGCATTGCACTACAGAATACCTTAGCAAATGTAATCATCATAAACCTTGTCAATATATCTACTGTTCAATATTTAAGACATTTCCAAAAATTCTGATGCTTGTTTCGAGTCATTTTGTCTCAATCCCATTTTTTTTGTATGGCAAGCCCATCTGCCAACTCTAGACTCTCTGGTTTTCTGGAGTAGAATAATGTTATAATTCAGACATATGCAAAAGTTTAGGTACACCCAGTCAAACGATCAATGCTTTGTTAATTTTCAATAGAAAAGTCTTCATCCTTTTCAGAACATATTTTACTGACTGCTTTACTGAGTAAAACAATAGAAATGTCATCTATGTAGACATTATAGTAGATTTTATATGTAATATTTTCTTAAACTCTTGGAAAATATGTTGCGCTGAAAAATGCCATATGTTCAGCGTGTTTGCTGCAGAGGGTGTGTACTTGCTTTTACACATGGCTTTTGGTGGGTGTTGAAGCTTTTACATGCGCCTGCATTCTTATGGCGATCTCATGAAGAGAAATATGGATACGTTGACTAGATGTTTTCACTTGGCAAGATGTAATTTCTTGCCGTGTGTGATTTTCAGATTTCTTGGGGCACGTTTCCATGCTGGCCTTTAAAGGCCGTTTTTTCCTCTTTTTTTGACCCTGTTAATGTCAAATGAGTAACAAATACAAACGTGCTTTTCAATAACAGGAAATGCAGTTGCTTTGAGCGCGAGGTCCTGCCAGTTCCTTCTATCTTTGGCCTTCGTCTCCTCCGTACTTAAGCGTTGCATGCAGTCCTGCGCTCGGAATGGGCCGTTTTATTTTTAAGCACTTGTTACTTGCCTTCCGCTCCAAAGATCTCCAGACATTCGATGAGCATGAACTCTACGATTTGGTTCTGGTACAGCATGTTGACGGCCATGTTCCCTGTGTCTAACTCTGGCCACATCAGCGTGGGTCCAAAAACAATACTGACGCCTTGGCTGGACATGAGGTTTTGTCTGGACTTCGCCAAAACCCTGCAAAGAGAAGAAGCCACGTTACAGAAGGGCGATCTCCACATCCTGTTTACTGGGTGTTGTTAAAGCTGTTCCACTAATATGTCGGTTTGACAATGTGCAGTGTAACAGGATTACTTGATAGGACCGAATTGTTATTGGTTTCTCCATTCATTTGCTAATGTGCTGTATATCCTGCCATTAAATCTGCCCGGGGCATCCGGGATGGCCGGAGGACAGGGTGTACTTGAGGACTCGAGCTCAGCCTTTTTTGGAGGCATCTAAGGGGGCTTTTAGCGGGATCTCTGTGAGCTGAGGTTTGGCCAGGGCGGGGAGACAATCAATACTGGGGTATTGGAGGACTCTTAGGAGGAGCCAGGATGGAGCCCTTAGGCTGTGTTATGGGTTGAGGCCTGGAAAGAGAGGGAGGGCTTGTGGTGGAGGGCGCTGGGCCAAGTTGTCAATGGGATCATGACTAAGAGCTCTGAGGTGGGATGGAGCTTTAACATTCGGAGCGATGTTTCTCTGCAGGAAAGGTACTGATTTAAAAGCATAGCTGGGCTGTTTAGCGCTCCATTGCGATCACGTGTTCCCGTTTTTACGTGCTGTAAGACTACACCGCCCTCTCTGAGTCGAATGCATACTCCACTGTGGTCAGGAGGTCAATCAGTCAATCTGCTCTTAATGAAGCCAGAGAGGGAATAATAATAGTGCTACACATTTTTGTGTTGGTCTGCTATAGAGGCCCATTTAATCGGAGCGACCTAAGCTAAAAGGGCAACCCTAGCACTCCCAATAATTCCCCTCTTAATGTGTATAATTAACCTAGGCCATTTTGTTCTCCCTGTACATCACAGCCAGACACTCGTCCTGCCACCAGCATTGTAACCTAATTAGCAGGCCATGATGTAAGGATCTCTGCTGCCATTGCTAATGGCTCACTAATGATCTTAAAGAGAGGGAGAGACTTCATTTCCGAAATCATTTTTTAAAAACGTTAAAAAATGAAGCCTTTTCTTCAACACCCCCCCGCCCCCAAATCCTGTAGTATTCTTTGGTAATTATTTCATTATGGTATGCCTGTACTGCTGTCATTAAGGCCCTAACCACAATTTGTAATCAAATTAGCTCGGTTAAAGTCATACTGTGATGAAGATTTAATTAGGTTATTACTATTGAATGACCGTTCAAGTAATTACATTTAATATACTCAGTATATGCATGCTTGTTTTGATTCATCATATGCTACCAATTCAAAGGCCCAGAGATGTGGCCACATCCTAAAACATGGGAAATCATACTTTTGCGCTTTTTTTCGGAGAATACGTGAAGCAGTAAAGTGTCTTTTTACAGCAGAGCGGACTCATTAGGCCTTATCAGTCGACCACGAGCCCAGAGAAGGAACTCTGGTGCTGGAGTCGGTGCTAGGCCCTGCCAGCGGCTATCCTGACTGCGCTACGCTTGGCCGAATCCGACAAATCATTGATATACCGTGCATAAGCCGATGTGCGTGGCTCAAGATGCCAATGGTTATTAATTAGCGTCTCATTTGTGAGTGCAGGGTTTGACACGAAATGGAGGAGTGGTACACAATGCCCCGTTCCCCCACCACACCAACCCCTCCCCCCAACCCCCGCCTGGGAGGCTACTGTTAATTGGGTCAGCCTCGTTGGTCCTTAAGGACAGGGCGAATAATAAATTGAGGTAGGACCGGCTCGGGGAAGAGACATCGCTCCAAGGTTTAAACTGTGTCATTTCCATCATGTTATTAGAAAACGGCTTCAACTGAGGAAAGAGTAGTCCGTTTCTTTGTTTACATTTGAAATTGTAGTGTTTTGTGGAAACTTGAACTGAGTTTTGGCCATTTGGCTCTGTAATAGGCCTAGGTTTTCCAGCAACTAGGATAGTTTTCCAATTGAGCCCATTGGCCAGCTGATATCATCTAATTGTTACTGATGTTTCTCCTCATATGTTTTATCACCTAAATGTTTTTTGCACCTGGTAAATGCAAACAGGTGGCATTTTCTGATTGTAGAGGTCTCTGGGAGGAAACTCGGATAAAGGCCTTTATGTGACTCTTTGCTTCTGTGAAGGCAGAAGCATGTTCAACCAGCAGCATACAAACATACAAACACACAAATAAACAAACAAATAAATAAGAAGTGTCCTAACTTATGCACTGACCACATTTCATGATTCACCCCACCTCATTTTTGTATTATTATTATCAGGGAGCACAATTTGTTGCATGTGACTGCAGAAGAACATCAAAATCATGTTGTGGAAGAAAAATCTGTAGGAATCAGCCCTTTACTCCAATATCAGGAGCTCGTCACGGTCATGCCGACTCCTCGTTCGCTGGCCTTTTCCCCGCCCGCTCGAAGCACCAGACGTGGATGAGAGGCAAGCGTTTTATTTTGGCTTTCCTGATCAGCTAACTCTTGCCGCAGAGGTCGCTCCAGGTTTCTTTTCCACTCCAGAGCAAGGGAGAACCTTGAATTACGGACGACAAAGCCAAAACCTACCGTCTTTTAAATCACTTGCGGCAAATGGGAAATATGAGTGGTGGTGACAAAAACACCCACAAAAAGAGACGTAAATAGCATGGCTGAGCGAATGTAGGCTTGAGAAAGCCCGTTGCCTTGACCACATCATCACAATGCAAGTACACAACTGCTTTATTGAATACAGGCCCCACGGGCCCAGAGGAAAAAAGGAACATTGGTTCCACACGGGCATACCGTTCACCCACAACAAAGGACTTTTCGACTTCACAAGCCTCTCCGCCACTCCTCGATGACTCGGGCCAAGGCGAAAATGTAGCCCGCAAAGAGAGGCATGTCTGCAAGAATTCTTTTGGCTGCCTCAGTATACCTGTTAAAGGAAGTCCTCTCTTTAAAGGCTAATGGAGCTAACATAGCATGGTCCTACCAAGCCTTCAGTATTAGGCATTTAAAAACAAATCGAAACAGACTTAAAACTCAAATAATTTATTTTTTTTTATCTCAAAGAATTTACTCTTTATGGGGCCTGTTTTTGTTTAGATAAATTTGCAGCTGGAGTCGAAGCAGTTTACAAATGAAGGGAAGTTTTACTTGTGAATTGACAGTTATGCTTGGAATGGTCACACCCTTAGCCAAATAACTGCAATAAAAGCAAGCAGGCTTGTTATTTAATGTTTCCAAGCAAAAATAAAGTGTCTCTTATTGCACTGAAGTTAATTTTTCACCAGTATTAGTAGTGTATATAGGGAGAACATACTTTTATAGTGTATATAAACCTAAGGGCTGCATCTTCCCAAGCTTGAACGTGAATACATGCGACTCAAAAAATCACTTATTAATCAAAGTATAGCATCAAGTTAGTTAAACTAGTGGGATATTGATCTGGCCAGTGAAGTAGCAGAGGGGGTTGGTAATCAGTTTCAGCTGCTTTGCTGTTAATGAGCTTAACGTCGGGTACACTAGAGGGGCAACAATGAGACGATTCTCAAATCAGGAATGGTTTTACAGGTGGGGGTACATACATTTTTTCCTCATATTTTCTGACAGTTCTTTCACTTGTTTTGGATTTGCTTAGGGTCAGAGTTACTACCGGTAGTATGGGGTGATACCTAGACCATACAGAAGGTGCACAGATAGGCACATCAACACATGCCAATGCCAGAAGCTTTGCTGTGTCTCCCAGCAGTCACCTGAAAAAAATCATTGGAGCCACTGTCGGACCCTACGCTGGCGCAGTGAGTCCTGTGCTCCTGGGTTAGGCAGTTCCTAGGGATGAAGGACATTTGCTTGACCTAAATCCAGTAGAACACCCCCAACTGTCCAGGAGCTCAGTGATGCCCTGGTCCAGATCTTGGAGGAGATTCCTCGGCACACCATCCGTCATCTCATTAGAAGCATCCCCCGACATTATCAGGCATGCATACAAGAACATGGGAGCCATGCAAAATACTGAGTACCATTCTGAGTACCACATTTTGGCAAAATGGACTTCATTTCGTTACTTTGATTTTTGGGTGTCTTTGAATTCAGCCCTCTGTAGGTGGATATAGATACCCTGCATGATGATTTTTTTCCTCCATTGAGATCCGATGTGTGTTTCAAAGTGTTTTTTGAGCAGTGTATAATTGTCTGTTCACTTGCTGTTTATGGTCAACTAGCTTGCTAGCTCAGCAGATGATTGTTTGTGGCCTTTTTACAAGGCAGTGCAAACTATAGTTGCCCTCAATATGTAGTATACAGTAAAACTACAGTAGAATATGTCATTACTGTAGACCCGTTGCCACCAGCCCTCCTCCTGGAGATCCATGTTATTTCCACATTTAGCTCAATTCTGGATGTACCATGCTTGCCCCTGTTTAATGCTCCTGCCAGTCATGGTCTTCTGAAGTTCATTAGCCAGAACAGGTATTACAGACTGGCTGTAACTAGACTTTCCAGGATGGTAGATCTCCAGGACCGGGATTGGTGACCACAGCTTTGCAGGGTGAGTGCTGTAAATATAAATTACAGAATATTTTATCCCTCCTGCCCTGTCTAGAGTAAATATATGTGCCTAATTTTTCATTTTTAATACTTTCTGGCTTTAGCTTGAATGCTCATAACTGACCATTAGACTGTCCATTTTGAATAATGATGAAAGACCAGCCTTGATTAATCACACATTCCTTATGCTGACTCCTGTGAGAGCTGTCCTCGAACAGAGGGAGGGGGAAAAAAAGGCCCAAGAAGAAGAACAAAACTCCAGAAGTGAGAGTGATGTATTAACTAGACCACATCAGTCACTCTGGGTGTGGCCTCATAAAGCACTGGATCCCCCCACTTACTCTAACAGGGCTGGAGAGGACTGGTAGCCTAGAGCTAAAGAGAAGGGACAGACTTGGTGGCACTGCAGGGATTTTCAGTGTCACCACAAGTTCCACTATAACAGCCTTCCAGTCAGCAAAATAAAAGTTCAGTGGATTATCTAAGGTCGCTATTGAGAGAATTTATGGTAATGCTTACTGCGTGTGCTTTTGTATGACCCGAGTGGTTCGGAATGCCAATGTGCTGATGGGCTTGTTGCACTTCTTATTAGCGCAGGAAACATTTGGCTATAAATACAGTGAGTAGACGGTCACATACTGCAGTTAACCACAGGACAAATTGGTCACTTCATTATCTTTCTGCAGGATGCACATTGGCATGCATTTTTGCTGCAAATATACAGCTTTGCCATTTCTGATACCAATATGGAATGGAAGGCTATATGCATATCCCAGAGTCCAATACAATATATACAACCCTTTCTAGGGCAGTTGGTAGCCTAGTGGTTAGGGCATTCGCCCTGCGACCAGAACGTCCGGGTTCGATTCACAAGACCGCTAGGCACCGCTGAGATACCCTGAGCACGGTACCGTCCCACACACTGCTCCCCGGGCGCCGTGTTCACGCCTGCCCCCTGCTTCACTTGGTGAATGGGTTAAATGCAGAGGAAGTATTTTGTGCTGGTCACACTGTGTGCTGTGGTGTGTTCACGTATGACAAATGGTCGCTTTCACTTCACTTTCACTTCCTCCAGTGTAGCATTTTGGAGATGCCTGGCAATCAGAGCATCAAGTTTATTGTCACTTTGTTTTTGCAACCTGCTATCATAGAAGCATGGACAGACTATTCGTTTTGGTGGGAGTATTAGGTTGGTGGGCTTTCAGAAGCTAGCTATGGACATCATGTAACCCAGCACCATCCCTAGTCTACAGAAACAGTATTGTGAAGGTACACATCATACAACCTGTAGCAATAAGACTCTTCCTCTTCCTTCCTACATTCAAGCCATGAACCATTTAGGAACCTTTACTTTTAACCATTAGAAAATTAGAAGATTTTATTTCAACATATAAAAATCGTCTAAAACAGTCTAAAACCTCTCTCTGTGGGTTTTCCCCAGCCACTTGTGGGCAGAAACTAAGTTTTCCCATTTGTTTCTAAGATCTCCCCCATTTGTTTCTAAGATCTAAAAAGAAAATAGTTTTTTTTTCTCTATTTGCATGTGAAGCCAGTTTGAACCTCCCTATAGTGGTTATTACATGTTTTTTAAAAATTAAAAAGTTTGGTTCTGCATGATAACAACACCAAACAAAGCTCAGAATTACATCCAATGCCATTGAGCATCAACACAAACTTGGGTAACGTCCATAAAAGGAGTTGTTGTGCTGTATAAAGAAAATGTATCATTTGTTGCACTTCCGGTATGCTCAGATTAAGAGTACAGTAGAATGCCGTGAATCTCAGTGTGGCCTTAATGGCAGATGCTACGATCATTTTGCCCATTAAGGACCCCAATTTTTTTTACCCCATGATGAAGGAATGTGGAATGACTGCACTTCATATTTTTAATCGTATACAAATATCAGTAAACATTCACTGACTGCCTTTATCTCATTCGAGCTGTCTGATTGGGGAGACCTGGCATACGCAACCAAACAGACTTTAGCTCTAGTACCAAAGGGCATGTTCCATCGGGCGATGTGGATGGTGGCCTGGGGGGGGTGGGGGGGGTGCTCATCAATCTGAGATGAGTCTTCTGGCCCTCCTGTGCAGGGTGGTAAATGTGCAGAAGGGTAAAGTGGGATGGAACACCCCTCCTGGGAGATGGAGACTAGCCATATGGCCTAATGGCTGTGCCAGCTATGTTAGCGTGGACAGGGACACGAGCACTGTCACATAAAAAAAGACTCAGATTGCAGTTCATGCTGAGTTTTTCTAAGCATGTTGCTCCTACGTTTTCTGTAGCGTGCAGGCCTAACACTTATCACCACAGTTAATCAGTGCAACCAATCATGTTCGCAGCTAGCTATCCCTTTGGCAGCCATGTTAGCATTTCTTGATTGTGGTTTTCCGTCATGGCTCATACAGAGCTGGAGAAAGTCACTAAATTTTGCAATAGCACAATATTATCAACTAAATTTCAAGTCAAACATCATGTCGGCCGACTAGTAACACTGCCTTGCTTAGGGATAATGGTTTTATTTTTCTTGCCCTTTATTGCTGAGATGCTAATTATGACATGCCCATTAGCTCCATTAACTACATGCCCTACTCCAGTCCTGCATACTTACACACAAGCGCCAAGACAAGTGAAGTGACTTTGACGAGGTTCTCCCAGTATGCAGCAGTCAGTATCTATCAAAACTGGTTCAAGAAAGGACAACTTATTACCTGGCGAAGGCAGTGTCATGCTCTGGGCAATGCTTTGCTGGGTAACCTTGTTCCTCATTCATGTGGATTATACTTCAACACACATCAGGGTTACTATTCCCTAGTGTCAGTGATCTCTTCCAGCAGCATAATGAGCCCCGTACTGTTCAGGAGTGGATTGAGGCACATGACAAAGAATTTATGATGTTGACTTGCCCTCCATATTCCCCAGATCTCAATATGATCAAGCATCTGTTGGATGTGATGGACAGACTAGTCTAATCCATGGAGGTCCCGCCTCACAGCTTACAGGCTCAAAGGATCTGCTCTTGGTGTAGAACCACAGCACCTTCAGAGGTCTTTTGGAGCACATGACATGCTGTTTTGGGGGATTGGGGGGCCTTTGGGGGATTAAGCAAGTAGGTTTATTGTTATGGTGGCCGATCGTTGTATATGTATGTTTATATGCTCATTGGCATCCTAAAACAAATCAACCAAATTAGCACAATGGGAGGTTACAAATGGCCATTCTTTGACAAACCTCTGCAGATGATGGAACAGCAGTTTCATGGTGTTGTGGTTGGGTTTAGGGAGCTGAAGGACCAGCTTCTTCAGTGCCTGGATCTTCTGCTTGTGCTCCTTCGTTTCTGTGAGGAAGAGAGTTTCATGAAACTTCGTATCTCATTTTCAGCCCCCGTTTGACCCATACATTCCTCAGGAAACTGATTTCATTTAAAACTCCCAGCACTGCCGGAGTTCATGTATAAATCACATATATATATATTTCTTTTTCCCTCTGTGGCATTTAAAATGTAAAGCATTAACATTTGAGCAAGCTGTCTCAGTGAGAAACATTCATAGCACTGCATACCGTGTCTATTGTTGCTAATATTCATAGCAGTAAATGACAGATTATTATTGCCTCTCTGCTTGGTGGGCACACTCTATAGATCTCTGCACTGAGGCACTGAGGTTGGTTAATGGCTTTTAAAAGCCATTGCGCTTGTAACATTAGCCCTTAATGTTCACCTTTTGACCCCACTACTCCTGGCATGTCAGATGGCCAGTGACCTCATGAAAAAACTTCTGAGAGGCCAACCTGCACCGTAAAGGATGAATAACAGCCCCTTTGACCTTTTCTGAATCTGTCTTATGCTTGCCTTTGCTCCTACACCTTAAGAAGTTCGATCTCATTCTAATCGTTCGAGAGAGTCCCTCGCTGTAAAGGGCCGGACGGACGTTAGTCAGCAGCTGGACAGCCGGTGAAACGCTGAGTGTTAGGATTAATATCTGAGTGCACTTTAATATCTGATATCACTCTAACGTACGTTTCGATCAGGGGACATGTGATCCCTAAGCAGATGTTGAGGAACAGATTTTCCATGTGTGTACACCGGCATGTATATCCACTTAAGGGCCAGGTCAGCCTTCTGCATGAAGCCAACCATTTTTCCGCACAGCTTAAGCTGCAAGGTGTCTTATATGGGTTATATAAAAGCTTTTTATGCACAATATATTGTTTGTTTATCATTATCATCACAATCACATCACTGCAATATGCGAAGCCCATGCTGCAAATGGCTTGTAATTTGTGCAATGTAGCATCGTCCAGTACTGCCCCCGCCCCTCTGGCTATTGTTGTAGTGGGGGGGTTTGGTAGAGGTGTTGACAGGCAAGTGAGATTATATATACAGTACAGTGCAAAAGTCTTAGGCATCTGAGAAAATTATGCTTAAAAGCTGTTTACTACTGGGCAGTAGTGTTAAGTTATTGTTAAAACTCTCACATTACACAAATACAAACAACATTAATACAGTAAATGGTGGTTTTTGTCTGGCAAAGTGTTCACTTAACCATTTCCAGACCTCTTTCCTCATGGAAGCTCAGTTTTACATGCAGCTCCATCAAATCCCTGATTTGGCTCTTTTTACTGCAGTAGATTAAATTAGGTGTTGATTATGGAATTTTGTTCATTCACCCAATGACTGCAGACACTGAGCAGAAACCTGGATCCAAACCTGTGTTCTACTAACCAGCTCACAGAAT
>JBBPDH010000002.1:3025598-3038014 GCA_037974565.1 Clupeocharax schoutedeni | reverse complement strand
TTATGTAGTGCTGGGAATAGAGATTTTCCATTGAAAAGGAAAGGGTAGTCCAAGACTAGGCTTAATCCCTGTCTGGGCAACCGACCCATTGAGTCTCAGACGTGAGTTAAAACGGGAAATGAGAAGCTCAGAAATGAACAGGCTGCCCCTTAATGAATGCTGCCTTTCAATAAAGAGCCATCAAAATAAAACACTAAGCAACAGCTGGAACTGGAGTGGACAAAATATCAGTATTGTGATTTTACTGCTACACATTACGATTGTAAACTCTTTCAATATATTAAAGACCCTTTGTCGTGACTTTCCTGGCTTAAAGTCTGTAAATATTGTGTAAAATTGTACATTTACGCCCACCCCCCAACCCCACCCTCCATCCATACAGTCAGTAAATGGAATCAAAGCTGCAAAAACAGCCTGATTTGAAATCCCAGTTTTTGTGATGTCACTACTAATCCAACACATTTTAATATCTCTCCTTATTCTGGCTACCTCAGTTTAGCTCCGCCCACTCATGCATCAATTCGCCAATCTCTTCATGTTGGTTTACACGAAGAACACGATTAATCAGAACTCCCAGTAACACACCTGGAGCTGTGATTGGTCACATTGTCAAAAATGATGTGATTGGTTAGAGGCTCATTTGCATATTGCAGCCTTCTGTGATATCAGTATTTCAGAGAGATGGCGATAACATACGATGTATCGTACCACCCTAAACAGTGGCCTGATGAAGTGTCTACTATTCACCTTGTGGCCCAGAATTAACAAACGCAGTGTTTGTAGAGTTGAGGAGGAAGATGAGGGTGTTTTTCTTTCATTTGGAGAACAAAAAAAAGGAGGGGGGGTGTGTTCATACTGATGTGGAAGAAACTTCTTGAAATCAAGAGGAGGTGCTAGCACACACACACTGCAGGGAAAAGGAGTCGACCGAGTCAGTTGACTGTGTTTAAGTCAGAAGACCTTTTGTGTTTAACCGCGTTTGCCGAGGGCAGTTTTTCCTCTCGTAAACATTCAGCCCCCGGACCCTGCTGCTGTAAATTCCAACACTTTAAAAAATAAATTTTCATTTTATTTCTTTTTTATCGTCTTTGCCATCTAGACGTGTAAAGTCAATTAAGTTATTAGAAGATCACGGAAGCAGTATTTAAATAATGCACTGGAAGAAATCATGCATCTGTGTAATGAATTGGAAACGTGCTTGTAGGTGAATTTGTTTAAAGTTGTAAAAAGTTAATAGACTACTTGAGGCAGAACTGTCGCTCACTTCTTTCCATACTATTTGATTACCGGGGTTTCACTGAGGTCTGCAGGAGGATCTCAGCGCTTTTCTCTCACTCCTGTTGAACATGTTTCTTCACTTCCACAGAATTACAGGAATTTTATAACACTGTGTTAGAATATCAGTATTATATTACAGTGTCAAAGTAATAGTAATTGAGTATTACAGTATCAGTAATAGAGTAGTAGTATCTTAGCATTAGAGTATCACTATTACAGTATTACAGAATCAGTAATAAAGTTATAGTTTTTAGTATCAGTTTTATAGTATTACAGTATATAATAAAGGGATAGTTTTTCAGTATCATCAGTAATAAAGTAATAATATTTAAGTAGTACAGTATTATAGAATTCCAGTATCAGTTAAAAGTAGAAGCATTACATCATTATAGTATTTCAGTAATTCAGTATCTTGGAACAGTATTCCAGTATCAGTATAAAAGTATGATAGTAGTGGTATTACAGTATAAAGTATAACAGTGTTACAATTATGTATTACAATTATAGTATTACAGTATCACTATAAAATATAGTGATCTTTAAAGTATAAAGTATATCTCTATAAAGTGAGTATTGTTATAATATAGTATGAGTATTACAGTAGCAGTATAAAGTATAACATGATTATAAAGTATTAAAAAATAATGACTATAAATAAGAACTATATAACAGTATTTCAGTGTTATAGCTGTATTACAGTAAAAGACGGCTCCACTTGGAAGCACTTCTGTGTTTCTCTCACTTTTAATGATGATCTAATAAATGCAACACCGTCTTTGTTTAACCAATACACACACACACACACACACACTCAGGACGGGCCGCTTTCACACTCTTACACATGCTCTCACACTCTCCTCGGCCTGAATGTGTATTTGCTCTGTTTTATCTCTGCAGCTCCTTGAATCATTATTCTGACCCCTATTAGTACATACAATAATAATAATAATAATAATAATAATAATAATAATGAGAATAATAATAATAATAATGAGAATAATACAAATAATAATAATAATAGGATGTGTGTGAATTGGTTTATATTACTTTTCATTAGTTTAAGCAAGTTTGTCAGCATAAATTAACTACAAGCATTTAATTTAACACAATATAACAATCACATTCAGAAACGGATGATGAGAAAGAAAGTGAAAAATTCATTCAAAAGGGAAAAGTTTGCACATGTATACACATTTAGCTCACGTTAGACCTATGAAAATGGCTTGTTTTGTGTCTTTTATCATGTCGTTGTAAATGTAGTGTGTCTCGAGGTGGTTAAAGTGAAGGTCAGTCTGAACTGCTCTTGTATTTTACTGTAATAAATGACGTTTTTAATGTACTGTATTGCTGTTGTTGCCCTGTTGTTCTCTCATCCTCCTGCAGGAGGCGCTGCTCTCCGCGGAATCAGTCCCAGCGCAACTCTAACACAACTCCGAACAGGGCAACCATCAGAATAAAATGGAGAAATAAACAAACAAACCAATATCTGAGCCGTAAACATTTTTAACCTGTTTATGTGCTCTGCCCATTCGTTTGTGACATAACAATGGCGTAACAACACCTTAATTAAAGTGCGGAATGCTGTACGTCTCTCTAACAAATTAAATGAACACGCAAACAACTAACTATAACAAAAAAAGATATAAACAAACAAAAGCATGAATGAAATGAATCATATGCATGTTATTTATTTGTTTATAGTCACTAATGTGTTTGATATTTTAATCTCCCCGTCTTGCCAAGTGAATGAATAAAGACAGAGAACGAAAGAAAGAATGAAACGAAATACACAAATTTTAATAAATACATAGAAAATAAAATATATATATCGTATCTATTTTGTTGTGACTTAACCATTGGAAGCAGACAGCTTTTATTAAAGTCTGGAATGTTTTTAATCCTCTCTCTCTTGCTCTCTCTCTCTATCTCTCTCTCCCTCTCTTTTTCGCTCTCTCTCTTTCTCTCTGATCGGCACCTCCAGGCCCCGCCCCGCCCCTGTCTCCCCCGTCCAATCCACGACGGGTGGGCGTGGTCTGTTGTCTCCCCCTCTCCGGGTTTTTCCTGAGCTCGAGCCGCTCCGCTCACACTCCGCAGCAGCACGAGACAGAGAAATAGAGAGAACGAGAGAGGGATCGAGTGACATAGACTGACACTCATGATCTCATGATCGCTCTCACCTGAGTCCTGCTGCTCCACTCATCCTCCATTCATCCCTTTCTTTTAGTTTTTTTCTTTTTTATTACTACCTTTTATTTCATCTCACTTCTTTTTTTCGCTCCATTTCGTTCATTTTTGTTTTATTCCCCCGTTTTTAATTTTTTTTCTTTATCTTCATCTCCAGTCGACTAGGAGCGTCTGTTTTATTTTTTTATTCTATTATTGTTTTTTTTTATTTTGAGGAGAGTCTCCTGTCCTACCTGAAGCCTGAAACGGAATATATACCTCAAGAAAAAGGAGGAAAATAAAAGAAAAAAGAAGGAGAATTCTTTGCCGCGCGACTCTGCAGCATTAAAGAAGAAAAAGGAGAAAGGAGAAGAAGCCTCGCTGGATTGGATTTAGTGCATTTATTAATATTGTTATTCATTATTATTATTATTATTGCAATAATAATAATAATATTTTTTTGATCTCGTGCCGGATTTAACCTGTGTGCGCGCGCGCCTCCAATGGAAATGTACTTCAGCTGGTGACCAAACGGAGACTAAACACACACACACACACACACACTCACACACGCTGTCGCACACTCCTTCGAGTGTGTGTGTGTCCTGATCCTGATTTCTGAAGAATAAACTGAATGAGAGACTCCCGCGCGCCAGAGAGGACGCTGGCCCGCCGGACTGTCCGGAGTGTGCGTGTGAGTGTGTGTGTGTGAGTGTGAGCCATGAACCTGCCGCGCGCTTAACGGCTAACCTGGTGCTCCTGTTTTCCCTTTTTAATTTTTTTTTTACTATTATTATTCTGTTTTTCCTGCCGCGCGCCTGGAGTGAGGGATACTGCGCCTGGGATACCTCGATTGCGTGTGTGTGTGTGTATGAGAGAGAGAGAGATCATGGCCGAGTCTCTGCTCTGGAGGTGCTGCTTCAGCGTGCTGGTGGTCGCCTGCGAGCTGAGCGCGACCCGCGCGATCATCTTGGAGTCCATCTACTGGAACACCACTAACACCAAGTGAGTGTCTCTCTCTCTACCCAGCTCTCACTCTCTCTCTCTCTCTTTCTCTCTCTCTCTATCTCACATTCTCCACCAGGCTCTGGTATGTAAGTGTAAATTGCGTTAGTGTGTGTGTGTGTGTGTGTGTGTGTGTGTGTGTGTGTGGATGTTTTTTGTATGTGAAGTCGGCGGACAGGGTCACGGCACCATTTTTGAAAGCCTAAAAATCCCAGAAAAGCCTAATCTGAGGCCGTACACATTAAATATATATTTTACAAAAATGTATACATAAAAGTCAATTACATTGTTCGTTATTAAATGCACATCAGTCTATTTTTAATATTAGTTGAATGTAATTATGACTGATTCTGGTTTCGGCTGTTTTGTTGCCAAAATTAATTTAGCCAAATCATTCCCCTCCAAAAAATCCCCCCCTTAGATAATGGCCCGTTAAAACCGCGATCAAGACGCAGTGGAGGTCTTTGATCTTTATGAAGCTTCTGGAGTTCAGGGTGTATCACTCTACAGCCTCAATCTCCAGCTTTTTTCGAGATGTTTGCCCAGCAAACTACAGCAAGCACTGAGTTCCACCTCTGGAGATCACATATTCCATCAGAGTGCTTCTACCTCTGGAGATCACATATTCCATCAGAGTGCTTCTACAGAATCAGTTTCTTGTACTTTGCTTTGATCTCCTATCAGAGATATAGTTCCTCTTATCTAGCCATGGAGTTTGGTCTTCTCTTTTCATCCTGTGAGTCTGGGTTTTCATTCTTCTCCAGGGTCTAGAACCTGTCTTCTAGGAGTGGTTTGGCCGCCCACAAAAAATCCAGTGCCCTTTTTAACCCATGGGCTTTGGTCTTTTATCAAAGCTCTACCAGGTTTTCCATTAGTTCTCATTATGTAGATTCGGGCTCAATGTTTTGGTTTTCTTAAGGGTTTTTTTTATACCATCCATATCTCTAGGAACTTGGTTTGGTTGTCCCTTACTTTTCTTCCCAGTTTTTGTTGTCTATTAGAGTTGTCATTTTATTCCCCATTTCTTAAAAATTGTTCTTCATTTCTTAAAAACTATTCTTCTACCCTATTTTTAAGATTGGATTGTTTGTCCATTACTTTTCTACACAGTTTTTAATTGATTGGATTGGTTATCCAGTAAAGATCTCAAATAAAGATTTTTTTCTAGTGCCCCATTTCTAAAAAAGTTGGTTTGGTTGTCCATTATTCTTCGACCCTGTTTTTAATAGTTTAGTTTGGTTGTCCGTCAGAGTTCTTGTTCTCTGTATGTGGCAATTACATTTGTTCCTCGGGTTTTTCTACTGCTTCATCTTTAAACTGCTTCATCTTTTCTACTGCTTCATCTACTCTATTTTTAATAGGTTGGCTTGGTTGTCTGAATAGGGTGCAGTCCCCCTTATTTATTGATCTTTGGTGATCTTTAGTCTCCTTCTCGGTCTTCTCTAGATTTTTCTGCTAACCCTTTTCTATCTGTTTGGCTTGGTCATCCATAATCATTCTATCAATGAGGTTTGGACCTCCTTTAGAGGTTCTAGTGCTTCTATTCTAGATATGATCTTTTGTCTTTCATTTTTTTGTACTTCGGTTTGGCCTCCCAGCAGGGTTTTAGCTCCAGTAGCTAAGTATAGACGGCCCCGCGAAGAACTGAGGAGATCCCTGCCGAGGCCTGGAAGCAGAGTAATGAGACTCACTCACTCATTCACTCACTCAACAGTAATACAGGGAGACTCGTCCCCTAACCAGCAAAATGCTCTTTCAGTAATGTAGTGAGACTCCCTCACCAACAGAAATGCCATGAGACTCGCCCAATAACCACCCAAATGTAATACTGTCACAGTGAGACTCCCTCGCCAGCAGAAATGCAGTGCGACTCGCCCACCAACCAGCAAAATCCACTCTCAGTAATGCAGTGAGGCTCTCTCGCCAACAGCAATGCCATGAGACTCACCCACTACCCAACGTCTTTATACGGGCCGCTCCTTTCTTCACAAAGCTGCCTTCAGAAAATTCATCACAGCTAAATCTGGCTCAGCAGAGTCGAGTCCCCTGTGCTTAAAAAATCCACTCCTCTCCTCTTCTCTTCTCTTCTCTTCTCTTCCCTTCTCTTCCACTCCTCTTCTCTTCTCTTCTCTTCCCTTCTCTTCCCTTCCCTTCCCTTCCCTTCCCTTCCCTTCTCTTCTCTTCTCTTCTCTTCTCTTCTCTTCTCTTCTCTTCTCCTCATTACTGCTCTTATTTTCTTTTCTCTCCTCTCCTCTCCTCTTCTCTCCTCTCCTCTGCGGCATCTTCACTCTTCTGTGAGATCTGGTGCGTCTCCATGTGGATCCACTCTAAAGTCCCTCAGGTTTTTTAGTGAGAGAACGCGCTTCAGAAACGCATTTTAATGAGGCCATAAAACCTGTTATGAAGACGTTCAGTGACCTAATGGTTCATAGTGATCATGACAGATAGAAAGAGAAATAGATAGAGAAGGAGAGACAGGGAGAGAGAGAGAGAGAGAGAGAGAGAGAGGAGGAAAGAGAGAGAAATGCTTGTTTCAGTGTTTCACTGAATTGTCGAGCGTCGCCTGTTAGCCTTGTAGACTTAACCTACTTTAACAGAAGGCTGCATTCATCACACACACACACACACACACACACACACACATACATACACCATATTAATCATTTAGGGACCATAATCAGCCGTGTAAGCAGTGTTTCAGAAATACTGACCAATAAATATCCATTTATTTATCCATCTATCTAATGGCACTCGCGGTTCTGTGAACTATTTGAATGAAATGAATGTTTCTTTAGATAAAGACTTCTGAAAAATAGATTGATTTATTTACATGCCTGCTTATTAATTGTAAAGATGGTTCTTAAAGAGTCCGACATTTAACATTTTTTAAAGAACCTGTTTTGTTATTGTATAGAACCATTTAGCTGTTTTAAGCGTCTATAATTTAATAATAACATTTGTAATGCTACTACTCTGATTAATACTACTATAATAATAATGTGCACAATCCAGAAATCCAGTTTTTCAATGCTTTTATCTTTTATGACTGACATAAACATTATGCAGTAAAGTCTTATTCAAACAAGCGATGGTTATCATAACACTCCCTGAGGAGGAGTACACTTCATGATGGTCTAAAGACAGACACACACACACACTCTCTCTGACACACACACATTCGTCAGGGTATTTCCCCTGTTTTCCAGCTCTGTTGATAGGTTCTTGATGGTGGTGAATGTTTAACGTGAGGTGAATAATAGAGACACTGTAAACTCAACCACATGAAAACATTACAGCTTTATTATTATCTCCAATTTAGTCTTTCTCTGTCTCTCTGTCTCTCTCTCTTTTTCTCTCTCTCTCTCTCTCTCTCTCTCTGTCTCTCTCTTTCTCTCTCTCTTTCTCTCTCTTTCTCTCTCTGTCTCTCTCTCTTTTTCTCTCTCTCTCTCTCTCTCTCTCTCTCTCTCTTCTTAATATTTTCAGTATTCAGTGTTTGACGACGGATTATTTTAAACTTTTCTTTGTGCCGTAAAGACAATGTTTTCACTTTCATTCTGAAAAACGATGCTTCTTTGAGCAATGAACTCCTAGCGGAAAGGTTCTAGTAGCTTTGACAGTAAGAGAACCCCCTTTTGCTTCTATGTAGAACCAATTCAATTTTTAAAAATCACTACAATAGTTCTTCACTGGGCTAAATAATGGCTGGATAAGCAACCATAGATTGATGAATCCAACTGTTTAACACAGTGAAGAACCATCTGAATGTTTCTTGAGTTGGTGGTTCTAGGTATAAGCACTGGCTTTAGAGGAATAACCTCTTTTAGTTATCTGAAGAACAGCGCCGGGAAGGTTTAAAGAATTTAAATAATGTGACGGTTCTAACTTTTTCCTAGAACCTTTCTACACAATCAAGAAGGTTCATAAAGCTTTAGGGTTTTTCAACCTCACATAGCATTTACAAAATAACTAATTCTGCCAGCATTACTTTACATAGTGGAACTCATTATTAAGCATAATGGTTCTTCAGGGGTTGTTCATTAAAGGCTGTGGTTTGAATTGTTATTATTATTATTATTATTATTATTAGTAGTAGTAGTAGTAGTAGTATTATTATTATTATTATTATTATTATTATTATTATTATTATTATTATTATTATTGATGTCATAATTCAAATTATGACATCAATAATAATAATAATAACAGTAATAATAATATTAACAATAATAATAATAATGATAATAAGTGCACTCTGTTAGAATTTTATGCTGATCCAGATATCCCAATTCCTCTTCTATGATTGGCTTTAACACATATGTAGACTTTAATAAAGTCCTGTTAGAACAAATGTCACGTATCCTAACGCTCCCTGAGGAGAAAGAAAACATTATAATCCACAAAGCTGCCTTTATGATGGGGGCTCATTAAAATGAGCTCTAATAAATGTTTATGTCAGTCATAAAAGTGTTAGCTGCCTAATAATACAGACTGTTTACCAGGTTACAATTGCAGGCAAATGAATACAACACAGATATTTTAACGCAGTAACTTTTCCAGATTATATGAAAAAAGCATGAATTATTGGTCAGATCGAATGTTTTAAAGGCCCTAATGATGCTATTGACCGGAACCGTGTTGTTTATTTTGGAGCTTTATGCCAGTGGGACTAACAGTAGCACTCAAATTAGCAATAATATCAGAAGCAGCTCTGATATGTGGAGAGTATCAGCAGTAATAACAGTAGAGGTACTGAACGCATAGCTGCTCGGCTCGTATTCAGGCCTGTAAGCCTGCACGTCGTCTCCAGTCTTACATTTAGCTGCTACTGAGCTGAACTCTGCAGGAGAAGCTTTAAATCAGCAGGAGTTAATTGAACACTGGTGGTTTTCTTGTAAGACTGTGTATGGAGGATGCTCACTAATGTGTGTGTGTGTGTGTGCATGTGCATGTGTGTGTCTTCAGCATCCCCGAGAAATAAATCGTCCAAGTCCTACAGCCTTTTGCAAGTCTGATCTCATAGACGGCCGTGCGTGCGTGTGTGTGTGTGTGTGTGTGTGTGTGTGTGTGTGTGCTTGGCCTCTAAACCGTCCGGGCCTTGACATTTGGTTGGTCTCTCTCCGTTTCTCTTGCTCTGTCTCAAGTTCTTGTTAAATAAGACTCATAAAGGACGCCCCCCTCGCTCTCTCTTTCTCTCTCTTTCTCTCTTTCTCTCTCTCTTTCTGTCTCTCTTGCTCACAAGCCCCCCCCCCCGCCCTCTCTGAACTGCTCCGCTAATCCATTTTGTAGTCGAGGCGGAGAAACAAAAGGGATGTTTTGCCGTACATGTTTTCAGTCAAAGGACGAGTGAAGCCCCCCCATTCGACACCCCCCCCCACCCCCACTCATTAAGAGATTACATCTCTTTGCAGAGCATTGTGGGCCACTGGCTGGGCCACGTCTGTGGAGGCATACACATGCAGATAGTCCATCGGAGCCATGAATAATCACACACACACACACACACACACACACACACACACACACACACACACCCAGCCATAGGGAACACTGTATTAGAATGTGTGTGTGTGTGTATGTCCCCAAAGGAAGCTCAGTACAATTAGCTGCAAGTGGAAAAATCAGTTTGTTCTGTTTTAAGGTTAAAAATACGCTGAAATGTAATGAAACGCTTCGTGTTCTGTGAAAATGCGTTTAGATGTTTTGCTCTCGCTGTAACTGCGCTGCTGGGAAGGAGAGAAAAACAGAGGGATGTACTGAAAGAAAAGTATGTAGGCATGCAGTGCTGATGGGGCCAAAAGGTGGAGAAAGGGGGGGTGACAACGGTTTGAATGAAAGTCAGGGATTAAAATGGCATCTGTGGAACTCAGGGATGAGAGAGAGAGAGAGAGAGAAAGAGAGAGAGAGAGAGAGAGAGAGAGAGACAGAGGTGGCAGATGTGACAGACAGAAAGATGGAAAGGGAAGGCGTGAGGGAGGAAGAAAAAGAAGGGAAAGAGGTAGAGATAGAGATCAACAGAGAGAAAGATAGGTAAGATAGAAAGCACGAAAAAGAAAGAAGGAAAAGCAGTGAGGAAACAGAGAGAGAGAGAGAGAGAGAGAGAGGAAAAGACAGGAGCGAGAGAGGAAAGGAAGAAGGAAGAAAATGAGAGAAAGGGAGAAAGAGGGATAGAGAGAAAGAGAGAGAAAGAGAGAAAGAAAGAAAGAGAGAGAGAGAGTTTGTGTTGTTCCACCCCTCCCCTCATCCCTCCATCCCGTGTATGTTTTCTTTAGGGCTCAGGTCAGAGTGTGTCCGGCCCGGTGGGACAGGATTAGGCCCTAGAGCCCCATAGAGCCCTATAGAAATCCTCAGAGGCCCATGCAGGCCCATAAAGGCCTATAGAGGTCACTGCAGTCACTGTGTCGGTCCAGCGCTGACCAGAGGGCCACACAGGATTAACGGAGAGTCCGAACAAAAGATACTTAACTTTCTTTCAGCTCTCGTCATGTTCCTCCGCTGACTAACACACAAAATATTTGTTTTTCCCTTCAGCAGTTTGTCCACCTTACAGTTTTGTAATGATACAAAATCATATTAACTGATTTTAGCTGCTTTCTATTCGTTACTGCCACAAAGAGTGCGTGTTACTAGCAAAAATACACTTAATATTCTTAAGTACGTTTACAGCGTGTTCGGGATTTGAAACTTAATTAACCACAAAAGATCATTAATTATGATTAATCACAAAAAAACCCAATATAATCATAATGATAGTGTGGATCTCCAGACCAGTGTTAGATAATGTAGGAGCCATTAAGTGCTGAAACAGTAACGAGTGCATTTAAAGTTAAGACCTTAAAGTTGAGTCAGACCTGCACTGTTACAGCTTCATAGAAAGGAAACTGTTTTATTTTATTTCTTAATTTTCATTTATAGGTGTAATTCCAGTTTAACAAGAATAAACTCTGCAGTAATACATGGTCAATGGTCAAAACCGGCCCTGAGAGCTAAAAGTACAGAGGAAAGAAGGCGGGAGGAGTGGAGGGAGAGAAGGGGAGAAGGGGAAAGGCTGGATTTATGATGGAGGGATGATTGGTGATGAGAGGGAGAGAAATATATGGCGAGTCGTAGAGGGATCCCGTGTCGCTGGGAGAGAGAGAAGGAGAAAGAGATAGAAAGATCTAACAGGTTTCACGGTTATAACTGAAGGAAGTGCCCCCCCCGTCCCGAACCCCGACCCGGGCGAAAAGATGAAAGAGAGAGAGAGAGGGAGAGATAAAGAGATGAACGGAGAAAACAGATGTGGGCAGTGTGATTTAGTCTCTAAAGCCTTGTCCCAACATCACACCTGTGCTTCAGGCTTAACCGGCTTTCATGGGGTTAGGTTTGTGTGTGTGTGTGTGTGTGTGTGTGTGTGTGTGTTTGGATGTCCAGTTTTGTTGGAAAACCATAGAGAATTATTCGTATATACTCACATCAGAGCTAAACCTTGTATCAGTTTACTTTTGAAACAGTTTGGAAAATTAATGAAGAGCAGTTTAATAGAAATGTCTTTTATAAGTTATCTGTTATAAATTATCAATGATTTTGGAGGTTTCGTTTCCCACGGTAACAATATATATATATGTGTGTGTGTGTGTGTGTGTGTGTGTCCGTGTGGGGTGGAGGTATCTCAGTGGGTAGGATACTTGCGTATATATATATATCTATAGGGGGTTAATATTTACATATATACAATTATACAATACACATGAGAAATATAAGGTGTGTGTGTGTGTTTGTGTATACAGCATATGGGACATACTGTTAGATAAGATACACACTATTCATTACATACATGTGTGTGTGTGTGTGTGTGTGTGTGAAACAGAGCTCCATCACACGTACAGCTGGTCAATATGGTTCGTTGTTCCTGTTGTTGTTTTTTGTTTTGTTTTAAACTGTTTCATTCTTTAGCTTGTTGGCACTCCTCCTTGCCAAAAAAGCATATTTTC
>JBBPDH010000002.1:3020598-3023098 GCA_037974565.1 Clupeocharax schoutedeni | reverse complement strand
AAGATACAACTGTGTTATGGAACCTGTTCATTTCAATCTCAAATTTCATCCCTATTCATTTCAGTCCTGTTCCTCTAGATATGAATCAGCGAATCACATTTACAATGAGGGATAAATGAGGATAAAGTTAATTGACTTTTTTGTGTATTTTGTGTTTTTTCCATCCACTTTTATTTAGCTCAGAAATGTAGATGCCTTTCTTATCCCAGTGGATCGTGTTTTATGTGCTGTTTCTTCTCACAAGACGCTGTAGCCAGTCTGCTGTTCTAGTGTTTAAAGGACTGACATCAATCGCAAAAAAGGAGCTTTTATTTTATCCCAGTTCCTCGTTACCTCTTTCCTTTCATACAGTTGAGCAGCATCATCAAACTTTCTCTCCTTTTCTTCCTTAACCCCTAGAGCTGGTTATGAACCCACCCTTAGTATTCATAATAATCGATTAATAATTGATTGCACCCTGTGAATAATTCAGCGCACCATGCTTTTTAAGACCCAGTTTATTTTTTTATCCTTGTTTTGTTTCAGTGTTTAAACAAGATGTAACTGACCTTATTCTCTCCTCTCTGTCTCTCTTCTTCTGCAGGTTTGTACCAGGTCAGGGTTTAATACTGTACCCTCAGATCGGGGACAAAATGGACATTGTGTGTCCTCGCGTGGAGGGCGGCTCTATGGACGGAGTGGAGTATTATAAACTCTACATGGTTCCTCGTGAACAGCTAGACACTTGTACGGTCACCAAGGCGGATACGCCACTGCTGAACTGCGTAAAGCCTGACCAGGATGTCAAATTCACTCTCAAGTTCCAGGAGTTCAGCCCCAACCTGTGGGGCTTGGAGTTCTTCAGAGGAAAAGACTACTACATCATCTGTAAGTACAGCAGTCGATATTTATCCACATAACTCCACTCTAGCCAATCAATTTCCACTTAATTCACAATTAGCCAATCACTATTCACACACAGATCCACCCCCAGCCAATTATAATCCACATAACCCCACTTCAGCCAACCGTTTTCCATTTAACTCAAAAGTAGCCAATCACGGTTCACATAGATCCACCCCCAGCCAATCACGGTTCACATAGATCCACCCCCAGCCATTCACTGTTCACATAAATCCACCCCCAGCCAATCACGGTTCACATAGATCCACCCCCAGCCAATTGCTGTTGACTAGATCCACTTCAGGCAATCATTTTCCATTTAACTCAACATCAGCCAATCAAGGTTCACCTAGATCCACCCTCAGCCAATCACTGTTCACATAGATCCACCCCCATCCAAACATTATCTTCAAGACTCTGCCCTGTCCAATCACCATTCACATTACTCATCACTGGCCAATAATTATTCATATATCCGCATCCCAGGTTATCAATATTGATGTAATTTTATCACAGTTATTGTCCACATAATTCTTCCACAGACATTCACTGCCCACTCTCCTAAACTATAATTATCCATGTAACTCCGCCCCAGCCATTGACCATACACATAACTCCGCCCCAGCCAGTAGTTTTCCTCATAACTCTGCCCTAGCCAATCACTATCTGCATAATGTTACACCAGTCAATCACTATCCACTCAACTCCACCCTAACCAGTAATTATTCTCATGACTCCACATCAGCCAATCACTATCCACTGAATGCCACCTCAGCTTATTATGATTCAAATCAGTCTTCAGCCTCAGTTTTTATATGTTATTTTGTCACACATCTGTGTCACTATGTTTTGTGTTCTGTGTATAATGTGTGTGTGATCAAACAACGAAAATGAGCTCCAGTTGCTCGACCTGTGTCTGAAATACAGCACGTCCCTCTGATAGGAAATGGGCTGAAATAGCAATGGCACACTGTTAACTGAGGTTCCGGTTTTGAGGGCGTGTTTAGATAGCGGCCGTGGCGTGAGGTAAATTGCTGTGTTTAGATGAAAGGCTGTGTTTTGAAGGCTGCAGCGGGGCTTTGGCTGGAGGGTGTGGAGCGTTCCATATGTGAGCTGTGAGGAGGTGCAAAGACGGGCTTTGCATTTGCACGGCGTTTGCATGTGGGCTGCGTTTTCACATCAAGCCATGGAATTACTGGATGCTGAGCCGCAAGGCCTTGCGTGCGTGCACACACACACATTCACACACACACACACACACACACACACACAGTGCGCCGTTAAGAAGGGAAAAATAAGACATCTGGCAAATTTAAACAGCCATGTTTTTGCACAATGTCAGGATTCATAAATGTAGAAACATAAATATGAATCCTTTCCAAAAAAGTACCAAAATAATAACTTCAGCTTCAGAAATATACACAGATATTTTTTCAGTGGTTGTTTTGGTGCTCATTGAAATTACTCACTTAATATTTACTAAAACACTTCTTTGCTGTTCCTTCATTCACCACTACTGATATATAAAATGCCTCCTTATACAATTATATCATATTATAATCTGGATAACCAAATGAGTGTTAGATATTTAACAAGCTACTAAGTGATGAAAAAGTTG
>JBBPDH010000002.1:3002791-3015640 GCA_037974565.1 Clupeocharax schoutedeni | reverse complement strand
TCTATCTATCTATCTATCTATCTATCTATCTATCTATCTATCTGTCTATCTATCTATCTATCTATCTATCTATCTATGTATCTATCTGTCTATCTGTCTATCTATCTATCTATCTATCTATCTATCTATCTATCTATCTATCTATCTACCTGTCTACCTGTCTGTCTGTCTGTCTGTCTGTCTGTCTGTCTATCTATCTGACATCTAGGGAGACACCACAGAGACTTGACCTTGTTTTCATTCCCTCTCTCTCAGCAACATCTAACGGCACTATGGAAGGCCTGGAGAACCAGGAGGGAGGAGTGTGTAAAACGAAATCCATGAAAATCGTCATGAAGGTCGGGCAGAGTGAGTATTTCTGTCTGTACATCCCGCCGGGTTGGATTCTGAGCACAATGGGCTTCTTTATGTTCCCCCTATAATTACTGACAGTGAAAATGGACAAATCAGCCACAACAGCCACAGTAATTATAGCAGGTCACGTCTGACTCCGCCCCCTCAACTCACACTCTCTTACACATGCATCTTGAAGGTCACAGAATTAATCTCGAGTGCCTGAGCTTTAATTAAACACACACACACACACACACACACACACACACACACACACACACACACACTAGGATATGCATACAATTAAAATACATTACTTTCCAGCAGCTTGTAGTGATTTTGTATGATGTCTGTATTGTTTGTTTATTTGATGCGTATTCATTGTATGTTTGTTTGTTTGTTTGCAGACCCCTCAGATCCCATTCCTCCGAAAGATTATCCCACCAGACATCCGCCCAAATATCCAGAAACGGGCAAAGACTCTAAATCCAACGAAGTTCTCGACAAACCAGGTAGGATACACACCACCATTTTCTTCTGGAGTGTGTGTGGGTGTGTGTTTGTCACGGTCGGTGGAAATAAACATAGAGAAGCTCACATACAAACAACAAGCATTAGAGCTTCAGTTTGGATAAATAAAACAAAAACAAATTAATGCTAATTTCTGATGACAACTATATGGGATTCTAGCTGTATTTAACAGATTGTTGAATGAACTATGAATGTAAATATGTAAAATGAATACATAGTCTCCTTTCTGAGAATCTATAACAGTGCAGGTCGGACTTTTATTAACTGGTCATTGGTGATGCCGAGTCTAGACTGCCCTTTAACTTTAAATGCACTCGCTACTACTTATTACTTCTTAGCAAGTAATTTTGGGTGTATTTTTAGTAAATATTCAGAAAGTTGTAAGTAAGTGGACAGTCTCAAACTTTTGATTTGTAGTGTAGATCTGGACATATGTTGCATTTCTAAAGTGACTCCTTCAGTCCTGACATACACCATCTGACTGAAGCCCAATGATGAGGCGGCTGCTCGCATTCACGCTCAGGGGCTTCTCTAGAACTCCAAGATGTTTCTCACAAAACTGTAAACATGATTAGTGGTTCCCAGTCACTCCGAGTTAAATCTGAAGACCTGACCAGTAGGAGAGCGTGCTTAACCAAATAGATACCAAAGAGAAAAATCAACCAGACTGGATCATTTTCCATTTCAAGAATATAACCCTAGTGTTCCCCTCCAAAAGCAGGAGTAGTACTGCAGTGTGAGTGTATGTGTGTGTGTGTGTGTGTGTGTGTGCGTGCGTGCGTGCGTGCGTGCGTGTGCGTGTGTGTGCGTGTGTGTGTGTGTGTGCGTGTGTGTGCGTGTGTGTGCGTGTGTGTGTGTGTGTGTGTGGTATGAAAACTGAATCGGAAAGAAAGGTCACCCATTATTCAGCCTGAAAGTTGCCTATTAAACTATGGATGCCTGTCCTTCTATCACCCTCTCTCTTTCTGACTTTCTTTATTTCTTTCTCTTTCTCTATCTCTCTCTCTCTCTCACTCTGTCTGTCTCTCTGCCTATCTCTCTCTCTCTCTTTCCTTTTGTCTCACACTCTGAAAGTCCATTGCTCAGCTACTTCTACTGTTGATGTGACATTTGCAGTAAAATTATACAATCATCTGTTATACAACACACACACACACACACGCACACACACACACACACACACACCATGCTGGCACTCTCCGAGTCTGCATACCTCAGCATCTCACTCTCTCTCTCTCTCTCTCTCTCCCTCTCTCTCTCTCTTTATCTGTATCTCTCTCCATCTATCTCTCAATCTCTCTCTCTCTCTGTAACATCACTGATTTAAGAGCGTATGGGCATCTTGCTGGTTTTTGTGAGTGAAGTGTCACTGTCTGGCCCTTCCGAGCTCCTCAACTGAATTCCAGATCTACAGACTATGGTGGTCTGGAATTCAGGTCCTGCCTCCAAAATTGGACATATGTCCCATAACCGAAGACATCAGTTCCATGTACAGAATATTATTATTCCATTTCCTGACTCCTCTCTTCTACCCCGACTCCAGGAGCGTCCCATCGTGAGGGCGAGACGGCCGATGGCGGTGGCGGTGGTGGGAAATCCTCATCTATGATTGGCTCGGAGGTGGCGCTGTTCGCCGGCATCGCCTCAGCCAGCGTCATCGTCATCATCATCATCGTCATGCTGGTGGTCCTGCTATTGAAGTACAGGCGGCGCCATCGCAAACACTCGCCCCAGCATGCCACCGCGCTCTCCCTCAGCACGCTGGCCACGCCCAAACGGGGTGGAGCTGGAGGCAACAACAACGGCTCAGAGCCCAGTGACATCATCATCCCCCTGCGGACTGCTGACAGCGTCTTCTGCCCGCACTATGAGAAGGTGAGCGGGGACTACGGCCACCCAGTTTATATCGTGCAAGAAATGCCGCCTCAAAGCCCGGCCAACATCTACTACAAGGTTTGAGGGACCATGAGGACCCGCTTTGACGTTTGACCTGCTCCCCCCAATCCTCGAAGGACCGCCCCTCCACCCTCGGGGGCAGGACCGAGCTAGCCCCGCCTCCTCTCGTGGCTGTCATTTTATTACTTTTATGTTTTGTCCAATAATCCTTACTATTATCACCAGTATAGATTTTCCCATTGGTGGAGTGAGGCTCCCAGTATGCTGCTCTTAAACCCCGAAAACATGAACTGACATCGGAAACGCTGTATTGAGGATCTGGGGGGAGTGTTTTGGGGGTCCAGTGAGGGGATGAGGTCCTCTCTTCAAAGACTCCACAGCTGGAGACAGCAAAACAAAAAACAAGAAAGAGGGACGGACCGATAGGTTGAGGTCACGTCTCCTTGACTCGGAAGTGGACGCAGCCGCCGCTGGCTGGAAGAGGAGCTCCTTCTCGTTTCTGAGTTTCCCGGGCTCCAAACCGTCTTGCTCGTCACATATACTGTTTATTTCGTCTCTTTCAGTTCGTTTCCACTCTCCCTTCATCTCGACACGCCTGTTTTTCTTCGACGAAATGACTCTCACCAATCGTTACTTGAAAGCCTTTCATTGTTTTTCTTTTGTAAGGTCACTCGTCTTAACTCTTGGTCATTCCTCCAGTGTGGTTCACTTTTGGTTTATTTTGATTTTTTTTTTTGTAGAACGTAGGTATCGTCATAGAGATCCTTATGTGCTGGTTTACTTCGTGCTGTTCGTAGGTCGGGTGGGACACACACACACAAACACAAAAACACCTACACACACATTTTGCTCGCTGGGCTCTGCGGCAAGGGCTAGAAGATGGAGAACGGAGGGTCGCGTTCGGCCTGTCTTCTGCTGGGACGGCGTGGAGGAACCATGTGAACACTTTTTAAGCAGCACTTTTGAAACCCCTCCACCTGGCCCATGTAGAACACACACATCTACAGTACACACTCGCACACACACACCAGAACCCCACATTCACTGGAGGAGAAGGAGCTTATTGGCAGCACCAGTGCAGTGATACGGTAGGATAGAAGCATATTAGCCAAATGGCAATAAATGTTCAACTGCCATCCATGAGATGTGGGTCAGACCCCTATTCCAATGAACTGGTGCTGCGTGGAAAAAAAAATAAAAAGAAAGAAAGCACAGGGGTCATCCTACATGTTGCTTTTAGCATTAGCATAATGATATCATTATAGTTATTATTATTTTTATTATTATTTACTTGTTTTAATTGAATGCAGAAGACGTAATTAACATCATTTTTGTGATTTCCTTTATAGCTGTACAGTTTTTTTAATGTGGAAAGAAACAAAGTAGGAGAAATTTATTTATGATACGCAGAGCACACAAATGGCCAGAATATTAATAATTTAGCAGACACGTTATGCAAATTGTGATCTTTTTTCAATCCTTTCTTTTTTTTTTTAACTTTTATTTGCCCCTTTCGCACCAGTCTTATTTGAAATAGTTGCCTTTTGAACCACAAGCTTCTATAAAAAAAGAAATATTTATAAAATACACACACTGCGACACACACATGCAGCAGACACACATGCAGGTCAGGAAAAGAGAGAGAACGCTGTGGAAGAAGGTCTCAGAAAAGAAAACAGCATGTTGGGTTTTAAAATAGCTGGAAGGAATGAGGAGCAAGGGCCAGAAATGGTGGAGAGGAAGGGCAAGTCTGGCAGAACCTTCCGCACCAAGTCCAAAGCAAAACATCTATTCTAGCCAGGCCTGTCTCATCTGATGAGCCTCAGAAGAGCGCTGGGTTGAAGTTAGGCCTTCTCAAGTGGGGACCAGGGGAGCAGACAAGGGCAGATGGGATTTGGCTCAGGCTAAAAAAGTAAATTGGGCAACTTTTGTGTGACTTTGAAAGTCTCTGTGGGAAAAAACGGAAAAAAAGAAAGTTTGGAGAACATATCAGGACGGTTGATGCGCTCTAAAAAAGTTCTAAAAATGGTTCTTTGAATGGCTTAGGATTCCCAGAGTAGGGTCTTTGGGATGAGCCAGTCTGGAGAACTTTCTTGATTTCTTGTTTGAGGAACCTCCACTTAATGTAAAGGCTCTAGGACTTTTCAGTTGGTGTAGAACTTTTCTGAAGGTTCTTTCAAGGTTTCCAAATGTCCTTCTCTAACTTGAAAACCCTTGGAAGCTCACAAATCTTATGGTCTTCTGTTGAACCCTTTTAAGTGCATTTTTTGGGTTCCCTGAAGGATCTTTGTGTGAGATTTGTAAGTGTGAAGTTTAAAGAACCTCCACATAACATGACATTTTCTACCAATAGATGGTTTTGGTCGAAAACCATGCACTCATGCCAAGAACCATTTAGGAACCCATATTTTTAAGAGTGCAGAGGCAGTCCAAGGCCAGGAAGTCGCCAAGCTGAGGCACTCCCATGGGACTGGCCGGGTGAATTCCCATAACCCTCTCCTCTTTCACACACATCCTTTTTGGCTCTCATGAGAAACCTTCTCTGGTCGAGCTTCTACAACGTGATGGTGCGCGTGGTCGTCTTTGTGAACCTTTTTCAAGCAAGTCCAAGTTCTCCCATCAACTTCACCTACTAAATCACATCATGCGGGAAGCTCCGACTTGGTTGAGCTCCATAGTCAAGTATCAGCCACTAGTCCATGAGTTTTCATTTCCATATGTTCACAGAGATCTGCGAATCTCGCCAAATACCCAAGCCTTGTGAGATCTGAGGTTTGTGCCTCTGTAAGAGGCCTAAAAATAAGCAAAATATGCAATTTTTATTTATTTTTGTAATCGAGAGAGAGAGAGAGGGAAAGATAAAAAAAAATGAAATACACCTATGGAAAAGTGTTCTTAACCACTGAAATGAGTAAAACAAAACAAAACAAAACAACTCAAGCAAAACATCACAATCCAGCTGTTTGCTTTTTTTATAGTATTCTTAATGCAGATTTCTGTTCTTTTTTTTTCTTTTTCTTTGCGCAGTAAGTTTGTGGTAAGCTGTGAAAACACACTCTAGATGACACACATTGCAGAACACATACACACACACAAACACACACACGTCGCCGTTCGGTTGCTGTCCTGTATGGGCAAGAAAAATGACAATCTTCTTAGTTTCTTTGAATCCGAAGAGCTTTTCCGAGCCGTCAGACGGTGTAACCCTCTAACGCCTCGGTGGTTCCGGGCTGAGAAACGTCACCGGAACGGTTCGCTGGGCGCTAGGCGGAGCGTCTTCGGGCGTACTGTAAAATGCCTTGCTCACATTTTCATCTCGAGTTCAGAGGACTCTGATTTTTTTTGCACCGCACATCTGTAGGCAAGAAAGCTGTAAATACATTCATTTTTGTATTGTATATGGATCCCGGGTTGTTACGATTAGCCTTACTCACACATTTTTAGGAAAGAGAAGAAGAACGACTGGGGAAAGGGGGGTGCGGGGTTAGAAAAGGCTACAGTTCCGTTAAAAAAAAAAAAAACACCAAAAAAAACAGCATACTTTTCTTTTGGTAAATAGCCTGTAAATATCAACAACAAACCCAATAAAACTTTTTTTTATGAACACTTAAAAGAAAATGTTTTGTATAAAATTGGAATTTTTTGCTATGTATTTTAGCTAGTGCTCATCAGAAGTCCTCAACCCCGACCCCCCAACCCCACCCATCACCCCACCCCCTTTTGCACTGTTTCCATGGTGATTTGGTTCAGAGGAAAACGACAAGAAGATAAAAAAAACAAATAAGAAAGAAATCAAAAGAAGAGAGTTGCCAAACTGACTGCTGCATATTTGTGCCATATGTGTGTACCATAGATATTTATTTAATTAGTTCTTTGTTTTTTGATTTGATTTCTATCCAGTTTGTACATAAAATTCAGTATTATGTTTTTTTGTTCTGTTTTTTCCCCCCTTCGACTCTTCCCGTTTCTGCCATTTGTCTATCTGTTGCTATGGTTTCCCAGTGGCTGTAGCTCCACCCCTTCCCATGCAGTAAGAGCTGGTCAGGCTATGAAAGGGTTAAAAAAAAAGACGACACACATTCCACCAGTCTGTTACTGAAAATGATTTTCAATAAAATGTTTTTCCTATGGAAGCTTTTCATCTTTTTGGTCTTTCTTGCTCTCGTTTTCTGCCATTATAACTTTGAGAAACAGATCAATGCAAAACACTTTATAAACAAAAAATGAATAATGTTATTAAGCTTTGTAATAAAATTGGGGTATTTGAATAGTGAATATAACAAAATTCAGTGCTAAAAATATATCACAGCACATTACATAAGTTAAAAACACTCCTTACTTCTTTATATTTTGCTTTTAATCAAATCAAACTGACTTATCTCTGGTATAATGAATAGATTAAATGAAAGAAATAGGAACAGATGTTTTACTGCAAAGTGCCTAAAGATAGGAGGAGCCTAGATAAAGGAATGCGTAGATTGACAAACTAAAACATTCCTCTCAAACTGGTCAGGTTCAAGGACTTGATTGGAAATGAAAGTCTTTGAAAGTCCTTCAGGAAACCTGGAGAACTGTTCCTCAACACGACATTAAAAAGTCAAGAAAGTCGGGGTGACTCGAGACTTTTGTGCAGTACTATGTACAGCACAATGGAACCCTCAGTGTCTTTAGATTCATGGGAACCTAAAACTATTCATATTCATTCAATAGAATTTTTAACTCAAGGCAAGGGCACAAAAATAGACTCGAAGACAGTTTGTAAATGCTTGCCAGGATAAAATGCTGCACTAATGAACACAAGAGCGCTCTCTATGCAGTTCAGCACCCGCTTCGGGTTCCAAATGTGTGTTACATTTCACAGCTGTGACCTTACTAAAATCATAAATAAAAACCATAACATTTGCACTTGACTGATCTCGATCCCTCTTTAAAGTCATCTTTACCCCAAGTCCAATACCAAGACCATGCCTTTATGGTCTTGACACCAATATAGACACTATATAATACACAAATAAAAACACTATATGGATGTCCCTTTAGGGGCTCCGTACTACACAGATTGCAGTGACAATGTAATAAAATGTGGTCTTTTGTTCTTTGAGGACTTTTTCAATACTGCTTCTGGCCATGTGTCTTCCTGTTGCTAAGCAACAACAGCAACAAGTATGAATTAGCTGTGCTAGCTGGAGTTCAGGCTAATAACTGTGCAAGAAACTGTGCTCGGACTAAAAATGGCATTACTGATACTCATTATTAATGGTTAATGTTTATTATTGACCATTAGTTTTTCCTTTACCACTGTGACTGAAGGCCTCGCTGTGGTCTGATTGGTCAGCTCAAAAAAATACCTCAGACGCCTCATAGCTGATTATGATGCTAACATAGTTTTTGAACTGGACAAAACTAAACAAGCAAACCAAAGCATTAGGAATAGGTAGGGGAAAAAAATCTTTGCTGAGCTGTAATGTCACCGGACACTCACAAGAGTGGTAATGAATCTAACCTAGAAACTGGATATGCTAACATTTGCTCTCTCTTTAGTCAATATGTGGTAAATGTGGAAAGCGTACAGTGGGGTCTAGTCCAAAGTGCAAAAACACAAATCCGAAATCTGCATATGAAAACATTCCTCCGTTTCGCCAATCTGCTCTTCATGCAATCTTCGCTTATTTTATCTCCATGAAAACGAACCGCTGGATGGCCGGAGTTGTTTTTGCGGGCTCTGATTTCATGCAGTCCGTTTGAACAGTCTCGTTTGAATGGCGCTCGCTGTCGGAGGACACAATACGCATACTTCCAGCCCGCCAGCGTTTGATGTTTAGGACAAGGGGGGAAAGCAGGAGAAGTGCGGAATTAATACTTGAGCGTCTCCCCCGCTCTCTTTGAGTTTATCTGACTATCGCTGCGTGAAGGGGTGACAGTGGAAAAACATTTACTTCTCCGTAGGCGTGCTGAGTTTCGCTCTCTATTCATCTTTGTTGTGGCATGGAAGAGTGCGTGTGGTTAGGTTTTTTATTCCCAGAGATTCATCCACTTTGAGCAATCCCACGTTCTCATCAAATTCAGATCTATCTGCTCGCCGGCTTTGAACTTCTCTCCTTTCTAACTTTGCCACTCTCCTAGAAAAGCCACAAATGACACATCGCAGGTGCTCCAGAACGTTTAATAGATTTTCTTCACCACTTTCCTCCAAACCTCAAAAAAAAACCAAAAAGCTGTTTTTGAGACATTTGTAAGGTGGCAAATTCCACTTCCAAAGCTTCCAGAGGTTCTCGCAGCTTCTGGTTTTGATATCAGAAGCAATGATTTCCTAAAAACGGAGGGATAAACAGTTTGCTAAAACTGTCACGAAAAAAGAGGCGGCACACAGAGAGCCGGTGTCTGGGGGCTTCCTCGAAAGTTATCTGTGCCGTTTTTCCCCCCTCTGCCCGTGGTTTATTGTTGAGATCCGCCTTCTCCTGCAAGAAGCCTTTGTTCCTTCCCAAATCCCCGGTGGTGCAGAATAAATAGCACAATATCAAACTGAAGGCATGATAAATGTACAGCTTAAAAGCTTCTCGCGTTCGCTTGGCTCCTGCCGGGACTGACCCCTAAGAGCTGGCTGTCCCAGGACTCACCATCCAGAGAATATCTATGTTAATATGGTCAGATGATACACTTTAAATGAGCCCTGTGTAGATGCTTGAACTGTGGGCCTAGAATAGAGCCAGACAGCGAGGAAGTGTGTTGCTTCAGGCTTCCTCACAGGAACCACAGGCTTTCCCCGGCAAATCAGAGTCGTATCGAGATCCATTTAAGCTTTAATTTCATATGCGTTGTCAGATTCATCAAACCGCCTCTTGTTTACCCAGTTCCCTCCAGTTGCAGTCGTTTGTAATAGCTTTCATTATTTCAAAACAATCAAACCAGGAGGTTTGACTGGCGGTCTGCATAAACCCACCAGAGATCAATCAACTTTAGTCAAAACTGAGGTTTTACAACATTATAATTGCGCAGTTGCCGGAGTTTCTGGAACAGTTGAAGCCATTGCTTTGCTTGTTTATTTATACGCTTGTTTACTTTTATATTTGGTTGCACTGCCTGACTACTTTCCACTGAAACATAGCAACACATCAGTGTGATCTAGAACATTCAACAAGGAACATTCTACCGTTCTCAAACTTCTGACCAACACTGCAGGTTAATGGAGCTTCAGAATAACAGTTTTATATTTCAACTTTTACACATCTGACAGTCCATCAATACTAAATCACATGAGCTGCATCCTGACAGGTGATGCACCAACAGATGGATGGAGCAGGTCATGGAGGACACTCAAGAGCACAACACACACAGCCAGGAAACACACACTCACTTTTTGATGCTGTAAAACAAATCTTTACATTTTACGCAACTATTGTGCGCAACACCAGTGGGCAACCCAGCCACGCAGTTGTTTTTGTTACACAATATTCTTTATAGAATATTTATCTTCTCTCTTACTTCTATGGCACTGTTACCAAAGCAGCAAACATTTACACAAACATGAATAAGTGATACAACCATCAAAGACGATTTCTCACTGAAGAGGAGATGTTCAGAATATTAACATCCTTATTTTATTAATAGATAGTCACTGTCTGCATCACCACCAGTCTGACACTGCTGCTCTGAAACAGCATCTCTGCGGTCAGGAGGGGCAACTGGAGCAAATACAAGAACAATTCACAAACCAAAGTAATGGATTGTTGATTTGTTTGCAGCAACAAGTAGAATTGTTATACAAATTCTTCCTACTAAAGGGTTAAAGACAGAGGCAAGGCAAAATGCTAGTTAGCTGGCTAGCCTGTAAGCATCCAGGCTGCTTTATGTGACCGAAAAAGAAGATTTTCAGTCTGATACATACATTAACGAGTAAAACCAAGAGGTGATCTTTGTGTATCTGCATAAACTGCTGTATCATCAACTGACTCACCTCACAACCTCACAGCCTCCTGCCCAGTAGAACACGTTTAGCAGGTGAACCAACTAGCATAGCAAAGATAACGATATTACTTATATCTTCTAAAATTAGTTATGAGCAATGGCAGTGGGTTGTCTCTTGTATTTATAAACCAGTTTATAAATACAATAACAGATTGTGCTAAAGCTCTTAAACACAGCTCTGCTCCCACTTCATTAAACACTAGACTGCATGAATGGAGTGGAATCTTCAAATTCAGTTCAGGACTGAACTACTTCACAATTTCCAGGAGCTTGATTTTGGTTCAACAGTAACAATATGTTTTATTTTGATGCTGCATTTAGTGACATAGAGTCCTCAGATGTTTGTTTGAACCTGCCAGTGATTTCCTGAATGAGATCATCTCTTGCCAAAGTGAGGAACCTAATTATTTAACTCTGTGTTGGCACAGAGCTGGAGATTTCCGCACTGACTAAGCCTTCAGTGAACCCAGTGCACCCGGTTTCCAAATGAAGAAACACATTTTGACAATACTGGGTTTGAACTAACAAAAAGCTTATTCAAAAATCATATCTACAAAGGATTTTACGTTCTTAAGAAGTTTCTTAGAAGCAATTATCATATAAAAGTTATTTATTTAAATGCTTAAGTCTACCAAGTATTTTAAGACGTATCATAGAAGGAATGTTTTTGCTAACTGCTCCCAAGAAACACTTTAAGAAGTCCAGCTTCTTTGGACTTTGTTCTTTTGGTGCATGTTTAAGGTTTTTATTTTCATTTCATTTTATTAAATGGACCTAATCTTCCCACTGGCTCCCATTTAAACCAACTGCATAGGTTTCTTGGGCTTGGGAATAGAAACCACCGTTTTGGGAGCTCTAGGAAAAACTTTGTAATCATTTCCTCCAGGGTTTGACTTTGGTGTATAGCGTCTTTGTTTGGTGTCTATGAGTTACCAAACATAAGCTCTGAACCCACCTGTTTTGCATATATTTTTTTAGAAAGGACTCGATGTTGGAATAAGACATTTGCTCACTGCCGTGGACTGCGCAGTGAAAGCCGTATTAAGCCCAGGGTGTTGCCCGAACAGTGTTGAGTTTCTGTGTGGAACCCAAGACTCCGCACCTCGCCTTCTCCAAGACTGTGTTTCTGTCCTTATTTACAAATCTGAGTTTCAACGCTGCCTGATTTCTCCTGAGCCAGTTTGACCGCTACTGTATACCTGGACACACACACACACACACACACACACATACATACATTCACACACACACACACACACTCATACTCACATGGGGCCCCACCCTTGTGGTGCAGGCCGATTGGACAGTGGCCTTTATGTTGAGGTGTGCTCATGTGTTTGTGAATGTGGGTGTGTGCTCTCTTTTGGGTGTGCAGACACACGTTTCGGTCTGGGTGTGTGTGAGTGTGTGTGTGTGTCTGTGTGTGTGTGTGTGTGAACTGTGACTCAATTCTCCTGACAAATCAAGTGACTGTGCATTCGAAATTCAGGATTAGGAGAAACGTCAGAGACATAGTGAAGCAAACACAGACCCGTTTTGGCTGTTTCAAGTCAAGAAAAAATAAAATATGGAAGAAAGCCAGAAAAACAGCCTGTCAAGATATTTCGGGAATCGGCTCCTTTTTTCGGATGTTCAGGTTGCTCTCGGCAGAACTTTTATCATCTCTCTCTTGTTTGGAAGTGAGGTGTCAGCTTCTAATTTGCTCCCAATTGGATTTCCTGTCTGTCTGATTTCATGTAGCCTTAACACGAGTTAGACGTGAAGATATGTTCAATTTAGCTTTGAAAAAACATCTTAATATAAACCTCTTCAAGCTGAACTGTCAGAGTGTGGGGATTTTAGATTGAAACTGCTGCCTTAATACAACACAAAAGATTAAAAAAATTGTTACTGTATGCTAAAACTACTAGCACTAGCTTGTGACTCACAACAATCTGTTCTTTCATCAGAAATGAATCATCTTCATATTTGGAGATTATTGAAGTCTGACTTGTTTCTCCTAAACCCCCATCAGAAAAAATAAGGAGAAAAAAAAATCTTCAGACATTTTTTTTTATATACTATATTTATCCCGGAGGAAATTGCTCAATTCTCTGCATTTAACCCATTCACCAAGTGAAGCAG
>JBBPDH010000002.1:2959308-2970416 GCA_037974565.1 Clupeocharax schoutedeni | reverse complement strand
AAAAGGATCCGAGTATCCCAGCTCTACCCAAGAGTATCTGGCTGCAGTTCTACAAAGTGTAACGTCACATGTCTATATTTTAGAGGTGGGCATCAATTAATTTTTTTTAACGCCGTTGATCGCTTGAAATCTTCGCGTTAACGCCGATAATTAAAAACCCCACCGCCCATATATACCACCCATATATATCTACATAAACTCATGTGGTGAACATATTGTAAATATGTTTGTTAGCAAAGAATATTGAGTGTATTATTAGTGTATATTATGTGAATAACATGCAAATGTAAAAAATCTTAATATACGATTTTGCAGTGTAAAAACTTGTAACACGTTTACTCTACTGGAAATAAATATGACTTTTTCTTCTTTTTATTTGCAATGTTTAACATAGTGGAAAATACAGAATGTTGCACAGGCCACATAGCTTATTGGTTTTAAGTTTTTTTTTCCTTGACTGAACCTGACTGCAGTCTTTGCTTCGCGTCTGCAAAGCCAGTGTGTCCCTTGTCTGCTTCAGAATCACGAGCACAACACAGTCAGCACGGAGCGGAGGTGTGTTCTTATATAGAGAGTGAAAAACCAGGTCCGGAGGGACGGGTCTGTTTCTTCTCCATGATTTTAGCTCTGTTGATTTTGTCGTACTCTGTTAGTGGCATGATGCTATACAGGGCCGGACCACACATCGCTGAGCCATGCATACACATGACTGGTTTACTTTCATTTTGGGGGGGGCTTTAAATTTCAAAGAAACTACCTTATGTGAACACCCACAGGCAACACACATGCAAAGTCTCTCTCTCTCTCTCTCTCTATCTCTGTCTCTCTCTTGCTATTTCTCTCTCTATAACAATGTTTCTCACCCTATTTCTAAGCCAGCGTACATAACAATGAGTCAGGCTTGCTTTAAAAAGAAGCTAATGCACACTGCACTACCTTAATAATTCTAATCAAGTTTACTGTTTGTTATCAATGTATTTACAGTACTGTCTTAAATAACCCCTCATTTCGTCATGTTTGGCTTCCAAAGATAGTACATACCTTTTGTATGTTTTAAATGGTCTTGAGGAACAGTTCTCCAAGTTTCCTGAAGGAAGTTACATTTTGAGAATTCGTTTTGATTTATTAGTTCATTAATTAGTGATTAAGTAAATGTATAAGCTGTGCAATTATTGAGTTTAGTCCAATCGTAATTGATAGTTAAAATTGTATGTGCATGTATGTGTGTGTGTGTGTGTGTGTGTCCGTTTGTAAGCCCGAAATGAAAGCCTTCCTGGATTTAGCAAAAAAAAAAAAGGTGGGGGGAAATGACTGACACGCCGGATAAGAAAACGGGAAACGGAAAGAGTGTATAAAGTGGAATTTCCACACAAAAGCTAATCACACATAAAAAGGCGGAACACTGCTTTCAAATTGCTGCCATTACCGCTCTGCAGTCAGCTCTGCTTCACATTAGCATTGAGCGCTAGTGAGAAGGTAGTGATGGAAAATTCTGTTCACTTTCTCTTCCTCTTTCTCTCCCTCTCCCTCCCCTCTGCTCTTAACCAAAAATCACCCTCCTAATCGGCCCATCTCTCTCCTGTCTCCTGTCTTCTTACCTGGGAGGACACAATAGCATGTGATTGACAGCAATTGCATGATAAGCTTGTGGCTAGCATAGCTATGCTAATCTGATTTAGCTCTGCTTTGTGAAGCAATTGAAACCGAATGAGGAAAGTCAGAGGCTAAAGATGCTATCTGCTGCTCGTGGTAAACTCAGTGCCGCAGTTAAGTGTTATGATGCTCTCTGTTTTTGGCAAATTTGGTAAGTTTCAAGCAGATAAGGCTTTCATGCTTCATCAGCGGCCTAGAGGAAAGGAAAATTCAAAATGAGACCCTTCTTCATCCAGCCTGTTTCTCCTAGACCGCATCAGAATGAGATTAATTAATCATTTTCTCCCACTTTTTAAATTCAGCTTCCTGAGAAAGAGCCTTCTTGTAATCTTAGCCTGATCCCAGTTTAAGATTATAAAATGCTCTTTCTTTTCTCTCACTGCTCTGATCTATATTTGTCATCAGATCTTCAGATCTACCAGAAGATCCTAAGAAAGTTTGCTTATCTTATAAATGGACTTAAATTTGTTTTAGTGATCATATTTGAGTCTCTAGCTATTTGAAGTCAGTCCGTGTTCAGAGCCTGGGGGACGGGGTGGGCTATGAGAAATCTCAAAGCATGGGACAAAGAACAGACTGTTGTGAGCAGGAACATCTTCTGCTAGTTGGGTTATCATGCTAAACTTCATGCTGATATTCTAAGGCAAACACAACTTTAGAACATAAAATGAACTTTACCTGACCCACGTCTTTATTTCTGCACCGGTGGGAGTCCCAGCCAATAAGGACACTGTCTGAGAGCACAGCTGTGCTAATCTGGTTTAGCCAGAGGGGAGCCCTCAGGAATTTCTAGGCCTTCAGAGAAGATTTAATGACACTATTACAGCATTTTTATATATGAGTTTTGATTTTGTTGGAAAACTTCTGATTAGAAGAAAAAGGATTTTTAAAAATTCCAGATTTTTTTGTTTGGTAATGAGAGCCACTTGAGCTCTCCAAGTGGTTAGACCTTCAGAAGGCTTTACATGTTAGCTTAAGAACCAACATAATTAAGAAGTGACTGGAATATATCTATCATATTTTTATTTCCAATAGATTTTGCGAGAGAAAAAATCACTCTAGGCCTTCTGGAAGGAACCAGCCATATACACCAGTTGGTCATAACAATAAAAGGACCTGCCTAACTCTCACTTCTCATGTGTATCAATGAACCTTATAGTGACCCTGTCACTGGTTAGTCGGTTATCCTTGTTTGGACCCCTCTTGGTAGGTACTGATCGCTACATATCATGAGTACCCTAGACTTGTTATTTTGAAGATGCTTTGACCCAGATATCACAATTCAGCCCTTGTCAAATAAATCATTGATATCATGTAGGACCAGTTTAGTCAGTATCTGGACATCCTAAATTCATCCATACCAGCAAATATTAGCCATAATCTCATCAGCAACTGCAGCACAAAGCCAAAACTATGTTAATATAACAACCTTCAATGTCAGCTTATTGTCTTTTACAAGCTTCAAATGTCTAACATTAAGCACTAGCATTAGCTTAGCACTAGCACACTATTAAATATCCCCTATGGGTGCTAGCAGAATTTTGCATTATCATAGAAATGGGTTTTCTTCTTGTTTTTTGACCTTTATGGTCTTAACGGGCCGCCTAGCTCTACTGGTAATGGTCACCACTGGAGATAGCATTGAGAAGCAATTGGAACAGAATATGAAAAGTCAAAAGCTGAGATGCCATCTGGTAGTTGCAAACTATCAAGCCTTTCACACTTTTGGTGAGGCTTTTATTGACCGTTTGGTCCTATTTGAGAACAGGCTACAAGATTTCAGCAATGCAAGAACAAATTGCTGAAATGTTAATATTCGTGCTCAGGGTCTTATGCAATATGAACACTGTTGTGGCTGACTTATTCTCTCCCTGTCGCTCACAGACTCTTTTTTTTCTTCTTCTTTCTGATGGAGTCTTGCTGACTCTCCAGTGGCACAATGCCTGTTCTGGTGAATAAGAAAGATATCATCTTGACTCTGGGATAGAATCTGAATGTGTGTGTGTGTATGTGTGCGAGATATGAGATAAAGAGCGCGAATGAGCCCTTATTGCTCACAGCTGCTATTCTGGAGAGCGATTTGAACTCCCAGCTGAGAGCTTGATCATGATGAACAAATGCAGGAGAAAGAGAGGCAGATGATAAATGCAGCGATACACAGGGGACGTCTACGGCCCACTTAATTACACACATACAGAGAGAGAGAAAGAGAGAGAGAGAGAGAGAGAGAGAGAGAGAAAGAGAGAGAGAGAAACACACAGAGCGAGAGGGCAAGAAACAGAGAATTGGCTAACAAGTGTGCGCTCATTAGAGAGAAGGGGGTTTTGATGAGTGGACAGGGACAAGGGAGCAAGTGACAAGAGAGCGAAAGCGAGAGAGAGAGAGAGTGAGAGAGAGAAGGAGATGAAGAGGAATTGGGGAAGTCATTATGTTTGCACCCAGAATCTAGAGAAATATCCAATGATGGTCTGTAGGCTATAATGGGATGTGGGTGTGTGCGTGTGTGTGCATCTATGTCTGTGTGTGTGTGTGTGTGTGTGTCATATGTAAAGAATGACATATACACACATACATACACACACACACACACACACACACGTCACCATGTCCATACTAACTGACATACATGACTCTACTTGAGATACCATTAGTTTGCCAACAAGCCTTATTAATCAAACATAAAGCTAGAGGCACAGAAAGGAGCTTTGAATTGCATTTGGTGCAATTTTATTCAAATAAGGCCTGTCTTAGACCCAACGTTGTTTCACAGGTGAGTCAAACATTAAACAAGAAGACAGCACTTCTTAAACAGGAAGAGACATAATACATAAAGCAGACATAGAGCAGCATCATATTTACAGAAATGGCAAATACCAAGTGGACGACAGGATCAAGGGGTGGGTCAAAAGGTACAGCACTGACAGAAATGGAATGTTGAACCGAGTATTGAAAGACGAGAGAGAGTAACACAGATTTCAATTTCTGTTGTCTTCAGTGGTGGCCACAAAACTAAATGATCTGCCTTGATTTAGCGCTTATAACTCTACTCTGATTGTTCCACTGTCCTGAAGCTTGACTGTTTCCTCAGTTGTCGCTTTGGATAAAAATGTCTGCCAAGTAAATGCAATGTGATTAAAAATGCATTTCTATCTACAGAGCCAATGTGAGAGTCAAAGGCCAGTGAAAGCTCAAATAGAATACAGAGCAGAAAATCTGTATTTAAACTAAAGCCTGTGAGTGTAGAAGTGAAGGCCTTGGTTCCGGTTAGTAGGAGTTCTGATTTATCTGTATTAAGCTTGAGAAAGTCATGAATGTAGGTGAAAGAGTAGGGGGGCTATAGTGAGGGCTATAGTCTAGAAGTAGATCTAGGTACCATCACAGTGGAAACTGAGCTCAAGTGGAAGCACACGGATTATAAACAGCAACGGGCCAAGGACAGATCCCTGAGGGACACTTGGTTAACAGGAGCTGGAGGGGATCTGTTGTTTTGACTTCAAATGAATTGCTGCCTATCAGTGAGATGTGATGTAAAAGAACAGGAATTGAAAGAGAAATATGAGCTTAGATCCGGATGAAAGAAATGAGAGCCCATGTCTGCATTCAGTAGGAGGTCAGTAACTCAGAGAAGGGCAGTCTCAGTGCTATGTAACAGACAGAAGCTAGACTGAAATGGCTCTCAGAGGTTGCTGTCCTCTATATGGGTTTGCAGATGAGGAGCCACAACCATTTCTAGAAGTTTTAAAATACACAGTAACTTTGAAATAGGTCTTTAGCTGACATCCAAGGTATTTATTAAGCACAGTGGTGACCAGATTTTAGGTCAACAGGAACAATACCAGATTCACGCTAACAATTCATTTGTTGGGAAAAGCAGGCGGAAATGGTGGGTAAACTAAAAAAAGTTTAGTGGATCCTGGATTTAAAGACAGGTAGATGAACTGATTTTCCTGAGTAAATCTCTGGATTAGTGAGAGAAAAATGGAGGATTGGTTGAAATTATATATTGAACACATCATATATAAAAAAAATCAAAGAAATGATTCACAAACCAAAAAGTATGTTGACAGTGGTGAATAACATTCCAGGATTGCAACTGGTGTTATAATGACAGAGGAAAGGTATGAAGAACCAGGGCAGATCAATTATTCAGTGTGTGATCAGCATATGCCAAGGCATGGACAACAAGACCATTTTTATGAAGCTGGTCAAGGCCCCTGCCAGCAGCTTTAATGCACCTCAACTCAGGGGTAAACCAAGGCAAGAAATTAGAGGCATGATTGGTCCTGACCTTAACAGTTGCAAATTCATCAAAGACTGCTAAGACAGAGTGATTGTATGGGGACGGGGTCTCAACAGGAGAGGAGAGGTTGATGGAATCAGATAAAGGAGAGGTAAGAGAAGATGGTTTGTAGTGGGTTAATCCAAATCTAAATTCAATGAAGAGGGGCTCAGAAATGCCAATGGGAGATCCAGCAAGATGGTTTACGACCTCATAAGCAGGTCAAAAGTCTTGAACCACCCCTTGTTTCTTTACATTTTGAATCCAAAGAGCAAAACTTTCCTGAATTTTAGTGTGGCTTTGAGGAACAGTTCTCCAGGCTTCCTGAAGGACTTTCAAAGCCTCCCATTTCCGATCCAGTCCCTGAACCTGACCAGTTTAAGAGGAATTCAGAGGATTCTGTTGGTTAAGACACACAGTGACCTACATATGAATCATTCAAGCAGAACAAAGAGCATCTAACTGAAGTCCTGAACCAGTGAAGAACCAGGAGTGGATGATTCCAGGGGGGTGTTTCAGAAAGCAGGATTAGTGAAAACTCAGAGTTATTTCACTGCTAGTTGTAGTGAAATAATTCTGAGTTTTCACTAACCCTGCTTTCTGAAACATCCCCCAGATGATCAGGCGGTGATCAGTATACTGGTGGTGCTGAATGCTGAGTGGTTGGAGCTTCTATATCAAGCCTCCTTGTATCTTTAGGCACTTTGCAGCCTATCACAGTACAATATGTGTTCCCATTTCTTTCATTTTATCTACTCAATATACCAAAGATAAGAGATTTTTGCAACAACAGGATGATTCACAGCAAAATATAAAAGATATGAGGGGTGTTTGTGTTTATGTGTGGGAAAGTTCACATGTTGAATGCTCAAGAAAGTCACTGGAGAGATAACATTAACATGGATGATACAATGGCTAAACAAAATGAGAGTGAGAAAGAAAAAAATATTACAGAGATGTAATGTAGGGCAGTTGATAGACTAGCACTGCAGGTGATGTTTTACAGTCTTGAACTCCAAGGATTATAAAGACAAGATATCACAGATGTTCAAAGCTTTAACTTTATCACGCTTGACCACAGCCAGGCCACCACCTCTGCCCTTCTTATGAGGCTTAGACATGTAGCTGTAGCCAACAAAGAAAATATTTAAACCCATACATCATTATTGGCCATGTTTCTGTCAGTGGGAGCTTGTCTAGATTTTTCGTCTGTAAACAAATCCCTGAGAAAGAGAGCTTTATCAAGTTAGTGAGTGAGTGTCACTGAGGGCTAAACGTGTGCTTGAAGGCACCAGATGACCAGAGTCAGCATAATGGGTGTCCATGTTTAGTATTTTCAGATGATTAAGCCTTAGAACATGAGTGGCACAGCATATGGCAAAACAGTTCCTTATATGGAAGTTCCTCTAGTTTGTGTCCGACATCATGCTGAGCTTTGCTCCTATGTCGCGCACAACCAAAGTTACTGTCATAAAAAATATGTAAAAATAATAACCTCAACTTGAGTTTATGGCATCACATGCAAATGTCCATTAAGACCAATTCCTATTTTAATTCTTAGAAACAAACAAACAAAAACCAAGAGATCTTTGAATCCGGGATAGTCTCAGGATAGTCTCCGCTCACAAGTGGGTAGGGAAAATCTGTAGAGGGAGGCGGGGCCTGGAGAGTAGCCGGTCGCATCAAATATGCAGTTGAATTCAGGTGATGTCAGTCAGGCCTGTGACTAAAAAGACCAGAAAGAAGGAATTTAAGGAACTGATTAGACCTAATGGCTCAGTGAATGTAAAGACGGTGTAATTGTTTCAGGCTTGTATGCATATTTTCAAATCCCAGAACCAAAACAAAATTCTAAACCAGAACCAAAACAGCCCAATCACCAGACTACACCTGTTATCCAGAAACGTGTCAACCCAATACCAAGCAGAAGTTTTCACGAGGGAAAGCGAACTGACCACACAAAACTGATGAATAGAGTTAAACTGAGTGGAGACTCCCTCACCATTCCTGCTGGATCCCCTTTGTAGCATCAGGAAAGCTACAGTGGAGCTGCTGGGGCAAATATGACAGTATTGTGAATAATCTGGACCAAAAACTTCACAAGAAGTGAATGTCTGTATATCCTGAACAAGGTGCAAGGTGATGTAGTATCTGAAAACTGGCCCAACCAAAACTGAAAAGGTTTTGGAAAAGTATATATATATATATATACACACACACACACACATACATACATATATACTTGAACTATCAGCAGGCCAGAGCAGAGGCAGAGAAAACACTGCTGTAACAAACAACAACTACAAACTGGAATTCAGTAAAAAGCAGCCCAGTGCACACAGTGTACTTTCAACAGAAACAGAAAACATATCAAACATTTAAAAGTAACCATAAAATGAATATAAAATAAAAGTAAAGTTTCAGATCAATTAAAATGAGTTAAAAAAGGTAAATTAGATTCCGTTCTATTCAACTTTATGGCCATTGTGCAGTGTACGGGTACAAACCTCAAATCTAACTGACAGCAGGTTCTTTTTAACAGCTCAGAGATATATTAAGCCCAAAACCATTGAGTGAGTTAACAGTCTGACACCAATTCTGTCTTAGATTTTAAGTTGGTGTAAAGATTTGAGGATTGGAGGTATGTGCTATTTTCTCCCGGGTTTTGTTAGAATTCTAGCAGCAGCATTTAGAATCTAACCAGAATCAAAATCAGAAAACTTTATTGATCCTGGAGGAAATTGATTGATGACTGCCACAACACACAAAGACAAAGAGTCAAAAATAAGTAAAAATATATATCTAAATAAATTCTAAATAAAAAAGCAATGGACTGTTTGATAGGCATACTGAAATATACATAGAAATAAGAATTGAGACAATTGTTTTAGCACATATCGATGTTTGCATGTAAGCAAGTGCATGTATAGTGTGTGTATGTGCATGTGTGTGTGCTCACGTGTCACTATGCATCCACGTATGTGATTGTGTTCATTGATGACAGGGCAACCGGCAGCTGAACCTAACAAGCCAGATGATGAGACACACATACACACACACACAAACACTAACACAGACAAGAAAGAGAAAGAGAATCATTCAAAAGCAGCACGTCATCACATCTGCTGATCCATCTCTTCCAGCCAGCTTTATTTACTCCCTATTCACAGTGCAAGCAAGAAAAAGAGGGGATGAAAGATAGAACGGGGGCGTCATAGATCGAGAAAGCGAGGCAGAGGGAGAGAAGCGACACATCAGAGGAAGTGTGTGAATGCGGGAAGCTATTTTCTACGATATGCGACACTCACAGACAGGCTCTAGTGCGCTGAAGCTTGGCATTGCCAAAACCAGCGGCTTTGCGTTCTCCCACGTTTGAAGAATTGTTTCTGACACGTTGTCACGGTAACACTGGGCCGACTACACTCTGACTTGCTGAGATATAGAGCGTTGTCGCTTTCAATTAGAGCTGTTGTTTAAAGGCCACGCTTATGCTGATGTAAGAAAAGCTTAGCAGGCCTGTTTCTTGTGAGCGTCTTGCATTAAAGGCTTCATCTGTGATCAGGACAAGGACTTTAATGCTAAAATGTGTCAATCACAAGCTGTCTAACAAAAAGTAAAAAAAAAAAACTAAACAAAAATAATTGTTTTGCTTTATTTTCCCTAATTGACACACACACACACACACACACTGTCAAGATCGGAACAGGAATTAACTGGTTCGTTGCCCAACTGTAGCGTGGAGGAAGAGCCCAAACGCAGACAAAGCGAGAGAGCAGGCAAGTCACACAATTTACTCTAAGAACGCTCCCTAATGGAGTAAGAACTCGCACCAAATGAATCCGCGTTCTCACACACACACACACAGGCAGAGAGAGGAGAAGCTCCGAGGAGCAAGAGTACTCACGGTAAAGGACTTCAGGGGCTGAGTCGACACGTAGGGCATGAAGTAGGGACTTCAATGACTGTGTGAGGAAGGTCTACCTGTTACCCTGTTTATATACACACTCATGAGTCATTTCCGGTGCCTATGGACGTCACGAGACCTGGTGTGCATGACACACACATATATATTTTGACGAACGGTAGAGTAGGCGACACAAGAGCAGGTGAATCCATTTTTCTTTTGTTTATTTCTCCTCCAGCACCAACACACACACACTCCTAACTCCAACCCAGTGCCAAGCACCGCCCTCCCAACCACACCACCCCAAAAAGCCCGCCAGTTGCTGTGGTGATGAGCAGCTGCTGCTCATCACCTGCCCCCCCACACGGCACATATATATATGTATATATATATATATATGTATAGATAGAGAGATAGAGAGATAGATAGATAGGTAGATAGAAAGATAGATGGTTCGGAAAATCTCCAGAACAACAGGTCTGTGCTATCTGTAACAGCAGTGCTATCTGTATGCTGTGGTCAGTACCACAATGAAGGACAACCAATGATCACCACCCTAAACAGAATAAGTACACCCACTCCTGACAGCCATAGCCATATCCAATAATGGCAGTGGCCTCTATAAACAAGATACCTGTGTTTCACACCACAAACACTGTTTAGGAGCACTTTGAGCAGATGATTCCAGACGATCAGGTGGTGATCAGTATACTGGTGGTGCTGAATGCTCAGTGGTTGGAGCTCCTTTATTTTTTTTCCTTTGGACACTTTGTAATGTGTTAAGACAGTGTTTCCACCAAACTAATTCAAAGCAAAATATAAAAATAGGAAAAAAACAAGGGATGGCCCAAGATGTTTGCACAGCACTGTATCTACCAAATATATCATTAGTCTGCTAATGAGTGTCATCAATCAAGATGTTGTCCACTACTGAAGTATCTGCTTATAGATCTGATTGACTCATCAGTTTTGATAGGAACTGCCGGCACACAGTGGTAATTCACTGAGGCATTCATTGTCTTCAGTAGAAAAAGGCAAGATGTTAATGTTGCATACCCATTTTACACTAGCACAGACAAAACAGAAAGTTAATTTCCATGTATTTTATATAGTGTCTCTCTTGCTCTTGCTTTTTTCTTATTCTGATACACATTCATTTCTCTCTCTCTCTGTCTCTCTTTCTCTCTCTCTCTCTCTCGCGCGCGCGCACACACACACACACACACACACACACACACACACACACACACACACACACACACACACACACAC
>JBBPDH010000002.1:2885598-2898740 GCA_037974565.1 Clupeocharax schoutedeni | reverse complement strand
GATAAAATTCAACCAATCAGATGACGACTTCGACATTCCTGAAGTGTTTCCAGTTAAGTGTACCATATGTATCAGACGTTTAGCCAACGTTCCGTGGGCGTAACATCTGAGGCTGAGACTAGCATTAGTTAGACAAGGGAAATATTTTGTCATGTCATGTAGGAAGTAGAGGACAATGTCCAATGAAGAACATTCATTTAACGTTTCCTTTTTTATCTCATGAGTAAAGCATTAAAATTATTACACAAACTGAAAATTAAAAGAAGTATATTTTCTTGTAAAACCTTCCAGGTGGCCAAAGTTGTATGAGCTTGAACATGTTTTGGTCTTGTCCCAATTCTGTTTGTGTAATTATATGTCATTCTTCGTGTTCTTCACTATTATATTGAAATTATAGTTGATAGAACAATTAAAGAAACCTGTTCATGATTAGTTCTGTCTAATCCGTTTGACTGCTTTGTTGTTCAGCAGAGAACGTCTCTCATGATCTTCCCAGAACTTTTCAGTTCCACTGTGACATCTTACAGGATTTAAGCACCACAAACTCTTCCCTCTGTAATCAAAGCTTGGGTATCGAGAGCAAAAGCGTCACACCAAACTGTGTTTTGAAGGTAGCGCTGGATGGAGATCTGTGCCGTTCATCTCCACTGCTCAGCGGCTTTGGGGGTTGCCTTTCAGCTTTAGGAAAATGGCATCCAATTCAAAGACGTGCACCCAGGCAGCCGATCAAAACTGTAATCTTAGACGTGGCTGAGCTCCTCAACTTCAACTGAGCTCCATTGTTCAACACCGCAGCCCCACCGCTCCACCACACACTGATACACACAACACACACCGTGGTCAAACCAGGCTGTTTACTCTCTCTCTCTCTCTCTCTCTCTCTCTCTCTCTGTTTCTGCCCCCCTCCAGTCTCTCTCTCTCTCTCTCCCTCTGTCTCTCTCTCTCTCTCTGTTTCTGCCCCCCCTCCAAGTCTCTCTCTCTCTCCCTCTGTCTCTTTCTCTCTCTCTCTCTGTTTCTGCCCCCCCTCCAAGTCTCTCTCTCTCTCCCGCTGTCTCTCTCTCTCTCTGTGTTTCTCATTTGCTCTCTCTCTTTTTACTCTCTCTCTCCCTCTTTTTCTTTATTGCTTTTACTCTCACTCCTTCCTCCCTCCTTCTCACTCTCAATGTATTTCTTTCTCATTCTTCTTTCTCTTTTGCCCACTTTTATTTTTCTCACACTTTTCCAGTCCTTCATGCTTTCTCTTCTCTTTTTCCCTCAATTTCACTCCCTCCTTGTTATTTATTTATATCTCATTTTCCCTTTTATTGCCTCTTGCTCGTTTCCTTTTTACTCTTTCTTGCTCTCAATTGTGTTTTTTCTTGCATTTTTAGTCCTGTATTTGCTCTCTCCCTCCTTTCTCTCACTCTCTCTCATTCTATTTCTCTCTTATTCTAGCCCCCTATTTTACTTTCTTTCTTGCTCTCAATTTGTTTTTTTCTCACTTTTTATCTTTCTCTTCATTATCTACATCTTCTCTTTCTTCCTCTCTCGCCCTCTCCTTCCCACTGTTCTCTCTCTCCCTCTTTCTCTCTCTCTCATTCGAATTCCATTTCCCTTCCTCTTGCTCAGTTCCTCTCTTCTGTCTTTCTCTCTTGTTTCTTTCTCTCTCACTTTTTCAGTCCTTCATTCTCTGTATTCCACTTCTCTTTTGTCCTTTGCTTCCTTCTTGCTCTTTCTCCCTCCCTCCTTTCACTCGCAGTCTGTTTCCCTTTTTTCTCGCTCTCTTGCTCTCAGTTTCTCGCCGTTTCTTTCTTTCTTGCTCTCATTTCCTCTCTCCCTCACCTTTTCAGTCCTTCAATCTCTCTCTGTGACTTTCCTCTCTTAATTCCACAGTGCGTTTAATGGCCTGAATAGTATGAATTAAAGTACATAAGGACAGCCCTCTCTCTCTCTCTTTCTCTCTCTCTTGCACTCTCTGTCTCTCACTCTTTCTCCCCCACTCTCTTTTTGCTTGTTGCTCTCATTTCTCCCTCCCCTCTCAGTTCAGAAGTGTTTCATTGTCATACACATAAGCAATCATTTTCTCAGCTGATCTTTTTTATTCACATTCTTTCTTTCTTTGTCTTTCATGCTCTCTTTACCTCTTTCTCTCTTTCAGACTCTGCACACTCTGTCTGTCCTTCTCAGAAGTGTTTAGGTCAGTCTATAACTTCACCCAGACTGCTGAGATAGCAGGAGCATGTTGTAGAGCTCACTGGTGAAGGATCCAATCACTGGGACGAGAGGTTTTGACTGTACTACATCAAACAGTACAACATCCAAAACGTTTTGAATAGTTTTTAACCCTTCCACAGATATATTATGTTTAAGTTTATGTTAACAGCATTTAGAAGATGGTCTAATCAGAGCTTAAGTATTCCACATCTGCTCCTCTTACCTGCAAAGCTAGACTCAAATCAACAACAGCTTTTAACCAAGTCACTGCTAGCCTAAGTTACACACTTTAGCAAACTGTCAGAATGACAAAAGTCAGAGGTTATTACACAAGCCAGGAAAAAAGTTAAGAGGGTCCAAGTTTTATATAGAAAAATATCTATGAGATATGTGAGAGGACTGGTTAGTCACCTTGAAGAGGTGGATCTTGCAAATGCTTGAAGACAGTGAGGGACTCTGCAGATCTGATTGCAAAAGGGAGTTAATTCTACCACTGGGGGTCCAAGACTAAAAAGAGTCTTGATGCATGTCTTCCTCTTCTTTAGAGCAACAGAGGTTCAAGACGAGAAGTGCTTTAACCTCTGAGAGGAAGAGAAGTGACTGACGTACCAACTGCTGACGTACCAAAATTATGTCTGGAGTGCCATGCAGGACACTCAAGAGCACACCACATATAACAACAAGCAAAACAAATGTAACTCCAGCAAATTACCTGGCTTGTAATGGCTTGTTTTCGTTACAAGCCATTATATTATATTGTATTATATTATATTATAGAGTATTTATTGTTAATTCATAACTAATATGGCATTGTATAAGAAATGCTATAAAAAGAAGAGGAAGGAGAAAAAGAAGAAGATTTTTTATTTTTATTTTAAAAGACTCTTTATTTCAGTCTTACCAAATAACACCAGATCACCATCACAACATACCAACAATAGGCCTAATTAAGATCCATTCAAAAGAAAAGTTGCAAATTGCAGCTGTTCATTGTCAATCGTACACAGGACATTGTTATAGCACCACCTTTGATAAAATTCATTAAGATTTTTCATGGACTTGTAAAATAAAAATAAAAAGAAGAAGAAGAAGAAGAAGAAGAAGAAGAAGAAGAAGAAGAAGCCTGCTGCAGCATGTAGCATGCTCCGTGTCTTGTCCCTCCCCCCATCAGTCTTCAACAGTTATCTCAGTATATTTAGTATTATTAAGCTGTGCCCTGTCTAAACATGTTGATAGAGTTATTTCAGAATTTCTGAATTTTCAGAATTATTTCAGTTATTTCAGTTATTTCAGTCTTTGCATGCTGCCAATGCTAAAGACAAACTTTAAACAATAAAGTTTTCTGATTCTGATTATTTATTTACCTTTACATTTTCTTTAAGGCTAATGCATTAAACTAACCCCCGTGAAAAGGTGGGGATTACTGTATAAGAAAATTCACAACATAAAGTAACTGTCAAATTTATGTGTGGAATGCTGGAAAACAAGTTCAAAAACTTACACATCAATGAGTAGGTCTGTTCAAAAACCCTTGAAGTACCCATCATTGCTGTTCATGCCTGCACTACAAGCTAAACAATATGAGAAAACTGTGGACCATGTTTTTTATTACAAATATCTTTATAATAACTCCTGCTATGAGGTTACCAGCTTAGCATTAACTCCCTCCTTCAGTCTGAATCTTCATCTTCTAAATGTTTTTTAGGATACTTTTGATGATTCTGTGATTCTCTGTGGGAGGGGAGTAGGTCTCTGGGAGGTAGCGTTCCAGAGTCGTGGTCTTAAATTGTATAAACAGAAACGTATGATTCATGGTGTGGATTATTCATGGCGGGCGAGCTCACAATCTGCTGGATGAAATAAATCATAAAGAGATTAGTGTGACACACACATCAGGCATCGAGCCCACATCTGTGATGGAGCCGTATCGTATGAATATGATCATGCAGATCATGCAATTTGCAATGCATGAGTGTGATCGTGGCAGAATGTAGCACTGAATTCTCAGGGATAATATCTAATAAGCTTGGAGGTTGTTACAAATGTTTACATCAATCACCAACACACTAGAATAGTACTGATAACATTCTATAACAATGTGAATGTGGGGTATTGTAGAACAATGTAAATGTACGGTGGCCCTGAAGGGCAAAACACAACGACATTTCAGAAAACACAACAACTGTTTTGTGTTTTGTGAAATGTCGTTGTGTTTTGTGAAATGTCGTTGTGTTTTGCCCTTCAGGGCCACCGTATGAATGTGGGGTATTGTAGAATTCTGTGGGGTTTTGGGGGTTTTATTTTGATGTTTCTGTTTTCTGCTTGTGCCACGTGTCTGTTCTCAGCTGTCTTCAGTTTGGTTGTTCCTTAGTTCCCAGCTGCCTTGTGTTTCCCCTTGTTATGTTCAGTTTTTAAGTCTGTGTATGTCAGTTTACCTCTATCTGTCCATCGTCCTTAGTAGAGCGTCTGTTAGAGGGTCTTTAGAGCACCTTATGTTAGCGTCTTTAGTAGAGCTTCCTGTTTGCCTCGTTTTTGGAATCTTGTTTCTGTTCTGGTCCGCGTGCCCTTTTGTTTTATATTTTGTAAATAAACGCACATCAGAATGAAACCCTGGTATCAAGCCTGCTTGTCCCAGGAAAGCTCTCGGTCATGGGGAATTAGCCCCCATGCCCGTGACAGGCATTCTAGAGTGTAACTGTGTAAAAATGGGGTATTTTAGTGCAGTGTGTGTGTGCTCTTCTAGAGCATTGCGAATAGTGGGCTATTATGGAACAGTACAAAAGGAGGCATTTTAAAACAGTGTGAGCAGAGGCCATTTTAGAACAGCATAAATAGTGGGGTATTCTTAAACAGTGTATTGGGAAGAAAAGAGCTTCATGGTTGGTTAATGGATAAAAGTTAACTGAAAGGTTAAACTGAAGATTCATGAATATGAACCTTTAATTTAAGTGACCAGGTAAAAGATCTTATACTTGCACAATCCTTGAGGTAACATAACTAATTAAATTAGCAGATCCTATTGGCCAGCTCTTTGTATGTCACCAGTCAAAAATCTGCCTATGCCTAATAATGCAAACGTTTTCCTTTGTAACATTTTGTTTCCTCATTTTAAAACAATATTCATTTTCAGTTCTGGAAATAGATTAATGGGAATTTGTCACTTCATTGTAAATGCACTTTATTTCACATGAACTTTCATAATGAATGGATCAAGTGATGAGTTGATCATTTATTTGACCAAAAAGAAGCCATTTTTTATATTTGAAGCTTGTGAAAGTCATGTTTAAACATAATTAAAACATATATAATCTCAAATTTCCATTTTTTTATTAAAAAAAAAAATCCAGATGTCCTTCATATAGTGTCAGCATTTTATAACATTTTGTTTCAACAGTAATCATATATCTTCTTTGTTGTAATTCAGTGGAAAAAAGTATGTAAAGAAACCATTAATGAAACCTGATTAGACTTAGAATTTCAGGAGACCTAGAGTGTGTGCGAAATCATGAACTAGCGCAATTTTAGGGCGTAGTGCACATACACTGAAAACTAAGCTAAAACTGAAAGTACCCGGGTGGTGCACTGAAAACGTCCAGAAAACGGCATGCAGAACGATGGACTCAATGCGCACTGACTTGGTACCATTTTGACCACATAGCTGAGTGGGAGGGACTTTCAACAAGTTTTCGAGTTGAATAAAGGCGGCCAACAGTGAAATGCAAGCCCAATCGGAGGCAACTGGTTCATATAAATGTAAGTAACATTAATAAAGTTATTTTACTGATGTACACTGCGGTATAGCCTTTATAACAAATATTTTAGCGGCAGGAGAATCACAAGTAAATATTAGTCCATCACTTCTGCTTATTGCAAAACGTCAGTGTTTTGGGACAGCACTTACCCACGGATGTGTGCACTACAGAAGGAAATGCTCAGTGCGCACTATGCATTACTTTTTAGTGCACTAACATAAGTGCGTGATTTTGGACACACCCCTAGACTGGTACTTTTTTCCTCACTTTGTCTTACCCATTGGGAATTCAAATATGACTGGTTGATTTCAGTAACTGCCAAACTACCTAATATTTTTAGTAAATCTAATTGGTAAGGTTTTCTGTCTGGCACCTGGAGGCCCAACCAATGGCACAGCCTCTATGTACAAACCAAAAAAATAAATGAAGCTAGAATACTTTCTATTTATAAAATTGAATTTATGTTATCTCTATTAAATGATTTGGTCTTCTGTGAAGTTGATCAGGGTTCTTAACTGCTAGTGTTGCCCTAAAATGCAGCCAGGAATCCACTCTGATTACAGTTTTGGAGGTGACGTTTTCCTTTTAGAAAAAGGCAGAACCGTTTGCGCCACAGTCTGATTGCTCTTATCTCCTCAAATGCGGTTGACCAACTTCTTGGCTGCAGCCAGCATTTACTGAGCCATGTGTGTTACCGACAAACTGCAGGATCTTGAGACATTTTCCCATGACTGCCTTTGAGTCAGAAGACAAAAGCTTAAACGAGAGCAGAACTCATTCACCTTTTCCTGAGTGAGTGTGTGAGTGTGTCTGTGGCCAGTAAGCTATTGCTTATTCCAGGCTTATGCATATTTGAGCAATAACGAATTTCATGACGGTCACATTAATGGCTATACACACCCCAACCACCCTCTCCCAAGAGAACAGCAGAGGATGAACATCACAATAATTTTGCTCTCTATTGAAGCTTTTGTGCTAGTGTGTGTGTGTTGTGCTTGTCTCTGTAGGGGGTACGGTACTGTGGATTCTTTTCAGCGGAGGTAATCGCGCTATAATAGGGATTTGGGGCAGTGTTAAAAGCAGCATAATAAAACAATAAGGGAGTTTTGAGAGACAGGGAGGAAAATAATTACCCTAATCTCCTCTATTTGACAGCGCCTCACTCGAGAATTGTTGGTTGCGAAACACACAAATGAAGGCCCCATTCTAAATCCCAAAGAGCTTTCTGCACCTCTCGTTCTCTGTCTCACTCCCTTTTACTCGCTCACCTATTATTTTATTTATTTATTTACTTCCTTTTTTTTTTTGGGGGGGGGGTGGTTTACATTCTCTGCCCAGGGCGAGCATATTAATTCATAGTTCAGTACTTGACTTTTCGGTAAATGAAATGGCCTGATGCATTCTGCAGACCCAAACAAAAGCAGAGAGAGAGAAAGAGAGAGACCTTGACTTTTAAAAGATGCTTTATTTTACCACTATTTATTAGAAAAGTTACTGGAGAAAAAAGGAAAAAATAATGAAGGCGAAAAGTTTGTTCATTAAACAACAGGACTTCAGAAATACAACACAGGACTAAATCATTTTTTTTATTATTGGCACCCTAGGTAAATATTGTTTTGTAAAAAAGGCTATTTTTCATTAATTAGCTGAGATAACTGACTGAAAATAAGGAAATAATCCAAATCAAATCATTCTGTGAATTTTTGTCTCAATTATTGGAACCTTTAAAAAAAAGTCCACCCAAAAACTTTTCTTTCACTGGGGTGTAAATACAAGATGATATAAAGGACAAATTCCTTCATTAGCAAAAATGTAGGATATGGACAAATTTAATGGCTAGGATTTAATGGAGGATTTTATCTCCAACCCCTCAGACATAGACTGCTAAATCGTTAGATTTGCTTGTCAGACTAAAATGTTCTCCAAAACACATTTAAAATGCAGAGGCTGAGAATAAGGACAAAGAAAATGCAGAAGTCAGTCTTCTGAAAGTTCAGTCAGGAGAGAAGAGAGAGCATGAGGTCACCTGGCCTGGATGGGGCTTTAGATAAGATAAGCAGGCTGACATTCCTGAAATCTCATGTCATTACAGATCTCCTGTCTCCTTCACATGTTTCTGTGTCCAGGATGGCCTGGAATCTCATAGAAAATCCACCTTCCATGATGTTCAGCTTTTACAAACCTCAACTCTTTGTGTGCTCCTCTAAATCAGGCCTTTTAAATAGCATTAGGAGGCTCTCTAAAGAATCATTTTGTGACTGGAACATCAGACTGGGACCAAAAGAAAAAGGAAAGGTGGCATTGGTCTTTGCTCAGTAAACAAAGCAACATCTGCAATACAATATTCATATACAGCTACTGCAATTATGATGTTTTTATAAAGTACGTATACACATATGTATAATATAGAAAACAATATGAGGGATGAAGGAAAAGATAGTAGAACTCATCTCCTCCTTCTACATTGATCCTGTATTTGGCAGAACCAAACTGTCCATATATATATATAATACATATAATTTATTGTATCGCATTTTGTATTTATTGTATTATATTTTGTTACCATTAGTTCATGTTCAGGGGCCTCTTTTATAACCGTTGTGTATGCACAAAACGGGACCTAAAAGATGCGTACGGCTCTTTATACGCAAACGTTGTGATCTATAGAAAAAAACTTGACGGCAGAATGTGCGCAAACGTACGCCAACTTTGACCCATGCGTGCGAACATTTAGGAGAAAGAAAATACGACCGTGGGTGAAGTGGGTGAGCAGCAACGTGTGTCAGTACATAAATAAAAAATTCCTTGTGCTAGTTTACATACACCATGCATTTTATTTCACTGATTCGGTCACATATAATAGTGAATAAATATATAAGGTGCATGTATATATTATTGGTGGTTCGCCGTTATCGGCGTTAACGTGCTGCGTTAATGTGAAACTCTTATCACGCAATAAAAAAAATATCTCCATTAATATATTCACAAAGTTGGGTTTGGGGCTGGGTCTGTACAAGCTATGATGACTTTCACCTTGATATTAGTGCGGATTTACTCTCTCTCTGTCTGTCTCTCTCTTTCTCTCGCTCTCTCTCTCTCTCTCTGTCTCTCTCTCATTCCTGACTTCTCCGTATTTAATCCTCGGGTTTATATTTACATGTTCTTTAAGAGTAATGTATTAAACTGAGTTCAAATTGAAATTAAAGTGATCTGGGAGAACATTTCGAGACATATTTACGTTTTTTTTTTAAAATCACTTTAAGATCTGACCAATTTTTTTTTTTATTTCGGGCACCGTCCTGTTTTCATTCACATCGGCAGCTTAAATATCCATGAGGTGATTTGCATTTACCATATATGGTGGGGGGCATGTAGAGGGCGTGTAGAGAGCGGAATTTGCGGCAAATGCACGTGCGCACAATCCATAGTGGAGTGCAATTTATAAAGCGTATATTGCGTGCAGGTGTGCGTGCGAACGTTTTTACAAATCTGACTTTTTCTTTGCGTACGTCATTTTCGAATTTTGATCGCACATACACTTTTAGTATGAGTTCTACGCAAAGTTTTATAAATGAGACCCCTGGAGGTTTTTTCATGACGATGGTAGTTTGCAGATCTTTTTGGGTTAGATAAAGGCATCAGGTTGCTAATAACTGCATTCATTCATTTAAGAATTCCCAAGGCTGTGAACTTCTCAATAGAAATTTCTCTTTTCTTACTGGACAGGCTTAACATTGAGTTAAACTGAATTCCTCATCATGAAACTTATGTAATTATGTCAGTTTTATGCGAATCAGAAGTCACGGATTCAATCTCAAGCGGATTCTTTCTGAGAACCAAACTAATAATTGTTCGCTGAATCCCACGCTCATGCATGGGAAAGGCAGATATTCTCGCATTTTATGTGCTTTTGTGGTGTCCGGACCTCATCCGGCACGCACCCTCCTACTCTCCTGTTGGGCTGCTAAGCACCACGCACTAACATAAAACCTGCAGAGGACGAGGTGTCACATCAGGACTCCCATGAGCCTTTGCAGCATGGTTTTAGGTGGGAGCAGATGTTTGTCAAGTAGAGTTAGTGAACTAATGTGTGTTTCTGTGTGTAGATGGGGTGGTTGAGCCCATCTCCCCTTTTACCCTCCTCCAGAATGTTCACTGCTGGGGTGTGGTGAGGGCGACTCGAGAGTGCTGGGTGTGATGGGCACAGTACTGGGGCATGCCTAGTTGGGACGCGGTACTTTCAGTGTTGCAAACGTCTATTCAAAGCTGAAAAGTTGAGAATGAAAGATGTTTTGCTTGAAGAACAGCATTATTATGTTCTCTCTCACACTTGCCATGGTATTTACGTTCTAGAGCTGTTGGTGTTCAGTGTAATTTTGCAATACGGATGTGTGTTTATTTCCACTTTATCTTCAAGGTTAGTGAGTTTAAAATGAAATTTGGCATTTTTAGGCACTCTCCATGTTTGATACATCCCATGCGTTCAGCTACACTCATGTGGTTAGTATAAATGCATCAGTGTGAACAATGTGATTATCTCTTCACCAAGTGAAGCCGAGAGCAGCCTGAAAGTCCAGGGACAGTACCTTGCTCAAGGGCCCCTCAGTGGTGCCACTGATGTCCTGGGATTCAAACCCACGTCCTTCCAACCGCAAGAGCAACCACTAAACCACAAAGCCACCAGCAATGGAAGCTTGAAAGTCCAAACTTGCATTAGAAGAAGAAATGTTTAACTTATGTCATGAAATGAACTCTATTCATTTGGTTTTGAGTAGTTAATAATGTTGTGGGTTCTAGCTATCAGACAACTCTCTCTCGATCTCACTGTCTCTGTCTCTCTCTCTCTCTCTCTCTCTCTCACTCTCTTCTTCCCACGGAAACCCTGTAGTTTTCTGGAAAAGATACTGCCAGCTCGATCCAGAACGTGGCAGCTTTCGCTTCCTCAGGTAAAGGTCACCAACCCCCCTCCCACCTAATCCAATCAAAGTGGACCCCGCTGACTTGCCAGATGACAGACAGGTAGGTGTGTGTGTAGTCCTAATATGTGAGTATAAGGAATAATGTACTAGTGAGTCGGTGTGGCTTAATGACTTGATTAGCTCCATCTTCTTTGATGACAGCTGAATCTCCATAATTGAATCAGACTGGATGAATCAGAAACCACCACATCTCATCAGTCTCCAGCAATCAGTTTTTGAGCAGATCAAAGCAACTCTTCCTGTTTCATAGCAGCCGGCGAGAATTCCTTGTTGACCACGCAATGTATGGATCCAATTCTGCTTCATCACCATGTTGTCTACATCTATTGCTTTACAAATTAAGTCATTTTGTCTGCTTTTTGTTTGCACCCCCCTTCTTTTTGGTAATTATTTTCCTAAAGGGATGGTTTGGCAATGTGCTGACATGTTTAACAAGTGATAGTAACATGCAGGACATCTTAGGATTAGCTAGCATCCATTTGTTAGTAAATGTCCATTATTTTTTTAGCCAAGATTATCACAGCTAGATTACTATCTGCTTGTTAAAGTGATATGACCTATTAGGTCATTAGTTCTGAATACGATGTATTTTGTTTTTTCTGATCTTCTTTAGTGAAGATTGTACCAGGTGGTTTCGCAATAGCGGGGTTTCTATCAAAAGCCTAAGGAAGATTAGATCTCAGCATCTGACTGCTGTTCAGAAATTATGCCCACCTTGTTAATCAATTTGAAGAATCTCACAGGAGGTTTCTACCCAAAGAATTGATTTCAGAATGAATTCTTTAGTTTCAGAATTAAACTGTCAATTACGTTTCGTTATAAAGGTGGCTCAGTATATTGTTTGCTGATTGTTATTAGTAATAAAGGTCTTTGCAATGTTAATATCTGCCATTTCTATAACAGTAATACAATCTGTGTGCTATAACAATAATGCAATCCATATCAACCTATGCTGTCTCAAATGAGGTTCCATGTCTCAAAGGAATTCCAATAAGTCCTGTGCATTTTACTGCATTGCAGGTATCCAATTTTCTTATTGTAATTCAAGCAAAATCGTCTGCTAACGTAACACAAAATAATTTCACAACATGAAATGAATTTACTTAATTCCAATTACAACACAATCTGCCAAGATTAGTATAACATTGTGAGTAATTGAATATATTTGTTTGATTTATATTATTGTTGTGGTTATCATATTTGTTTGACAGGCTGACAACAGTAAATCCAGGTGAAGTAAATAGCATTAATTATCTCAGTACAGGGTCTCCTATCAAAGCGTGAGATATGGTAATCAGCAAATGCATGATCAATTATGGAAGTTGTGTTTAAATAGCAGGAAAAAGGACAAAACTTTGATGTCATCAAGCAACACAGAGTGCAGCAGTTTGCCGTACAGCTTCACCTGCAAATCTGCAGAGGACTGAACTCAAATCTCTCGTGTGCCGGTGTATACTTAAAACATGCTGGCTATCAAAAAGGGGGTTCTGCTCCATTCCCTTGTAGTCTTGTAGACCAGCAGTATTGTAGGTTTATCCAATGCATGAGCATTGCTTGTTGATAACATTACCCAATACCCCACCATTAGGACTTATAGGAATATAGTTTCCATTGACAATTTTTGGCAGTCTCTACGGTGGTCTAGTGGTTAAAGAGTTGCCCCATAATCGGAAGGTTGTGAATTCAAAACCCAGGACTGCCATTTTTCCCTTGAGCACGGTACTGTCCCCATACTGCCTGAGCATTGCATCATTGGCTGACCACTACTGCACTTGGTAATTGGAGTTTAATACAAAGAAATAATCAGACATTGCTCACATGATGTGGTGTGTTCATATGTGAAAGATTGCCCTGGAATTCGGTATGATTTGTTTTGCTTGTTACTTGGAAATGCTCACACCTTGTCCGGGATGAGCTTCCTTCTGCACTTCTTTTGCTTGGATGTTTTCCCCATTTGTATTCCAGCAAGTCTCACTTGCTTAGCGACAAAAAAGAATGACGTTTTTAGAGGGGACATAATGATGAGCGATAAAAATGACACAGTGGGGGAGAGAGAGGTGTCAGTCTTTTGTAATGAGTGATTCACTCCAGGGATCAACAGAGGAGGTGAGGGAAATTTTCTCTCCATCACAGAGAAGTCATAACTCTCATTGACAAGCACAGATGCTGATGCTGATGTCAAGTCAAAAGGACTATAACTGAGCTGATGAGCATATAT
>JBBPDH010000002.1:2871284-2882506 GCA_037974565.1 Clupeocharax schoutedeni | reverse complement strand
CCAGACAGGGATTAAGCCTAGTCTTGGACTACCCTTTCCTTTTTAATGGAAAATGTCTATTCCCAGCACTACATAATCTAGGACTAGGGTTAATCCCTGTCTGGGAAACCGGCCCTTTGTCAGGTTTCTCAAACCATTCCTGAGCAGTGTTTGCATTGAGGCAGGGCACATTATCCTGCTGAAAGAGCACACTGCCACTAGGGAACACCTTCACCATGAAGGGATGTACTAAGTCTGCAGCAATGTTTAGGTAGATGGTCCACATCAAAGTAGCATGCACAAGCATGCCAGAAGATTTCCCAGCAGAAGATTGCCCAGAGCTTCCACCACATTGTCTTCGTCCCTCAAGGCATCCTGTTGCCATCTGTTCTTCAGGTAGGTGATGCAAATTCACCTGGATGTCCACATAGTTCATTAGACCATTATTCCATTGGCAGTGCAGTTCTGATGTTCACATTGCAATGTCCTGTGGTTTCTGCTCAAACAGAGCCAGCGGAGCAGATGATGATGAATGTATGTAAGATGTCATTCATGAATGCCTGAAAGATGGAAAGAAAGTTTGCCAAGTAATTATCACATAATGCCATATGACTTGGATGTGGTGCCAAAAGCAGTCCACATTCGTCGCCTGCAGTGAGGAAGCGGGTGAGGAAACTTCACTGTGACCCGCCATCCTTCTTCACCATAAAAAAACCAAGCCGGCCGACCCAGGGGACCGAGACCGGCTAATGAACCCCTGTCGTAGAGCCTCGGCCATGCAGTCCTCCATTGCTTTGATTGTCATGGGGCTGGTTTTAGGAAAGAAAATCTTTGTAGCTATATGTTGCCAGTTCACTCATTTGTGTGTTAGCATTCTACTTTCATTTGCAGGAGACAAATATATGACTTATACCTAGCATTAAACAAGATTCCTGCTATAAATATTCTTGGTATAGCTATAATCTTTCCAGTTGAAAAGAGATGAGATGGGACTTTATGTATCTTGGAGGAAACATGTTCTACCCTTCACCCTCTCGGCTTGGTAGCGATGTGTGAGGGAGGAGATCAGGTTAGAAGGTACAATTATACTTGGCTAAATTGGGAAAGAAACATCTCAGGAACAGCAAAACCATGTCTATATCACTATTACTTATTTATGAACATCATGTTAGCACTGTGGAGGAGCCTCAGACATGCAGTTGCACAAAGCCTTCCAGACCATCTGAACTCTTGCAAATGTCAAATAACCCTCCTGGTACTGACAGAGTAAAGAAGAAGTTAAGGTGAGAAAATATGTCAGCAGTGAAAGAGCCGTGAGGTGAAGCTGCAGTTAGGTGTGTGTGGCATGTGAGGGGGTTGAGACTTGGTCAGCAAGGTCAATGTGTGTAAGCACAGTTAAATAATGACGACTCCACCAATAACTACCATGTCTGCCACAGAATGAAGCGAGAAGAACACAGGCTTTACTTGAAATGGGCTGGTTCAGTCCAGTTACCATGGCAACAAACACATTATACACACATTCAACAAGAAAGAGTGAAGTTTTCTGATAATGAGAGCCAATTTGCTGCCGTTTGGAGGGAACGACTTTGGAAAAAGGCACACATTACCACACACACCACACACACACACACACACACACACACACACACACACACACACACATACAGTAGTGTGGTTCCCATTTGATTTACACAAACACAAAAGTGTAAATCCTGACTTTCTGTGCTAGTTTGCTTTTGGATGGGTGGTCCAATTCTTGTGCCCCTAATTAACACCAAATTCATCCCCACTCTCTCTCTCTCGCTCTTAATCTGTCTTTTCGCTCTTCTCTCTTTGATATTTTAATTTTTTTTCTTTCTATTTAATTGTTTCTCTTCTTTATTTTGTCTCATACATTTTTTCTCTTTTTTCTCTTTCAGGATTTCTTTCTTCTTTCTTTCTTTCTTTTGCTTTCATTATATTGTTTTTCTTTTTTCTCTTTTGTTTTTCACCTTCCCTCGTTTACTATTTTAACATTTTTTTCTTTTCTTTCTTTCGCACACTGTCTTTACATCCTACTTTCTCTTTTTGATTTATTTTACTTTGTTTATCACTTTTTTCTCTTGCTCTTTATTTCATTTTTCAGATTTCTTTCTCTTTTTTTCTTTCTAAGTCTCTTCCACTTTCTTCTTTATTTACATTTACATTTACGACATTTATCAGAAGCTTTTATCCGAAGCGACTTCCATTTCGTAACTACAGGGGGCAGTCTCCCTGGAGCAACTTGGGGTTAAGGGTCTTGCTCAGGAACCAAGTGGGGGTTTTGCTGAAGGTAGGATTCGAAACCATTGCCTCTTGGTCCAGAGGCAAGTGTTCTACCCACTAGACCAACATTTCCCCTTTATCTGTTTATCTCTTTTTTCTTTCTTTGTGTTCACTTTCTCAATCTTTAACAGTTTTCCACCCTCTCCTTTTCTCTTATCCCTCCTTCTTTCACAGTCTTTTCTTCTTCTCCTTGCCTGTCTCTCCATCTCTCTCTTCCTCACCTGCTTTCAGTCTGCATTATGTATGTCAGTAGTTTAGTAAATATGGATGATTTGCATTTAAACTGAGAGAGTTTGTGTATGAGAGAGAGAAAGAGAGAGAGAGAGAGAGAGAGAGAGAGAGAGAGAGAGAGAGAGAGAGAGACAGACACTCTTGGGTCTTAACAGCTCTAATTAAATCCTGCGTGTTGTCTGCAATTTGAAAAGATGAATCCCCCCAAGTGCCGTCCAATTTTCCAGCATTTGCACACAACTCGGCACTCATAAATAATTCCGACACTCCAGCGCCCGCGACCCACAACAAACGACGGCCGACTGTTCTCTACACCCTTCTTCTCCGAGAAAAGGCACGAACCGGCTTAAAGCTGAAGCCGAACGCCTCTGATCAGGCATTATGTGACCGTCACAGCTCTGGCCTGGGCCCATGCGCGCGGTCTGTGGTGCAGTGGGCGCTGGTTTTGGCTGACGTTGGCCACATTTGGCTAAGTTCACATTACAGGACTAAAGCAGCATGAAACATTCCTGTGCTTCTGGTTTGCAGCTTTGATATTTGCAACAATGAGGGTTTGTCCTACAAACACTTATGAGTTGCTACTTAATTAGAAATCTACCAATGTCCTTAGGCCACTATATCAGAAACACCTATTATACTGGTGCATTTCGTAAGGTTGCAATTACAGACTATAGATGCACAATCCCCCCCCTCCCCACCCACTAAACCCTATCTAGTTGACTAATGAAAAGGCAGCACAAGACCTTTGCACTTCCACATATATGCATATATATATACCTAACGATATCCAGCCTGCAGCTCTGAGGTCATAAACAAGGTAGTGTATTATGTTTTGTTGGTGTTTATGTGTGTGTGGATCGCTCATGTGAAAGTGTGTGGTCCTTTCAGGGTACTTTGTTTTCCTCAGTACCAAGAGGTGAGGTGTTTTTAATGAACATGAATGTTTTAGAGGAATCAACAAAAGGCACACAAAGTTTTGCCTATGACTGCACATATCAGATAATAATCATCAATTTATGCATTACATTTACCAGACACTTTTATCCAAAGCGACTTCCAATCCCTACCTACAGGGCACAGTCTCCCTGGAGCAACTTGAGGTTAAGGGTCTTGCTCAGGGACGCAGTGGTGGTTTTGGTGAAGGCAGGATTCGAACCCATGAACACTTGGTCTGGAGGCAAGTATCCTACCCACTGAACCACCTCCCCCACGCATCAATTTACACAAGTCTCTAGTCTCCAGGTTTGAGAAGCCTGTCAGGTTAATGACAAACTGACCAACCATAATAATCTATTAACATGCAAGCATGATCTCCAAAAAGTGGGGATGTTGTTTGAATAATAAAAGGAATAATAACATGAGTCTTAAAATGAGTAGTAACATGAATAATAAAATAATAAAACAATAACATTTTAATTAGCAAAAGTTTAATTAGCAATATTCTTCTAACAAAACATTTGAGAACTGAGGAGAACAGTCTCTGAAAGGGAAATGTTGTCCAAGTCCAGCTTCCCAACAGTTTGGGATCTCCTTTGTTTCATTTTATGATGTGCCAGATGTTTTCAGTGAATGACAGTTCAGCACCTGGACTCCTCTACAGTGGAGCCAGTTGTGCAGAATGTGTTTTGACACTGTCTTGCAAGAATTAATCAAGTCTGAATGGCAGAATATGCTCCAAAGCTTTTATAGATCTTTATTAATGAGGCCTTCCCAGATGTGCAGTCTATCCACGCCATGTGCACTAATGCACCCTCATAACAACATGATACGGATAGTCCATCACCTCTTTAGACCGGAGAACATGGCGCCCATGATTTCCAAACAAGAATGTCAAATTCTGATTCGTCAGACCACAGGACGGTGTTCCACTTCAACTCAGACCATCCACTTCAGCTCAGAGAAGATGTGGCATTTCTGGATCATGGTGTTTTTTTGCATGTTTTTTTTGCAAACAAGTTTAAACTTGCATTTTAAAATGCAGCGACAAACCATGATCTCAGACAATGATTTTTAGAAGTGCTCCTGAGTCTATCGAGTTCACTACAGAATAGGGTCTGTTTTAATGTGGCACCGACTGAGAGCGCAAACATCACATCCATCCAGAATTCGCTTCTCTTGATTCTCTGAAACCTTTAATGATATGTAGACCAGACACGATGAAACACACGATAAATGACATTGAGGAATGTTTTTCTTAAATTCCTACACAATTTTTAAGACTTTGGGATGATCTTTTACCCCATTTCAGGTTGACCTGCTGACAATTAACCCAAGGGTCATGATATCTACAACACAAATATAGCCCTTTTGTTCACTAACTAGAACGGAAAGGGAACCTATGTGAGTTTTCTGTCATATTGAAGCTGGTAGAACCTTGTAAAATACCTTATAAAATCCTGCATGTGCTTTCCAGGCATGACTCGATTCATGACAATCATTAAGGCCAAAACTAACATCTCAAAACTGTATTTCAGACATCCAAAAATACACTCAAAACCATTTATTTTAATGACTTTCTGTGAGGAAGCTTTTAGAGGCAATAAACACTTTAGAAGTCTGGTTAAATTCACCAGCAGTGTGGAGACATGGTAAATGTGTCTCTTTCGGATAATCTTTTTACACCATTTCACACTGACCTGCTGACAATTAACCCAAGTAGTTGAGAGATTTGCAAACTTCATTGTGTTTGCTCCCTTTTGGAAACGGCATCAAATTAAAAGTGAGCATGTACTTGTACATGCATGTTCATAAACCAAGAGGATTTCTCAGTTTCAACATAACTGCTTTACATTGTTTGCAAATAATCAAACACTTCTTTTAGTTAACATAACTTTTTGGAAATGTGCTCAAACTTTTAACATTTTTCCTTCTCCTGAAGCTTCTTTTTAGCAAAGAAATTCAAAGAAAGAGTTGTAACAACCACACATACTGGAACACTTGTGTGTTTTTTGGCCTCCTCATTTCTTAATGCACTTACAGCAGCCCTGCTTTTATTTGACATTTATAGTTTGGTGTGATCACTGCTTAGGTATGGTGTTACTCGCCTGAATCTGAGAGGCAGAGCGCACGCCGTCCAAACACAACAAATGGTAACCCGATGTGCTGAAGTCAAAATCTAACCCAAACTGCAACCAATTCTGCTGAGAGCGATCCTCTCGCATTCTTAGCATGATGGCTAAGGCGAATGTTTCTGCAGTCATCCCTTTTTCGTGAGCGAGTCGGGATGTAAACCATTTTAAAAAGATGCAATTTGCCTTCAAGCAAATGCGACGCGACATCCATGATAAACATATGTTAGGACTATCTGTGTTTTTCATCGCCCGTTCAGACCGCTAGCTCTTAACAAGCGTCCATCTTGGCCTTGCCTTGCTTGAAATTTCTGAGGGCTGGAAAATGTCACCAATCCTCATAGCCAAAGCTGCAATGCGCTAATAGCTGCTTAGCAGCCTGGCATCATTGTTGCTTTGCGTTTAGAGATTTCTTTAGCAGCTTGCTAACACTTCACTCCCTCGCCTGTTGCCCTTTCCTTCCCCTCTCCTTCCAGCCTCATGCATCTGTCTGCCACTTTTTTCCCTGCTTCTCCCCTGTTCGCCCTTATCTTCTCAGGTGAACAGACGTAATGGGGCCGCTAAACAGAGCTAAAGAGGCAGAAGTTACATGAATGTGAGACAAAAAGCCTGTCAGGCTTGGCAGTGATCAACCTTTTCTCCTTCATCTCGTGCCGGCGCACGCTTTGCACTGGGACAGAATGCTAAACTGTGCCTTAGGCTAAGGCTCTGCACTTAATTAACCCTCATGTCAAATTTACCAACATCCTTTATGTTGGGCTCAATTTGACCTCAACAATTTAAACCTCCAAAAAATGGTTAAAATTTAAATTGCCACCCAAGGTTATGTGTTGGTACTTTGTTTTTTTAGTTAACAACCTAAAATGGGCTTCATATAAAATATACTTAAAAGTTCTGGTGGAAAATATTTGTTTGCATGAAGCATATCATGTGGTATATCAGTGGTTTTCACACTGCCACAAGTCTAATTACATTCAGTTATGGCTCTAAAGTAGAGGGAAATTTTTTGAACATTATACAATTACATATTACAGTGAACTCTGTATCATCCACAACAACCAAAACAAATGTGTGTAAAATGTCGATATTTATGTTTACAAAACAGCTAAAAGCGTCTGATGTCAAACTGACCTGAAAGAACATCGGTGTAAGGACGTTGAAAACATATCACCATGTTCATTTTGGGTTTGCTTAGTTTGTCCCTATTAAATTAGGAAAAGTTCATTAATTTGAAGCAAAACATTGTCTGTTATTTATTTAGAAATATTAAACATTGTATGTGGTCAGATTGACCCCGAACTATTACTAGAACCTTGTAATACAGTAATCTCTCGCTTTTTGCTGGGGTTACGTTCCAAGAGAACATGCATATAGCGAGAAAATGTTGTGTTTTAGGAAAAAATGCCTAAAAATGCCTATTTTTACAGTGTAAACCCTAAATAAGCCCCAATATGTTCTTTAATTTAATTTTAAACTCAGTTTAAAGCATTACTCTTAAAGAAGTAATGTAAAGCTAAATAAATAATCAGAATCAGGATACATTATTGCTTAAAAAAGTTAGCATTAGCGATTAGCATTGGCACCATGCACAAGAAACTCGTACATAAAAGAAACATTGAAATATCTCTGTCTACCCACATGTTTAGACAGAGCACAGCTTACTAATATTACATAAACCGAGATAACTGTTGAAAATTGTGTGGTGGTGGTTAAATCATTAAAATACGAGGACAAGACTCAGAGCAGTTATGCTACATGCTGCAGCAGGTTCTTCTTCTTCTTCTTCTTCTTCTTCTTCTTCTTCTTCTTCTTCTTTCATCCAAATCAGATCAGATTTGACCAAATCAATGCTGATGAATTCAATAGTCAAAGTATAGTTTGGGGACAAAAATCTAATTTTCACTTTTAGTTTTCAGATTTAGTCAATAGTGCAGATGTGAAACTAAATAAAAGTAAACTGGTACTCTAATCTTGTAAATACATACATCTCCAAGCTGCTCAAATAGTTTAGTATTAAATGGCCCATAGTATTAAAGCACCACATGAGGAAAGTTTCCACATGCACCATACCTGCAAAACCAACATATGCTGCAAAACCAGCCCATGTTTTAATTCACTCTCTTTGTGATGAAATGCGATGCATTTCTATCTATTCGGCCCACATCAGCTTAGCCCCACCCACTGTCACTTAAGTTATTGCAGTCTGAGGCTCCACCTACAACAGCCACTGAGAGCACATGTTGTATACACACACCAGTCTTCAAGGCACAGTAACAAATATTCAATAAAGAGATTCCAAAATGATCATGTCAAAATGAATTATGGCTGTTTTGATATAAATAAACCCACACTAAATATAATAAGTAAAATTTAATTAACAATTTCCACCTTGAGAACCTATTAGCACGCCATGATTAATTGTTTAATTGATTGTTTTAAAGGTTTTGGGCCGATTTCCCAGACAGGAATCCAGCCTAGTCTTGGATTATGTTTTCCAGTCAGTGGAAAATCCTTGGGAAATCTAATGGACTAGACTTAATCCCTGTCTGGGAAACAGGCCCTGCAGCCCTCCTAACTTTTTAATACTAGCAGCTTTTTAATACACAACTCAGAAAATAACTTTGAAGTAGTAGTTACCAGATTTAGAGGATGGTACATCAGCACTACATTTCATGTATTTGTCACTTTATCATGCGCTTGAAGGTTTTTCTTTTCTTTTTTTATTCTGGTTCCTGCTGCTGCTGTCTGTGGATAATAGAAATTATTTGAAGCATATTGGTTTATCGCAGGGTGTAATTAGTAGCTAATTATAGTGGAGTGATTACATGTGAGACGACGACCATCACGGCTGCTCTGTGGGACATTCTCTTGAGGAGGATCTCCTGCTGCTTCCAACCTGCTGGCAGTACCTCTCACACACACACACACACACACACACACACACACACACACACTCACACACACAAAAAAAAAGTCAGTGCAGAGTACACACACATCCGTGAATACCTACCACACACAGACCAAGCGTCTGTGGTAAAACCATGCCATACTTTAGTGACATACACACGCACAGACATACCCCAAGTGTGTGCAGCCATACTCAACTGTTTTACCACACACACATACACTCACTACCCGAACTTCAGAGAACTCTCTCTCTCTCCCTCTCTCTCTCTCCTGGAAACATTATCCCATCTGTCTCACCTAACCGCACAGCAGAGGCTCATGGGAAAATTCAGCACCACCAAAAACACTTGACAAAACACCTGAAAACGAAAGACACGTCAAAATAAAAGACCCAAAACCCAAACCAAAACGGATTTTATAGCATCAGGTTGGTCCCACATTTAAAGTTAATTAAATCACTTTGCTTCTCCATTTCAGCCAGACATCATGACCATGTCTGCGATGTGTGCAGTTAAAAATGTGACGTTTATCTGTATAAAGTGTATATTAGATACATACCCACCTCCTGTTGAGGTTTAGCATGAATATCCAGCTACTTTTGGACATTTCCTGTTTGAAAAAGAACAGATGGGATAGATGTCTTTCAGACGCAGCAAAAGTGGGCCAGTCAGTTAGTTAGTCTAAGAGACCAAACCACAAAAGTCTTGTCCAGTTCTGTTGCTGTGTACAAGCCTTCTAGCACAATGTAACTACAGGTGGACCAGCCGCCCTCAGCTCTCTTTATAATACAAGGTACATGACTGGACAGTCCTGTTTACAGGATCTCCGACTGTTGACTATCAGCCTAGTGGGTAGGATACTTGGACACTTCAAATCCTACCTTCAGCACCACTGCTAGGTTCCTGAGCAAGACCCTTAGCTCCAAGTTGCTCCAGGGAGACTGTCCCCTGTAGGAAGTCACTTTGGGTAAAAGTGTCTGCTAAATGTACTGTGATCAAACATTTCTTCATTAAAAATGAAGTGACCTGTACCCGAGCTGTCACAGTCCTGCTCCATGGCAGGGCCGAAAATGGGCTGCAGCTGAGTCTACTGTATTTATGCTGTGCACGCAAAAAACAATAAATGCAGATTCAAATGGACAAATGGAGATTCAACAAAGCACAAATAGCACTGATTGTTAGGTCTGAATACTATAAATTATATAATATCTCAATATCAAAGGCAGCTCTGACAAAAAACTGCACGGACGAGGTTTCAGAACGACCTTAGGGGAACTGCAGTTAGAAATACTGTTACTAGGCTGAGACACACTTCAGAATTAAGGCTCCATGCTTCACAGTTTGGTTTAGATACAACACAGTTCCTGTACACCTGTGGGAAAGTTCCTATAGTTACATTTTGTGAATTTAAGCATCTGAGGGACTGTGTGGTAGCTGCCTGTGGTCTGTGTGTACAGGACCCTCATTGTCTCTCGTTGCTGGATGCCGTAGAGGCCTGCTGCTTCAGGACTGGCCCTGCAGGTCGACTCGACAGCTGCGATCTGATTGTGTCTTGTGTTGTTGCTGCTCTGGTGCAGCATTGCTTTCTCTCAGACTCTGACCAGGACTTGACTTGACCTGAGAATCCAGTCAGAAATCCCTCCCTGTTCTGATGTAAATCAGCACTCACACACACACACACACACACACACACACAGTCATCATGGATAAGGATAAGCAGGGTCCATGGCTGCAGAGAGTTTATACACCCCCCGACACACTCCTTATCGGCCATCCCCACGTTCACACATACACACACACACACATTCACTAACTCGAATATACACACATAATCTCACCCTGCACATTATTTATGCTAGCAGATCCAGATATCTGGATACTCTCTCTCTCTCCCTCTCTCTCTCTCTCTAAACATTTTTTTATTTATTAACTGATCGATCAATGCATTTGTTGGAACATTATTATTACGATTATTATTGTGGTTATTAAGATTGTTATTATTATTAATGTATTTGTTGTCCAGTCCATGACTGTCAACCTACCTTTCACCCTCTGAGGTCCGAGGCCCACTAACACCATGACAGGGTGCTAATACAATCATTTATCAGGTGTACAAAGCCACCAAAAAAGAGTAAATCATTCTGCTGTGGTGGTTGATTTGTAGCTGCATTTGTATTTAAAGCATGGGGCTGGAACTATGATAGAATTTGGTTACAACATTTTTAAATAACCCTAACCATTTTGTTTCCTGGACAAAAGCAGAGACACAGAGCTCTGCACTCAACGCCCACACCCCCCAAGCACAAAGCCCAAACACAAAGCCCAAGCATATTTACACGCACACACACAACAGGGTTTCAGCCAAACTTGATCATTGTTTTCCACTTTTCAAAAGACTTTTCCAGCAAACAATCCATCAGAGCTTGTGCTGCATTCCTCCAGTGATCTGTGACATGTGCTGGGTGTGACTGTATGTTAAAGTGTGTTGGAAAGTTAAGAGCCTGCTAAGCGGGTGGGGGGTTGTCTGTATTCACTTTGAAAAAATATGACGTCGCACAACAACTGTCACCTGTCAGCAACATCTGCACCCAACAGCTTGTCTTTGCCGCTTGATTGTTTCCATCCGTACCTGCTATATCCGATTGTCAGATTCGCTTCTCTGACTTGCCAGTTTTGTCGATTTTGATGCACCACACAGCTCATCCTTCTCTGTTTTAGGGGTTGTTTTTTT
>JBBPDH010000002.1:2838662-2853920 GCA_037974565.1 Clupeocharax schoutedeni | reverse complement strand
TGTTTGTGAAGAAACAGTGGTGTCTGACTGACACTGATCATTATATATGTGCCACAGTGTGGCCTGTCTGACTTCACACTGCAAATACTGAAACAGTTCTTGATTGGTGCTGCACTTTAATAAAAACCGAATGAAAGTCTATTGCAAATCTAATTTTACTCATCATTCAAAAAGTTGATGTGACTGAAAAAAGACTAAAAGCAGATCTGAAATCACCATTAAAAACTGTGTGTTGTGGGTTTATTGATAAAAAATATTGGATACTTATTTAGTAATCTGTTCTCATTATTTTGGATGTCTGCATTTAATTTATTCACACAATGAGTATCTGGCCTTGTGGTGTGGGTTTCAGCTAGGGTCTCTGGTTTCTCCCACAGTCCAAACACATGCCTGTCAGGTGAATTTGGGACTCTAAATTAACCAGAGGTGTGTGTTGGTGCCCCTTGCGGTGGGCTGGCATCCCACCCAAGGTGAGTCCCTTCCTCAACCCCTGGTACCCACAACCCTAGTAAGGAATTAGCGTTTACAGAAAATGAATGAATGAAAGAATTTTAAGAAAGTCCTCGTATTACCATAACTCATCAGTGGCATTTAGGGCTCGAGGGAGTAACCCATCATTGTTTATATTTTAAACTCTAATAATAATACAGTGTACATTTCATAAATCAAGTGGATGTCACTGTCCAACATGGGATTCAAGGAGCCTGCCTCTCCAAAGTGAAGCACAGATTCCTTCAATGAAACATAAAAATCTCACCACATTTAAACAAGCATTTGAGTGAATAGAATAAAATGGCTCACTGGCAGCAAAAGAATAACATATTTTAACTCAAACTTGTGTTTTCATTGAGAGCTTTGCATTCCAATAAGGACAGATTTATGCATCTTCCTGGGCTTAGAAAGCTGTGCTCTTTTTAGTTGCTGAGAAATTCGGCTTTGTAAGAATTCCCATTAAAGCAATTGGTGCTCTGTAGTACTCTGTCTCAGTATATTTATTGCATGTCAGACAACTGAAGTATGAGGTTATTTCCCAGAATGCTACACATGCCCATTAATTTATAGTTAGATTTGCTCAGTTTTGACTGAAGACCCCACAGAGCTGTCAGAGGAGCCTAAAATGTAAATATGTAACTATTCATTCTGTCATTCCTTTCTATAGATCTCTCATGCCTGTTGTATTCAAATGCTACAGTTTTTTTCACTGGTTGGTTTTGTTGCAAACAAATCGGTTAAATGATCTAACTACTTTTCCTCCCTGATATAGAGGTAGATCCAGAACGTCCCATTGGTTGTAGGCTTCAGGAACTGGAGGGAGAGCTTTAGATTTCTGGGAACTGCCAAAACGATTATAGAGTGACTGAAATTAGCCAATCGCATTCTGATTTACAATGGATTGGTCCAATTTGGTGAAAGAAATGGCATCCTAGTTGTAACCATGTGAAAAGATCAGGGTTTGATCAGTTGTTATGAACGAAAAACGACAGGGGCCACCCAATGCCAGGAATTCCTACTGACAGAGACACTGTAAACCTGTTATACACTATATGTGTCAAGCATCACTTGATTTATCTGGATTAGTCAAAAACTAGCATACTAGCTGGCACCATCATAAAAGTATATTTTTCTTGAATTTTGACAATTTGGGGCAGAACTAAAGGCCTAGCTCCAATAGTCATGCTTGTCATTGACACTTTTTTCTTGATCCCCAAACCACATACACACAGAGAATGAGCCCTATGGCACTTCTTAACTTCAAAAACTTACTTTGTGGGCATCCATTACTTGCTAAATATTGCTTTGTCTCATTGTTGGAGCTCCACTGAGGAGATAGGTTTGGAATACTTGATCATTCATGGACATAAATTACTGTAATGCAGAATAACGAAGAAGGTTTGATTGTATTTAACCGGTGATTATTTTGTTCTGCTCATTTGCTTGTTTAATCCGATTTTATTAGCTATTAGCTTCTTTGGGACAAACTAGGCTTATGTATTGTTTCTGTATTCAATGTATTTAATGCTAGTTACTAAAGAAACAATAGAATACACCAAAGAATAACCTATATATTCTTGTTTACATAATGTAACCTCACTGAGTAAAGAGCTTTTATTCTTTTAATTCCCTTAAACTTTAATTTTGGCTGAGCTGCATTGTTGCATATCAGCCCCGCATTCGTTTTGCAGGTAATTGGTTCATCAGTGTCCCAGTATTCTATGCTACTGGGGACATTGCCGCTGGCTCAATCTGTATTCACTATGTACTGATTCACCACATATACACTTTCAGATACAGCCTCAGCTCCATCCACTCACACAGGTAATATAGCCTACGTGACTGTGGCACACCAAAACTCACTGAAAGCGTCGCTTGGTAATTGAGTGGTCCACCTAGCTACGAAACACACAGAGAAGCTCTCCTTGTGACACCTGCAAAGGACATTAAGTATTTGAGAGGAATCACACAGCAGTTCTATAAATGCTTTTTTTTCTAGCAACTAGTTTCTTAACATGGTCACTTGGATACATGGAAATAAGGAACAATAATAGCTTCCAAGACACTGGATTTTCAGCTGGAACGTGCAATGCAGGACACACATACACATCTTATTTCTTCTGTTTTTGATGAACACCAATAATGAACCCACCAACTGCTGTTTAAATCAGCCAAATTCAGAAAATTCTTTACCAAGAAATTTCCAATGTAGACATTGATGTGGACAGTCTGTTTAAAGCTATTATTTTGAAAGTGTAATGTTTTTTTTGAGCCTGACCACTTAACGTTAAATGTTTCTGCTGGTACTGGTTCAGAAAAAAAAAAAAAAAAAAATTATAAATGTTAACTTGCTGTTGCTCAGAAGGAGCCTGTTATAATGTTACAATCGTGGCTCTCGACTTGTTGTTTTATAACAACCTGAATGCCCTGCACTGGCAAATAGCTTTGGTTTTATATTTTATATTTGATTTTATATTTGATTTTACATTAATGTTTATGTACTTTTTTTCATAATGTATAAATACATGTGCACAATAAACTGCTTTTGAATTGTAATATATATATATATTAGCATAGATCATTTTAGCATGATATATATATATTAGCATAGATAACGCCATTAACGCCAAGATTCCGTGCGATTAATGGCGTTATCGGCTATAACCCCCAAACCCTCCCACGCCCCCCGGGAGAGAGACCGAGACAGGTTTAAAACATGAACCGGACAAGCTCACTGAAATATCAAGGTGAAATTTATCTTAGCTTAGTGTGGACCGGGGGCGTTAACTGCGATATTTTTTTTATCGCGCGATAAGAATCTCGCGGGTTAACGCTGTTAGAGGCCCATCACTAATATATATATTTATATCCAAAGATCACCATGCAGTTGCTAAAGACTAATGAGACTTAGACAGAGTGTCTGGTATTCAAAGTGAAGCAGCTGGCCACAGCTGGCAGGATTTCACTAATTGCAGTCTTGACTCTTGACTTGTTTTTTCAGATATATTATATTTTATTTATTCAGATAAAAGACAATGTGAGAAAAAAAATGCAAAAATACATCCATGAAATTAAAATAAATGTTTGTAGGATCCATAAGAGTTTTGTTTAAAGTGAGTAATATAAACTGACACATTGTGCATCATAAATAATAAATAATACTACATTTTATTTAAATAGCACTTTACATTTTACAAAAAGGTGCATACAGACAGAGAAATGAGAAAATAACAAAATAACAAAATAGCAGGACCTCCATGGCTAGAACCCTGTGCGCGACAGCCGAAGTATTAGAGACCTTAAGCACAGTTAGTTTAAGCCACTCTCTGTGGATATGGCGGGCCAGCTGAATATATTTAGGGATGATGGTGGCTCTCTTGGCATAGATGGTGCACAGGTTTGTGTCCTCGAACAGACCCACCAAGTAAAGCCTTGCTGGCTGAAGGGCTGTGGCGGGTTAAACATGGTAGCTCCAACTCCACAATGCCAAATACCAAAACATTGGTCTGTTGATAGTATTTGTGTGTGTTAGTTGAATTTTGGTGAAACTCCTACAAAAGAGATCTATGAGAAGTAATGTCAAAAGCCATTACTTGCTAAATGTTGTCTTGTCTTCTTGATGGTGGGAGATGGGACTGGGCTATTTAATAACAGTTCCAAATGTAACTAAAAGCTTTCAAGAACATATTTGAACATATCACTGGACAAATCTGACTGAAATGGCTTGAATAATTTGCTGCAGAACTCAACAAGGTCAAGCTGTCCCCAATTGTGGCTTTACCAGGTTTTTAATTGAAGGCCGGGACTACCCAGGATACAGATGGCAGTTTGACTGGTAAAAGCCACCCCATTCATTTCCAACCAGTAAAAGGTATCCTCCTGGAAAACATCCCTGGTGTAATACACCAGATAAGTGTCAACAGGGCAAGCCCAACCTGGCCACCCCAGACAGGATTAGAATCCAGGCCTATCTTGCTATGAGGCAGCTATGCAAACCACTGTACCGCCAGCTAATTTAAATGAGATAACATCCAAGATACAAAATGTCTTTGTTAAGACTCTGTTAAGTTCATATATTCTTCATGTATTAGGGATAATATTCATTTTACATACATTTTGGGAAATAAATAGCCATGGGATGATGCTAGAGTTCCACAAGCAGGAAATTGAGAGTTCTGCTCAATTTTGAGCCCCACTATCAGCCTGCCAAATTGTGCCTTAAGTTAAAAGCAAATAGGTACCCAGCAGCTATTAATTATGTGCTATAAAGCTCCATTTAGGCCCTAATTGCCTAAATTGTTAACATCTTAATTAATCCAAAGATGGGTGCATCGCAATTGGACGACGCAGCCCCAGTTATGGCAGGAAAATTACAAAAGCAGAAAAGCTTCCTGACCTGGATGGCCCATGCCATTGTGATTCATGTTAACCTTCAAGAGAATGGAAATCTGTCATCAGCGCTAACATAATCAAACAAGAGTCTTCCCTTTATTATGATAAGTAATTGAATAATTACTTTTTTTCCCATTCTTACTTTCAGCCAATTGACCCCCATTAACATTGACTCCAGAGACAAAGAGAGTCGTTTCTATCTCCTTGACAATGGGACGTACTAATCTCGCAATTACAACATGGACAATTTCTTAAATTATTTTAATCTACAAAGTCATGTCCGCGGTTTTCTGACAACATCGCGACAGTCCTGTCCTGAGAAGGTACAAAAAAAAAGCACGCACACCCGGAACTTCATTCTTAAGGGAGTGGGTTAAGCTCTGTCTCAATTAGTAATGGAGAGGCTGAGAGAATGGAGATGAGTGGCGGTGGTGCTTATGCAGGAAACATCTTTATTCATGCAGGACTTGCTGATGATTGGCATGGCCTCCAGACACGCTGTTCCCTCCGCTCGGGAAGTCAGCCAGATGTTATTGATATTCACAAATGTCTGAAATTTGCATTTGAACGCTTCCCCCTAACCCAACCCCTCCCTTCGAAAAGAAATACAAAATCAACCTGTGGCATACAGTTCAGGCGGGAGGCGGAGAAAGGCCGAATGTCACCCGCCTGCTGCTGAATGGTAGCAGGAAGTTCGTCTTGTTTGTCTGCTTGACTGTGCCCTTATGTTGCATAAGCGGGTGGGTGTTTGCATTTTATAAGCACCTCTTTTATGTGCACATACATTTATGATTGTCCTCTTCGGCATCCGCATGCCAGAACATTTACATTTACAGGGGAAGGACAAAATAATGGGAACACTGGCCTTGAGTTGAATACAAGTTCTTGTGTTAAGGGTAACTAAGGAAAGCATTTAATTAGCGAATTGCCAGTAGTCTCAACCAGCTTTAGTTAGATTTAGCCTGTAATCAAACTAGGCTTGGTATATTTGGTCCCTCCCCCTTTAGACTGCACTTACATTGCACTCTTTGGACCCAAGAATGTTTATGTCACATCACTGACGACTTCCTCCACTGAGCTGCCAGATTTGCGGAGTGTGTCCCATACCTTTAGATGCTGATTCTGCCAATTTTGAGGCTCCCTTCTATGGTTCTATGGTATCTCCTCTCAGAGACGGGAATTTGAGTCTGAGACTCCGACTTGAGTCGCACTTAAGCACAAAGTAAGACTTGTGACTTCACTTTGGACTTGGGTGCTGTGACTCATGAGTCATAACTCGTAAACCATATTCATTTCATGGAATTATTTATTAATATCTTGCACTCTTTCAAACGACCCGAAACCCACTCACCTCGCCCCGGTGTCCTATTACTTTTGTCCGAGATGAACGTTTTTCAGCTAATAACGGTTTTCCAGAGGTCGTTGGAATGGAGTTTCACATTTAGAGTGAGAGATATATTTTTCATTTTTAACATTTAGATTTAAGATAATTTAAGGCAAATCTTCCATATTGGTGAGGGCATATCACAGCAGGCTGCCCCGCTCCCTGCTCAGTCACAGCCAATTATAGTCGCTGGGTGTGGCCAATTAGCATATCTTCCAAACATTTAGAGCTCAATATTTACAGCTCAAACATCCCACATTTAGAGTCGCCATTTGTAAACATTGCCACTCAAAGACTTGAGACTTGATTTGGACTTAAAAAATGACTTGTGAACATCTCTGCCACTTCTGTAGGCTAAAGCCCACCCTTTGCTAACATATTTGTTTAATTTTTCAGTTGCATTCCATTTCCATGCTCCTCAAAGTGGCACAAAGCATGTTTCCACAAATTATACCCAGGTATGCTTTGGTGTGTAGCCCACTAGTCAAACAAACTGGATTCGGGGTCAAACATACATGTGCATCCTACCTAGTGTTTGATCTAAACCCCTAAAATCACCACTTACATGCCTAAATTCTAGGTGAGAACACTTAGTCTTTCATGGCAAAGCATAGCAACTGGACTGAAAAAAAGTTTTAAAAGCATTATCCTGTTTTAAAAAGTCTCAAGAGTTTAGTTGCAAAGCCGTTAAAAGCCAGTAAATAACGGCTCTAGACTGGCTGACCATACATCATGCAAATTGGTTTAACCCAGGCACAAGTGCTCTGTGATTGGCGGATTTACAGTTGAGGCAGGCAGTTTTCTAAACTGATATCTTATGGTTAAGGGGACACAGCTTGCCTCCAGGTTGCCTTTACACAACTTGCAATGGAATGTTTTTCCAAACTAGGGAAAGTACATTGTATTTGTATTTGGCAGAAAACTGTTCTGATGCTACTTTTATGGCATTAACTTTGACCAGTTGACTGCTGCCCACGGGTCTCCAACATGGATGCTGATCAGAATAATAGCTAAAACTGAAAACACATAACCTGGAATAAGAAGCATGAAACCATAGAGCCTTGAGTAATGGAAAAAGGTCATGTGATCTGATAAGCTGATTTGCAACCTTTTTAAATCCAGAAGGCATTTGAAATGAAGCCAAAGGCCATCATGCCGCAGGCTGTTTCACTGTTCACTGTTTTCATCCATCCATTTCTTTCCACTGTATTTCGGCTGTCATGCACATCGTGCATAGTTTCCCAATCATGTATTCATGTTGAAGCTTTGGATGGAAAATCTTCAGCTTCCTACAAACCAGAAAAAAATGAGTGGGCTATCTGTGGTTGCATTTTCAGCCTTGCCTTGAGGAAAATTGATGCTATTACTGGCAGGAAATGTTTTATAACTCAGATCAAATTACACAATATTCTAACAGCGTACAGCGTAGGCCTACAGTATTTTTTTGGGGGGATAATTCAAAACAAATTTACTGGCATTCACCGTGGTAATGTCAGCGTATATGGCAAGTATCATGGGGGAAATTTCTCTTTGGAGTAAATTCACCCAGGCTGCAGGAGGTACTGATATGAGTGAATGTTTTCCCTGTTTTTTTAAACAGGATGGATTGTATCATAGCCCGCAATTGGTTTGACTGACAGGTACAAGCCAGTTTTGGTGTTGTTGAGGAATGGTGTTGTCATCAAAAGCTACTAGGTTCAGTTTCATCGCTTTGCATGTTTCATGACTTAACTAACATCCTTTTATTGACCATACACAAAAATGTTGCTAGACCTGTAACCCCAGATTTAAGGAATATGTTTTTTATGTAGCTGTCATCATATTTCAAATTAAATTATGATTGTTATCTCCTTGCCATTCCTCTAAACTTGCAGGTTTCAGGTTAAATAGTTCCAATAATCAAATGAGAGGACTGGTTAATTGTCCAGTTAGACAGTTCTATGGAGGTGATGGGTGGCCAAGGATTGAGGCAAAAATAAAAACAGAAATTCCAAAATGACTGGCTGTGATACAAATGAGTCATTTGCAAACCACAGAACAAATGAATGGAATTCCTTTTTAAAAATATGGAGTTTTTGTTTCTTTATGAAATGAATTGGGGACAGACCCATGTGAGGTCTCTATGTGTTTGATGTCGGTCGTATTGAAAATTTGTCCAAAAATAGGAGTCCCCCCCCCCCAGGGGAAAAACAATGCTTTTAAACCCCTTGGCCTAGTTCATGATATTTTAATTAAGACCACAGAATCTAAATTGAGAACAGTTAAAATTGGGTGTGTGTGCTGATGTGGAATACAAGGTTGTTCACGGATGCCCAAATAACTCATTATTTATGCAGGCAAAGGATTCCTCCCAGTTGCAAAAGCACAGTTGTTTCTTTTTAGTCTTCATTTTTGATCCAAACTAGCCACATACATGGTTTGTGGTCTGTGGTGCAGACCATAAAAAGCTGGCAAGTGGAGTTGTTAGCAATGCACCATATCAAGATTCAGCATGATGGTCATGACAGGATAGAACCCTTCGAGCCCCTCAAACAGGAAGTGGGGGTAATCTGATCCACGGCCAATCAGGGGCCAATCATGCAAATTGAAGATGAGCTGATTGAAGGCAGTAGTTGCGTTCCGGAGTCAAGAGCTTCATACGAGGGACGTCGCCCTTGGCTGATCAAAGGCTCCTTGATTACGCCATAACACTTTAATGAACACTCAAATAGTCCTGATGTCCAGGTGCAGACTTCTCAGCGTGAGAGATCTTAATCTGCAGACAGATGTTTGGCTTTAATATCTCGCTACTATGCGATTATATCACAAGTGGTGTGTTAAAGGATTTCTAAATCCCTCCTGGCTTTATTACATTGGAGATTCAGTGTTCTCCACGAAGACTTTGCAAATGTTCATCTGTCTCAGTCATGTGACCTAATCAGATGGTGGAGATGAAGTGGAAAATTAAAAGTTCTTCTGAACAGGACATACAGAGTTGCAGATATGAAGCACTGCTCTTACGATGTGCTAAAACCTGTGTGAGTGGCCCCTTTTGGAAAATGTACCACCTGCTAAACATGAGCAAGGTCCTACATCCCTCCTTATTTGAAATATTTATCAGACAGCATGGTCATGTCACAAACAAGGCAGTGTCCCTTGGTTTTACATCCCATTCACACTACCGTTACACTGCTGAGTTGATTATTTATTGTATTGTTTCTGTCATTTCTTGCATTTGAGCAATGCCTCCTGCGCAGTAATCACACTTATAGTCAGAGATGTTCATGAGTCATTTTTACCAAGACCTAGCCAAGTCTCAAGTACCTGAGTTGCAATGTTTATAAATGGTGGCTCTAAATGTGGAATTGTAAATTGTAAATTTTGAGCTGAAAATGTTTAGAAGATATGCAAATTGGCCATGCCCCATGATTACAACTGGCTGGGACGGGGCTGCATGCTGTGATATGTCTGGGGCTTTGCACAAGATCTCACATCATGGGGTATCAATGATTCTGAGAAAGATGAGAAATCATTGCAAACTTGTGCGCAAACTTGGTCATCAATTGCAAGAAACATTTGACCTCTGTGCTTGCAAACAAGGGTTTTGCCACTAAGTATTGAGTCTTTTTTGTTAGATGGTTCAAATACTTATCACTCAATGAAATGCAAATCAGTTTCTATCTTTTGTTTAAAGTTATTTTTTCAAGTTTCCTTTTGATGTGTCACTGTTCAAATAAACCTACCATTGAAATGATACTGTGATGAACAGTAGAGTCAGGGGACATCAGAGACATGTTTTCCATTTTCTTGTTTCTTTATTTCTCAGTTCTTTAACATACAGACACCACAACTCTCCCAAACGCCAACTACCCCGTATAAGCACCGCCCTCCCCTTATATACACCTCCCCAAAAAGCCCGCCAGTTGTTATGGCGATGGGCCACAGGTGCCCCATCGCCCCCCCACAAGTCACGTACGCCCCTGAACCCCACATGAACCCTTAACACACACACACACATACATCCCCCCACGCACAGTGCACGTGGCTCCTCCGTGCTCGCCACAATACTGTTCTGAGACTTTTCATTTCTTTGTCATTGGACAAACTTACAAAATCAGCGAGGGGTCAAATAATTATTTCCTCCACTGTATATATTTAAAAATATTTTTCAAAATCTAAGTTCAGAGAAAGTCAAAAGAAAAGTATACACAATTTTGTTTGATTTTTACTAAAGTTCCATCCCTGAAATGGAAACATTAAGGCAACTTGAAAGAGTTTTTAAGTTAAATGTTTCTTACAGTGAAGAACTGATCAGTGCAACAGATTTGGATAAGTATTGCTGCAATATTTTTTAATTTTTAAATTTTTTTTCAAGTTTAGGCATCATTTGTGCTGGAGACAATGGGGACACGTCTCGATTAGTTTTTGTCATGGCCCTATTTGCTCCCTCCAATTTTGGAAAGATTAGTAAAATTGCTTCCCCATTAGACAATTACAAGTAAGTGGAAGCTTTGAACGAACAAGAGCAGCCTATGGACCAGCAGATCAATTATGTGTAACTGCCACAGTAAGAAAAGAGCTATTAAACACAATAAATTAATGTTACTGAAACATGCCTAGTTTATCTGAATAAAACAGCCTGAAAATTGTTGCATTTTTTAAAAAAGTTGCATTTTATAGCTTCTGTGAGGGTTTCACCGTTTAAGTGCTTTACAAATATATTATAGGGCAGTTGGATGGCCTAGTGGTTAAGGCATGCGCCCTGCGACCAGAAAATCAGGGTTCGATCCCCAAGGCCGCTGGGCACCACTGAGCAAGGTACCGTCCTGCTGTGTTCCTGGCTGCCCCCTGCTTCACTTGGTGAATGGGTTAAATGCAGAGGTTGGATTTCGTGCTGTTCACACTGTGTGCTCACTTATGACAAATGTTCACTTTCATGGCCTTTTTAAATGAATGTATTGTTATGCCTGTGCATTTTATCTGTTCCAACTTGCTACCAAACTCCAAACTCCTCAAACTCCTCCTACAGCAAGTAAAAGAGACCAGAGTGGTATGTAGCTCTGTGGGTAAAGACACCTGTTTGTGAACTGGATGTTCTGATTTCTACCCCCAATTTCTACCATTGTGTCCTTGAACAAGACACTTAACCATTAAGAGTGTGAGCCAAATGCCCCTTTTATCCTTTAGACCATCCCTCGTCTCTGTGATCCTATTGGTTTTAATTAGTGGTGGGCCATTATCGGCGTTAACGTGCTGCGTTAATGTGAGACTCTTATCGGGCGACAAAAAATGACGCCGTTAATCTATTCACAAAGTTGGGTTGGGAGCTCGGTCTACACTATGCAGGCCTTGATGATTTTCACCTTGATACATTAGCGCGGATGCATACCTAGCCGAAATGCACTGTAGGGGGCGAGAGCCAGTCTTCAAACCTGTGTGTATGCCTACTGTGAAACAGGGACGTCACTAGGACGGAAAGACAAGGCGGGCTTAGCCCCCAGGACCGTAGGAAGGAATTAGCGTGTATAGAGGGCTGAAAACTTTTCACCAAACCTTTCCTTTCACTTAAAGAAACAAGTAAAGTTAAGGAGAGAACAGTTATGGACACTCATAGTATTGTTCTGTTGAACTGAGTACAAAGGGTGCTACTAGATAAATATTACTAAACGGGCTCCGGTTGCTACCTGCTAACAAGCAGCGCCGTGTAGCTCCGCCTGGGTCTTAATGCCCTCCTCCTACCTACAGCAGCTTCAACAGCCACTACAGCATTTTAATTCAATAATGATAGCTAGACTTATTATTTTTCATTTCAATTCATAGTCTTGTTTCTTTTTGCAAAGTGCATATCTGCACTCAGTGATATCTTGTTTGAAGTGTTTGGATATATACTTTAAAAATAGTAGAATAATGACTATATATTTAGGGTGGCTTGGGATCATTTTGGGGGGACTTCAGGCCTTTGGCAGAATTCAAATAAGCCATTTTAAATTAGATTAATCTAGATGAATTCCAAAATTGCAGTGAGATTAATCTAGTTAAAAAAAATAGTCTATGCCTACCACTAGTTTTAAGACTGTGGGACTTTTATTAGTCCAACAAGTGGGACATTTGCATTGCTATGGCAGAATGTGGACAGAAACAAAGAGCATCAAAAACAATAGCATTAAAACTATACAACTGTACAGTATAAAAATACACTATACAATGCACATATTTATGGGTGATTGACGTGACGCCTAAATATTTTCTAGTTAAAAAAGGTTTAAATGTACAAAGATATACTATCTGTATGTAATACCTCTCCTATATATGTGCTCACTTCAATTACTCAAAATCTACTACAATTCATTTTCTGCCCTATTCGGCATAATTTACAAAGTGTTTTGTATTCCTGTACAAAATTCCAAAACATTTGCAGTTATATTTCTATCATAATACACAAACAAACTTTGTCCGATGATGTGCATTTCATTAAATATCATGTGGTGTGACCATCACAGAATGAAAATTTTGGAACTTTTATGTTGGAATCTACTCAAAGACGGGAAGTTGCATCATCCACCATCCACCAAGTACCTTTTTAACTGCTGTAATGGAGTTGCCATATTTGGATGTCATGTGGTATGACCTCAAAAAAACAACGGATTTAAGTTATTTCCACAAATTTGTATTTTTATCATAAATTTCATAGTGACCTTTGTAGGAAGCTGGCTTGTTTTGCTTAGGTGGCTAATCTTATGTCAGTAATATTTGACTGAACTTGAAAATGTCAACTATCATGTGGTGCGACCACTTCAGATTGCTTCCAATCATAGATATATGTCCTAGATTGGTAGTTTTTTTGCTTTTTTTATTCAACTATTGATTGATAAACATAAAGTACTTCATTTTAGAATTATTTGGAATAATTTTTTATATAATTTGAGTCATTTTGCAATTTTTTTAGAAACAATAATTAGTTCATCTTTGTACAATATAAAACATATTAAGAGCATGCTGTTTTACTTGTGCAATTATGCAATTATTAGCAATGTATTAATTATGTTTTTATTTAACCCATTTAATCTGTTTTATAAGATGCCACCACCAAGCAAAGTAAAAAGCACTCACCACAGGCAGTGATATTTGTAAATTTATAAAAAATCAGGAATTGTCTGTAGACCTCAGAGACAGGATTGTCTCAAGACACAAATCTGGGGATGGTTACAGAAAAAATTCTGCTGCTTTGAAGGTCCCAGTGAGCTCAGTGGCCTCCATCATCCATAAGTGGAAGAAGTTCAAAACCACCAGGACTCTTCCTAGAGCTGGCCGGTCATCTAAACTGAGTGATCGGGGGAGAAAGGCCTTTGTCAGGAAGGTGACCAAGAACCCGTCTGAGCTCCAGAGGTCCTCTGTGGAGAGAGGAGAACCTTTCAGAAGGACAACCATCTCTGCAGCAATCCAAATATCAGGCCTGTATGGTAGAGTGGCCAGACGTAAGCCACTGTTTAGTAAAAGGCACCCGAAGGACTCAGATCATGAGAAACAAGAGATTGAACTCTTTAGTGTGAATGCCAGGCGTCACATTTGGAGGAAACCATGCACTGCTCATCACCAGGCCAATACCATCCCTACAGTGAAGCATGGTGGTGGCAGCATCATGCTGTGGGGATGTTTTTCAGCAGCAGGAAATGGAAGACTAGTCAGGATAAAGATAAAGATGACTGCAGCAATGTACAGAGACATCCTGGATGAAAACCTGCTCCAGAGCGCTCTTGATTTAAGACTGGGGCAACAGTTCATCTTTCAGCAGGACAACGACCCTAAGCACACAGCCAAGATATCAAAGGAGTGTGAAGGTCCTTGAATGGCCCAGTCAGAGCCCAGACTTGAATCCAATAGAACATCTCTGGAGAGATCTTAAAATGGCTGTGCACCGACGCTTCCCATCCACACTGATGGAGCTTGAGAGGTGCTTCAAAGAGGAATGGGTGAAACTGGCCAAGGATAGGTGGCCAAGCTTGTGGTATCATATTCAACAAGACTTGAGGCTGTAAGTGCTGCCAAAGGTGCATCGATAAAGTATTGAGCAAAGACTGTGAATACTTATGTACATGTGCTTTCTCAGTTTTTAAATTTTTAACAAATTTGTAAAAAAAAAAATAAACTTTTTTCTCATTATGGGGTGTTGGTTCCTCAGTGCCTGTCATATCACATTTTAAAGACTGTATGTTTATGGCTGTGAGTGAGTGAGTGAGTGAGTGAGTGAGTGAGTGAGTGAGTGAGTGAGGGAGGGAGGGAGGGAGGGAGGGAGGTTCTTTTAACCTGTAAAGCACTTTGTATTATTCCTTGTATGAAATCTGGTATATAGAACACAAAGTTTGAGTTTAAGTTAATGTTTGAAATGTTAATAAAATCTGTTTTAAAGATAATTTTTGTTTGGAATTTTTTGTTGACCTCTTTAAATTGATTTTCATGTCATTTGGTGCGACCACTCATCATGTGGTACAACCAACAATTACAAGAACTATATTAAATTCAAAATAAAATATCTCATTTTTGTAACTGAGACATGTATAACTGATACAACTGGCTTAAGTGAATGGTATTTTAAAAATATTTTTATCAGTTTTATGTGTTTTACAGGAAAAATTAGTCGGTTAATTAATATGTTAATTAGTTAACAATTAATACGGCAACTGTGACATTATAGAGCTAAAATAAGAGATTGTAATTTACTGCATAACTAAAAAGAAATGCAAACACGTGTTTCTAAACACTTGCTATTACTGACAGCTTGTAAAAAAAATATTGAGTATGTTAAAAAATGTATTAGTTTTGAGATGAATTATGGTCGCACCACATGACATTTTTTAAGGCCGTGGGCACTATATCTTTAAGCAAAAACACTAAAATTACTTAAGTAAATTAATATTAATTTATGTATACACTACAATCTAAATGTTTGAACAGTTGCAAAAGTTTTCTTATTTTTAAATTTGGCATGTTGAAAAACCTTATACGTCATTGAC
>JBBPDH010000002.1:2774436-2786119 GCA_037974565.1 Clupeocharax schoutedeni | reverse complement strand
ATAAAGATAAATCTGCACAAAGCAAACATATTTGTTTACTCCTATGTTGATGAGTATTAAAAACAGTATATTTAGTAAAGGTGCGATTAAAGTGCGATTCATCGCGAGTTAACTATGGCAAACATGAGATTAATCGCGATTAAATATTTTAATCTACTGACAGCACTAGTAGTTACACATTAACAATGTTTGTAATAATAAAATAGCTGCTTGTGATTCTGAATACTTGCTACAGATGGGTTGCAGGATGACAGCTTATGTCATTTCTCATATGCAGTTTTTATGTGATTACAGGTAATAGGCTAATAGTAAGTGTTTATGTAATTACATGTTTAACTAGATGGATTTCCGCCTAAAATGTAATATTTTATGGTTGCTATATAAACACTGTTTGGAGACACACACACATTGCTATTATTAATGTGTAACTACTTAGTTATTACAGACATTTAATGTAAATACGGGATCCCTCATAAGGTTTTTTATGTCTCATATAAAGGTTCTTATCTTTATGCCTACGTATGTTGAAAAACTGCAATCCACTCCTGTCAGTAAAACAGGCATATAAACATTAGAAATGCTAGCGATCAAACACTGGCCAAGTTTGAAAGGGACCACTACAAGCAGTTAAATTTGATATGGATTTTTGGATTATTAAAGATCATTTTAATTAATGAAACTGGCCAATTGAAGCTGAAGTTTACAAGAAGTTACAAAGAATTGCTTTTGTTGTATACAGCTGTACATTTCCACACAGGCTGAGTCTAAACAGACTTTATTTTCCTGGTGACCGTGCTGTTTTGCAGCAGCGAGGTGAAGTGTTGCATCCGGGGGAATACTCCCCAGAAAAGTCCATTTAGAGTCTTCCCATCGGGCCACCGCATCTGCTCCTGCTGGATGTGGGTGGGCGGCGATGCCAGCTGTAGCTTGAGCCCAATAAATCATCTGTTACTGTGTGCCAGTGGCAAGCAGAACCGCAGAATGCTGTATTATTCCTCCTACTGGCTTTGACAAATGGCTCTCAGATTGTTAGAGAGACGAAATGGCAGGCCGTGTAAACTGTTCATTTTTTTTTTCTCACGTCTGTATGTTTCTGCTTTTTCCCTCCCCCACCCTCTCTTGCCATTTGCAGATATCTTTTTGGCTCCTTCCCATTTCTCTTTTTTATACTCCACACTTCTTCCCCAACCCTTCCTCCCTGCCCTCTTGAACATTTGGTGCTGGGAGACAGAGAGGATGCAGGATTAAACAGGAAATCTTTATAGGGTCCATTAATTAATTTCTGCAAGGATAAATGGGCTAAGAGAGCCGGCGCGTGACGGATATCAGTGTCTGATCATACAGCAACACCTGTGTGTGGAAACTCAAAGGTAACCCTAAGGTTTCCAGACCTGCTGTCGGAGATCTAACCTCCTACCTCAGCTGGGAAGGGCCCATACTTCAAACCCACCATTCATCTCCAGTCCATTCAGTACCTACAGGAAAATTAAGCTGCCTGGCACAGTCAGGGCATTCAGTTAACATGCATCAGTCATAATCTGTCTGGAGAGTTTCTCAACTTTTGAAATGATAAGTGTTGAAAAAGGCTCCAGAACACCACCCCTAACCCTGGTTGGTATAAAAGGCTCAGATACTGGATGGATGGATGGATGGATGGATGTATAGATGGATATGATTGTCTACATTCTCCAATATCATAAAGCATTACATTTTCAGACTTCTTGCTGGCATGGGAGTGTTATTGAAAATATTAAATGGAGGGTTGTGTCACAGCTCAGTCAGTGGCCAGTAGGGGACATGGTTTTTGTTTGATTTTGGGGACTTTATTTTGATGGTCATGTCTGTTTAGTGTCTTGCTTGCTTTTGTGTTTGTGTCTGTAATTAGGTCATGTATTTAACTTCTGTCTGGATGTCCCACAGTTGTCAGTCCATCACCTCCCTTTCGGCCCTTGTGCCAGGTTTTTGTTCTTTAAATAAAAGACTCATAGCATGGATGCCTGTGTTCCAGCCTGGTTCATGCCCCGAGGTAAATCACATCCTGCAACCCATCTGTAGCAAGTATTCAGAGGCAGGGTTAGACCCGGCCTCTGTGACAGGTTGCTATAAATAATGATGTTTTTTTTTCTTGAAATATATTTCCTCATAATCTTTACCAGTACAAAATATATATTTCATCCATTAAAAATGAATCCCAACACCCAATTTTTTGAATGTGCCTATGGATCAAACCAGATGGACCTCTTGAGGTCTTGTCCACAACAATGAACCTGCTTTAGCTTTGCCTTTCTGTTCTTGAGGCTCACTAGTGGCTTGTATCTAGTGGTGACTGTCTTTAGAATAGAATAGAATGCTTTTTATTGTCAAAAACTAAACACATATACAATGAGATTGTACTTTGGGGTTATACACAACTACACCAATATCCTGAACAGTATTCAACTGTTTTCTCTTTCTCTCGTTTTTAGTCTAAAATGTTGTTTGAAGATATTTTTTTGGAAACAGTGGCTTATCTGAGTGGTGGTGGTGGGGGGTGCTGGGGTGGCCCTTTCCCAACATTAATTCGATTAACCACCACAGGTGGTTCCCCTGCTGAAGCTAGTACTTGTTAGGTTATTAGCTTCTTTTTAAGTGCTTGTTTTATACTGCTGATTCCTAATTTTCGATTCTCTGCATGTGTTGAGCTGCTGTGACTTTTAACTCCACCAGATGCGACAGGACACAGTTTGCAAAGCAGAACACTTATGTGGTGCTGCACTGTGTTTCCATCGATAGACCTATTGGTTCTAGATGCTCACAACTCATAATGCAAGACTACATTCACTGCAACAAACAGCTCTTACAAGCACCACTGCAACATTCTTGGGCATATAACTCTTAAAATGTGATTCTACTTTTCATTTATTCAGGTGTACAAATGGGTATTTTTTGGATTTTACTGATACCAGTAAGAATATATATAATTTATCAATATACTGTAGACATGTATTGGTAATCTTATTGGCACCACACTCCATGACATGTTGCATTACAAATCAGTTACAGTTACTGATAAAGTCCAATAAAGCATCAGCATTTTTAAAACATAGAGTTTATACTATTAGGTAATTTAGTTCTGACATGTCAGGAATTAGTACCAGTGTAGTACTGTTTTTTGACCGTGCGGTCTCGATCGCGTAGTCCCTCACCCGAGTACTAGGGGTAACTAAACTCGGGATAGGGTAAGTATGTAAGTTCTGTGTGAGTGAGTGGTGATGTGGGATCTGGCAACCCGAGGGCTGTCAGATTCACCAGCATGAGTCCACTTGTCTTGTGTCAAAGCCATTAAGAAAAGGAAGTGTCTGCGTCGTGCGATTGGTGGAGTGAGAATGGTTGTGTATATATTCCTAGTTGATCCAGAGAGACGTTGTGTGGACCCCATTTTTATAGACCGTGGAGTGACTGGGAAGCTGGGGTGGCTGAGGCACGAAGAATCCAGGAGTCAGAAAAGACTCCGACTGCAAGGAATTCAAATTTGAAACCGCATCCTCTGTGACTGCTCTGTGAGTGTAGTTGTGCCAACGGGGAAAGACTAATCGCTATTGTGTTTTGCAGACTGAAGCAGACCTGCCACACGGGGCTAACAGTACAGTGCCTGCCTATCCTTGTTCGTGCAGCGGTGGACACCACCGCCACCCCTCATTGAAAGAAAGTAACTAGGACTTTGCGGCAGAGACACCTTCCAGAAAGGAAGGACTTCTTGTTTGCATTTTTGTGTATTGGTTGAACTTTATTAAACTCTGCAGAAGCAATACGCCATTCCTGTTTGTGCATCCTTCCCTACCCCAGTCTAACAGTGTGAAATACTTGCCTGTGATCCTGATGACCACAAAGTTGCTGGTTCAAACCTCCATAGGTATCTTACCAATGAAATGTCATTTGAATTATATTTGAATATGAAACAATTCAAAGGCATTGATTAATGACTAAATTGGTTACACTTCATTTTAGGCAATTAATAATGAGGCTAGTGTCTGGAGTTGTTGGTTGATAGAAGTTTCAGAGACTTCAACAAAAATTGTTGAGCCAAGCTTGGGTTTTGGTTCAAAACTGTGCTTTTTGTACAGATTTGGACACAAATTTGTTTCCTGATTAAAGCTCTGGGTGACATTTCCCCATCACACACCTCCCAGCTTATCAATTGTGATCTTTTTCCTTTCCATGTTCTCCTTTGTCCACCATTTGGCTTTAGCGTTCTAATCCTCCAAGTAGACGGTCTTCCACCCCCTCTCCAGTGTAATCCCTCTATTCTCATGCTGGCCCACATCTGGCACGCTAAACATTAAACACACTGATTGATGATGTATTGATCACAAGCTGTTTCTTTTCCTCTTCGTCTAGGTGCTGAGTCGACAGTGCCTTATCTTTGCGGGCCACCTTGCCAAGCGTGGCATTCTTTTTTTTCCCCCAACCTTCTGGAGAAAATAGAAAGCTGTAGGATGGTGAAAGTGAAACCGGTTTGAAATGTTTAAAATCTGTTGTACCATTCATGTGCCTTTCACAGCTGTCTGCAGGAGGCTGTTGGACAAAAACACCAAGAGGTGTATCTAAAGGGGAACCATGGTAAGAGTTATTATATTTCATCTTAGACCTTCCTGTGGAAAGATTTTGCTTCATTCCCGTAGTACTGCAATGACATGGAGGCTTTTACCTTTTGATTTTTTTATACTTCCTCTCTTTTTCTTTCACTCTGTCCAATTTAGTAAAGAAAGGAACAGTAAATTACACACATCGATATGACATTTCTAACTAATGTTCGACTTTAGGGAAATTGGTCAAGACTCCTGCTGGATAGTCGTCTTTTCTGACCACTTTTTTCTTTTTTTTCACTTTTTTAACCTCCATTCCTCCACTTCAGCATCTTCATTCTGTTTTTTGTTTCTCTTTTTTTTTCTCTTTATCCCACCCTGCCTTCTTCCACTGGTGTGCCTCTCGCACAGGCCATATCTTTCTCCTTGCCCACTGGATCATTTCCCCTCTCTGCCTCATTTTTTCATGGCATGTTCAGATGGTGTGATAAGCATCAGCTTCAGCTGGCGCTTCAGTTTAGCTGCTTCTGCCATTTCCTGTTCAGGAGAGTTCTCCCTCTCAGCTTGTCATCACACTGAGAAATTTCGTGAGGTGAGAGAGGCCTGGGTGGACCAGTGCAAGATCTGAAGCTAGATAACATGCTAAAAGCTCTGGTTATTGGGTTTGTGGGATGACTGGGTCAGGCTAGGTTTATGGGAGGGAAACAAGGGAGGGGTAGGCAGGAGACAGGGACGGAAGTGCTACTGATGTCCTTTCTCCTTTTTTATCCCTTTCTTGCCCTGTTTCACTCCTTTGTTTCCATGGCCTGGCTGAACCCTAGCTGTGAGACACCCTTCAGCATGGCAGATTGTCTTGTTGCGAACTGGCCTTGATTGCCACTAATGCCTGTCACTAACACCTTTCACTAGACATTCACCAACACTTCTCCTCCCTCCTACACACGGCCCAATTCTGCCCAAAACATATCATTGCATCATATCCAGGAAAGTGCCATTGCTACCCGGGGACTAAGGGAAAAAAACAGCGAAGAGGGAAAAATCTTGTGATGCGGGACACTTGTCAGGGTGATCTGTCACTGAAAACATTGAGCTAATTGAACATCCAATCACCCCCCATCCCAGCCAGCTGGACATTACCTCTCTGCTCTAATGAGCCAATGATAATGCCCCACCGTTCCGTCAACCTAAAACCCATGTCAAGAACAAAACACTAAAATACGCCACAGGAGCCTTGTTATCTGAGAAAATGTTGATTCCCTACCCGGGGGGGGGGTCAACAAAATGGAGGAAAACACATCATTCTCCACTTAACCCCTCCCACTGCAGAGCAACAGCCAGTCACAACAAATTAACCGCTAAATGGAGAACTTGCCTGGCTATGACTTGCGGCTGGCCATCCAGCGAACAAAAGCAAGAAAAGGACACAGAAAGCAAATGAGATCTTCTTCATCCTCCGCTGCTCCACTGAACTGTCTTTAACCTCTTTTTCTAGCAGGCGCACTCTGGGAACACGCCCTCGTCAGTCGCAGTGCATGAATCTTTCACAAGCCTGGCTACAAACAGGGCCAAACAAACATTAGCTCCACACTGAGATAAAGACCATTGAAGTGACATAGAGAAAATCCATGGCAGCTGTTGAATCAGGTTTAACATGGACATGCAAAAGAGATGCCTAACAAGGTCTGATCATGTGAATTTTTAGGTTCAGTCCTCAGGCTGCTGCTTAAGTGGCTAAGTTGATGGATTTTATTTTTTAGTTTTTTCACAACAATGTATCATTTGATCGATACTCAAATACTCTTTTAACAAAGACACATTGGCAAGGTCATGTCCTGTGGCCCATATTATAGGCCCAATATGTAGGTCTCACAGACCAGCCATAGGTGTAAACCCATGGACTATTGGGTGGTCTCACCTATAGTTTGTACATGCTCCAGGGGCACCACTGGAGACCGATTAGCTGCATGGTAGCACCTTTCAAGTCATTGCTTTTTCATGCTAGACCATTACAGGCTACAGGGCCTCTCACGACCTCACCAAGTCCTCGCCTCAGGAACCACATGGGATTCAGTCTGTGTGTAAGGACATTCAGAGAAGGCGTCTGGTGGCTGTATCTCCACTCATATTGACGGTTGATAAAAATAAAAGACCACAAAAGAAATGCTGAGAATAAAAAATAGAAAGAAAGAAAAATGTGTCTAAAATATCAGAAGGACAGAACACGCTCTATCTGCACTTCATGCTCATGGCTGCCCTGCTCCACAAGAGCAAAGTCAGGCAAAAATAAAACTCAGACACCAATTCATGGTGGAGACTGAAAGTCAGGTCGCAGATATTTTTCCCACAGCAAGTCTTAGATTTTGTGCTTGTTGCTTCTGTTTTTATATTATAATTTCATATACTATAAGTCTTGTTTGAAAGTTGAAAGGTTGAAATCTGTTGATTATCAGTTTGATCATTAGTCTTAGATGAGGGGCAAATACTTGGACCAGTGCTCCTTGCTGAGAAGACTGGTTATCTTGGTGTTCTGAAGTCTATTGCCTAGTTTAAAGAGAATTCCACTGTTTATTTCTTTGTTTAATTTCCCCATCATTTAAGATGTGAATATTGCCTTTTTAGGAGGTTTGATGAAAGATCACATTGGTGAGAATTGTCCACAGTGGTGGAACCAAACATCAAAGCTTTTAAAGCCTCTCTCTTAGAAAGTTAACATATGAAACACCTATGGATACTATGTCCGATAAAAACATACTTTGTTTAATCCATCGATCTGAAAGAATTCATTCAATCATTAATTTTACATCTTAAAATTGCCTTCATTTTGACCTTAATTTCCAGAAAATTAATGAACATTATAGGGAAAAGTGCACAGATTAAGGAGTAAAACTACGGATTTTTTCTCTTACTTTTTAAAAATTGCACCTTTGTGCCTGAAATCTTAAGGTAAAATTAAGGGACAGCTTCACAAATTAATGGCCACTTAATTCAGATTAATGGGGTTGGCGTATTTTCAGGTAGGGTTAAGCACATTGTGTTTCCTGGTGTTACTAGGCTAGCGGGTGTTAGACTGGGGTAAGGAAGGATGCACAGAACAGGAATGGCGTTTTGCTTTGCAGAGTTTAATAAGGTTCAACCAATACACAAAAATGCAAACAAGAAGCCCTTCCATTCTGGAAGGTATCTCTGCGGCAAAGTCCTAGTTACTTTCTTTCGGTAAGGGGTGGCATGCACGGAGTCCACCGCAGCATGAATGAGGGTTAGGCAGGCCCTGTACTGTTAGCCCCACATGTCTGGTCTGCTTTAGACTGCAAAACACAATAGCTATCAGTCCTTTCCCGTTTGCACAAATGCACTCACGGAGCAGTTGCAGAGGATGCAGTTTCAAACTTGGATTCTTAGTGGTCTGAGTCTTTCTTGACTCCTAGGTTCTTTGTGCTTCAGCCACCCCAACTTCCCAGTCACTCCACGGTCTGATAAAACGGTGTCCACACAACCCCTCACTGGATCGACTGGGAATATATACACGCAACCATTCTCACTCCACCAATCACACAACACAGACACTTCCTTTTCCTAATGGCTTTGACACGAGACAAGTGGACTTTTGCAGGTGAATCTGACAGCCCTCGGGTTGCCAGATCCCACCTCACCACTCACCCACACAGAACATACATACTTACATACTTACCCTGTCCCGATTTAGTTACCCCTAGTACTCAAGTGAGGGACTACGCGATCAAGACCGCAAGGTTGTAACAGCAGGTACCCAGAGTCTATCCTGGGGTCTACGGGCACGGGGCAGGGACTAGCCCACCACAGGGTGTATGCACACACCATTCACTCACACACACCTATGGCCAATTTATAACTCACAATCCACCTGACGAACTGTGGGAAAATCAATCAGGAAGTAGTACAATTGAATGTTTCCCATGATGCCTTTGGATCGCTCATAAAATAACTGTACTATAACTATACTAATCTATAGTTTACTATCACTGTAAATATATATAATAAACAATTTCAGATTAAACCACTCTAAATGACTTTATTTAGCCCTCAATGATTCGGTTGTGGAAAAATCAGTAGACTTCTCCTCAAAGAATCTCTGTTCTTGAGTTTCGTGACAAGAGGCTTTCATACAACAGCTGGTCCTGGACCGGCTGCTGTTTCAAAAATCTAATTTAAGGGTTTGAAATGAACACATGCTCTAATGTAGAACTGCCGAGGTGGAAGTGCTGGCCATTTTTAGTGACGGCCAATTATTGTAGGGCTTCAAATAAAGAGGAGGCGAGAAGAGCATTCATTTCCACAGCTGTAAAAGAGCCTAAAGCCATACAGAAGCCAAAATATTGTTTCACGCTTGAAACCATGGCTCAAGTTCCAAAAATACATCTTGTCAAAAAGTAATGAGATTACTTTCTATCTTCAGGTCAATGCTCAGCTTTATGGGGGAAAAGTTTATTAACTAGCTGCCTTTTCAAATTTTCATGGTTTAACAACCAACCCTTTGGTCAAAACCAGGCCACTCTAAGCAATGCTGAGACAAAATACCCCATGAAAGCCTAAGCAGAGTTTAAAACGAAAAATAGTGTGTGGTGGTGTTTTTCTTTCTTAATGATCTGAAAGCAGTTTTCCAAAATTCCTAAGAGGCTAGGTGAGGAACAGTGCACTAGACACAGCCCACTTCCCTAAAGTCGCCATCAGCCTCAATCAAACTGTAGCCTAAGCCCTGGCACCATATCTTCAATCAATGCAGTCCATTAATGCGGGGCCTTCAGAATTATCGACGCCATCATTGGCTGAAAAAAAAGCTCCCGGGTGATTCACAGTGGGAAGTCAATTTAAAGGATCAATAGCGAGCTTATTAGCTGAAAAGTTATTATGACAAAACAATTACCCGGACAGCAATTATTCCAGGTCGGAGTGTAGCTACAAACGAACTTTTGATGAGACATCACACTGGTGGGCTCTGGCGCTTACCGATAAGGCGTGTGTGTTTACATTTCATTCACTTGCTCATTATTCTGCTTTGACAAATGGTTGAATGGGCATTTGTCCTAAGGTCTAGATGTTCTAGTCACCTGCTGGTCATTATTATGTCTACAGTTTGTTCAGAGCCAGCTGAAAAACAAGTCTTCTATGACTAAGCTGAAAGGGCTTGTTTTCCATGACTAGTTGTAGTCAACCTAGCTGACTCAAGTTGCCTCTGGATTACATCTGAATATGCAAAGCTCAGAAAATGATTCGCCATCACCAGGGTATTGACTAGCACTCTCATTCTTAGCCATGGACTGATATGACATTCAACAAAATGAGTGAATGGCACACAGAGCCACAGGACATGCTCAGCACTACCCAATTTCATACTCTCAAAACCTAATGTATGAAAACACACACACAGAGGAGAAATTAGGTCTGTTTATTCATGTGTGGTCTAAGGTAAAAGAGGCTAAATCAGCAGCAGTAGACCAGCCCCCCAGTGTGGAGAGAGGGAGAAGTATTCTGCATAATAGAGCCTGCGTCCCACGCTTTCTTTTTGATTTACTCCCTGGGTTTACAAATCAAAACCATTAATTCTAAAATGAGGAATTCTGAAACAAAGTAAACATTGATTTTTACATGAAATATAAACACAGCCAACTGCAGACAGTGTGAATAGGAGGTGCTAATCTGAACCTAAAATGACGCTGAATATCTGAAGCTGTTTGTGGTTTAGTTAGTCCATATATGTATTGCATGGACTGGGTAGTGAATGCTATACGATTTGGGGGGCAGCTGGTAGTCTAGTGGTTAGGGCGTTTGCCCTGCGAGCAGGAAGTGGTGGGCTTGAATCATAAGATTGTTAGTGGCACCTCTGAGGTACCTTGAGTAAGATACCATCCCCACACACTGCTCCTTGGGCCCTGACAGCCCGTGGTTTCATTTGGTGAATGGGTTAAACGTAGAGGAAGAATTTGGAGCTGTTCATACTGGTGTATTCACACATGACAGAATGCTCTCTTTCAATATACTTTGAAATGTTATGTATATGCTCAAGTGACTTTAATAAAAAAAAAAAACATGAACATTTGCTATGATTCAGCACATTAAACAACTTCACAGCAGCCACTTTTCTGACAGGCATTGAATCTGTGTAGGAGATCACAAAGGTAAACTTTCAACCAGCACTGAGTATGGTGATCACAGGGATGTTTGATAGAATAATGCAAGAAATTTGGCAGATCATATTGTAAGCATTTTCTGTGCTGTGATACTTCTGTGAAATGCTAAAACTGGTCGTGAAATTAGGACTGCAAATTTGTAAAAATTATTTTACCACAGATTTTTTTTCAAAAATGTTTTTGCCAGCTACCTTGCAATTAGGCCCAACTAAAGTCGAGAATGAGCCTGGGCCTCATCGTGGTAGTCGTCAAGAGTGACTGTTTTGTCATGGAGCTGAGAAAGCCATTTTCTTGCATGTACCAGGCCAGATCTGCACCGTGCTGCATTACGCTGAATAAGCCCCATGGACTGTGTGGGAAATAGCTTTTGAAATGAGCTGTAGGCTAAACATCTGCCCTCATTCGGATGGTTTTGAGCAAACACTTCAAGCTCTTGACAATAACCTTTCAACCCATCTCAAATCTAACAGAGGAAAATCTCGCAATTGAAATGATCAAAGCTGTTCTTTATTTAATAGTAAAAAATCCATTCATAAATGAGGGGAGCAGTATGTGTGGCAACTCTCTAGCCACTAGGCCACCAGCTACCCCTTTGTGAGTCTGAGCCCAAATGGAAGAGGAATCTTGGGAACATTAAACTACATGTGACTGATAAATCTTGTCTACACAATGCTGCTGTTCACTGATTCCAAAATAATCAGCCATTTGTTAGCATAAATAAAAAATGTGGATCCCAAAAACTGAAAATTGCCTTTTCTTTGGGACAGAGTGTGAGCTTTCATTCCAGTCCCCAAAGGCCCAACTGTTCTGTTTCCAGTAAGAAATTATTTCTCTAAGAAAGTTTTCATTTGCTTTCTTTGATAATGTTTGACACACGCAAACACACACACACACACACACACACACACACACACACACACACACACACACACAAACACACACACACACACACAC
>JBBPDH010000002.1:2739279-2757413 GCA_037974565.1 Clupeocharax schoutedeni | reverse complement strand
GTATTCATTTATTTAGAATATACATCGTTTTTTGAGTTTCCTGAAAAATAGCTGTTTTGGAGATACGAGGTTTCTGCCCGACAGCGACGATATAATCCATTAATTATTCTAAGCTATGTATCATAGGAAAGAAAAAGATCTAAGTAACTTTACTAGTACATTCATTATTGAGGCAGGTGTCAGCCACAAAGACTACTCAACTGGCCTGTGTTTCAGTAGAACAGTGACTTAAATATTTTTTCATGGTGCAGATTCAGAGGGCACGATACCACAATAGTGGGATTGACGAGCAGCTGTTCCACAGGTGAAGGAGATATGATCTGAGATATGTTCTGCATTGAGAGGGATATTATGGTAGGACTGCAGGGTATACATCTCTTTTTGGGACAAACTCCCAAATGAGTGCTGTAAAGACCACAGCTACAGACATACCGGGAAAAAAGTACAGACGGTCGCTTTTCACCATGTTCTTGAGTGTATATGCAGTGTCCACTAAGAGAATGGAGCAGGCTTTGTGAGGGGGTCTGGTGGCTCTGTTATGCTGTAGAATGAGCCTTGCTGGAACAATTTTGTTCCACTTGTCCATTAGAGGCATCACTGTGAATCAATACAAAGCTATTCTGACTGACCTTTACCTTAAAGAGGAAACATTTCTGGTGGTGGTCTCTTCCTGCTTAACAGTGCGCCCCTTCCATAGGTCATGTGGGGTCACTGAATGATCTGATGAGCATGAAACTGATGTAAATCATATGGGATGGCCTTCACAGTTGACCAGATCAAAGCCTACGTCGAAGATTTTTGAGCAATGTGTCTCCACCGGCAACCATAGCTGAGGGCTTGGCAAGTCCCCTAGAGAAATAAGATGCAAAAAAGAGCAGATGTGTTACACTGATACACTGATGTGATTTGACGTAGCATCTAATTTAGCCTAGTACTGACACTGTGGAAACTGACATTGTGTTTAAAGCACTGTTCAAAGGGACATTTTAGAGGCTAAATACTCCATCGGTGTAGTCCTCTGTCTCTCTATCTCTCACATTCACACAAACTCCAGCTGAATTACACAATCAGGGCATTAGAAATAGTAATAGTAATACTAACTGAGTAGTAGATATATGTGTTCACAGGAGTATTGCTCATACATAAACACAGACTGCAGCACACTTGATTAAAATGAATGTTTCAGCATTCACGGTTTCAGTCTAACGCCGACTTTTTTATGAGAACCGAACTGTATTACTGCCACCAGTCAATCGGTGGTGGTAATACACTGAAAAGCTGGCAACCGCCATAAGAACAAGAAGAAGCTGCTGCACCATGTAGGATGACTGCTCCATGTCTTGTCCTCATATTTTAGTGTTTTAAACGCCCCCATTTTCAACAGTTTATTTAGTATTAGTAAGCAGTGCCCTCTCTAAACATGTGGGTAGAAAGAGTTTTCAACATTTCAAAATTAAATTTAAGTGTTCTGGGAGAATAATTGGGGTCACTTTCAGGGTTTACACTATAAAAATAGGCTTTCTTTTACCAAAACACAACTACACGGTTTGTCACTATACGTGGGTGCTCTTGGAACGTAACACCCATGAAAAGCAGGAGATTACTGTATATCTTTTACATGAATTGTAATCCTAATTTTAAACTGATGTAAAACATATCGGTTAGCTTAGGTTAAGGTAGTTAAGTGAAGCTTAGCTTAGTTATTTTAGAGGTAATTATATTGGTTATTTTAGATTTTTAGTTTGATCTGTAGTACACACATTTTAGCTGAAAAAAAAATGTCCAATCAAAAGGTTCAATAATTTTACAAGCCCCAGAAAGCTATGGTATGAACTGGTTTAGATCGTGCTGCCTGATGCTGAATTACAGTGGTTTTAGGATAAGTTGTGCCAATAAAAGCATCACATATGCAGATAATGATTCATTGGGTCCTGTCATCCCCACTGAAAGAAGGGAAGCGTTTAATGTTTACATATGTAGCAAACTACTGGCTATTTTTGGTTAATTAATGTCATGTTTTTCTTTCCAAACAAGTTTAAGAACCCACATGTGACCCACATCACAGTGTTTGCCATCTAATTATACTAACAAAAGTAACCACTTATATTGTCAGGTTGTTGTTTCAGGGTTACTGTGCTGCATATAGCCTATTTACATTCAAAGGAAAAGCAAAATTTTTTTTTGTTAATAAGGGTGGGAGATCTTTTGACGTTTGGGAGGCAGGGGCAGGATCTTTTGTCGACGAGAGGTGAATAACATTTTATGTTGATGGAGGAGTTCTCCACACTCACTGATTTTTACACTATAGAAATATAACACGTTGAAGATGCCTGAGGTTGAGCGTCCCCTGATGGCACAGAAGAATCTTGGGCCAAAGTGCTGTGACTGAGCCCTGAACCTCCCTGACCCAGTTTAACCCCTGCGTATATCGGTATTAATGATTTATCACATCGCAGTATGTCAGCATACATCGTATTCCTTGCATGGATCCAGTCAGTTGTGAGGTCTGATATGAAATCAAGCCCTGTGAAGCCTTCAGTATATCAAAGTAAAATTCTTTATTCTCTCAAAAAAGAGTTCAAAGCACGTCTAGCAGAGTTCTGCTTCTCTTTATCTTGAACAAAGTGAGAAAAAATAGCCTAAGCTGAACTTTTCTCCACCATCTTCTCATGCCCAGCAATCTGTCCCTAGACCCAAAAACCTCCAGATCTCCAGCTGATAGACTTCAGTCATTGGTCTATCTCCCAGTTCCTTCCTCAGCAATGTCCCAGGGTCTCTGTTCTGGTAAACATTTCCTACTTGCAGTCTGGAAACTTTTCAGCAGTTCTTCACCCTCTCAGGACGTTTCACATTTTTGTGTCTATAATATCACTCTAACAATGAGCACAAATCAACGTAGCTATATAACAATGGACCACAGCTATGTACACACACATTTATTAACTTTATGGGTACTTGCATGCAACTGAAGTTAATGCGTATGTGTAATTACTTAGGATACACATGTGTAACGCTGTTACAATGCACTTGTAATCACATGAGTAAAACTGATGTTAATACATATGAATAATAACATAATATGCACTGCTGTATCCAGCGGCACAGTGGTTTTAAGTGTGGCAAAGTGTTCGCTTAATTTTCAGACCTCTTTTCTCATGGAAGCCCAGTTTTACTTGCAGCTCCATCAGATCCCAGGTGTGGCTCTTTTTACTGCATTAGATTAAATTAGGTGTTGATTATGAAATTTTATTAATTCCCCCAATGACTGAAAGCAGAAACCTGGATCCAAACCTGTGTTCTTCTAACCAGCTCACAGAATATCCACTACATTTTAGAACAAAAAAATGTGATACTTTTTACTGCTTGCTTGTTTGCATTTACTCTAATATTCTGCTGTTTTTTGCTGCTGAAAGAAGCCACTGCTGATAGAAATGACTTCTATCTGCCTACGACTTTTGCACAGTACTGTATACCAGTAGAATTATTTGTTTATTAATAAGTTACAAATACTGGAGATCATCTTTCAAGAATGTGTTCAGATAACATTTTAGAGCTACACTGAAAGGGAAGCTTTCAAGCTGAAACACAATCTTTGTCCTTTTTGTCCACTGATGGGTCTTGAGCATCTACAGACATGTGTAGTGTATATTCTGACATGTAGCATTTGACATTTGACCTGTGAGAAGTGTGTAGCCCCTTAAAATCACTGCTGCCACACCATGTGTTCTAAATCTTTCCGCTTGGCCTGTGTGGAGGTCTGTCGCTGACTAGCACTTCTTTTCATCTTTTATCTTTCGCGCACACACACACTCTTACACTCCCACTTCTCCGTCCTTCACGTGTCAACACCATGACACCAGATGCTAATTGGGTTCTGAACTAGCATGTCCACTTGTGCTTGCTGTGAAATCTGATAGCGGATCAAAAGTTAGCGGTCAAAAGCTTTTCTGCTGACCTAGAATCCCCTTTTTAAAAACTTTAATTAGGCCTAAAGTCTCGGTACAGATCTTAGATATTCATTGTTAACCCATCTGGGTTATAAGGACCAGATTATAATCAAACAAAATTCTATCTGATCTTGACTGAACGCAAATGTGGACAGGAAGATTCTGTCTGCATCTGCATAAAAATTTAATTCTATGTTCAAATGAATTTAAATTAATTTTGAAAATCTGATAAACAGGCTGGGGAATGGTTGGAATTCTCTTGGGCTACTGTTATGTTCAGAAAATTTTGCAACAAAATTCTGTCTAAATCCAACCGTAGCCCAGCAGAAATGTAGCTGAATGTAGATCAACACAATTCTGTCTATCATGACTATAACCTATCAACATTCTGGCTAGCCTGACTAAATCCAACAAAATTCTGTTGAACCTTGAAAAAAGTGTCTGAACCTTGGTGGTCTGTCAGAATTATGTCTGATCCTGAGTGCACCCTGGTAAAATTTTGCCTGAACTCGACCTTAACAGGCCGAAAACATTTCAAAACTAAGCAATATTCTGAGTAGCTCAACAACATTTTGTCTGAACAAATTGAGCCCATAAATTCTGTCCAAATCTAATTTTAGGCTAAAAAAACAATTGCACCCTGACAAAGTGACTTCTTTTTAGAAAAAAAAACGAGGCGGAAAGGCAGAAAGCCATGTTCAAACTCTTTATTCGTCGCAAAAAAACCCCCAGAAAAACCAAAACCTGGCGCAGTGGGCGCTACAATAACATGAACTTGGAATTATTCATTTATTAATAATTTGTTGTTCATAATTATGAATAGACTCAAAAAGGACACATTTAGCCCACAAATTCTGCTAAAAAAAACAATTGCACCCTGACAAAATTGTCTGAATCTAGCTGCAGCACAACTAAATACTGACTTGGCCTGACTGTAGATCAGAACAAATATCTGTCTGAGCTGTAGCCTGACAGAATTCTGTCTAAACTCAAATATAAATAAATACAATTCCTTATTAACTTGATTGTAGCTTTAAGAGAAAACTACAAATGTGGCTTGAGTACAAATTAATAGAGAACTTCTGCAAGCAACCCAGCTCAAAAAACTTGTTGCTTGGTCGTCCATTCAAAATGTTGTAGCTCGTGTGGACTTACTCGAAAGGACTCCAGCCCAGTTCTTCAGGGTGCCACTTCAAAGGGAAAGCTCTATTTTGTTTCCATCAAAGCAGAAATTCCATTTTGGATCATCAAAAGGGGGCTTCCATTCTTGCTGCTCAACAGGCCTCTGCTTGACAGACCCAGGAGTGGGTCCATAAACTCCCCCCACACATGGTGAAACACTCGTGGCCTGTCCACAAAATGCCAGTTATCGATCTATCTCTGCGTCAGAGTGCTGCTATGAGTGGACTCCATGCAGACGCTCACTTATTAGTGGGGAAGCAACTGTTTGATTTTTTATTTATATATATATTTTTTTCCTTTCCACTACCTATCTCTCTCTGTGTGGGACGGATGGATGACAGCCATGGGCAGAGGCAGCTGAGAGCATTAAAACAAGCGAATGATAAATTAGCTTTTAAAAGCTGGCGGTTTATAGCTATTTCATTTAATGGGATCATTCTGAATAAGATGCTTCAGGACAAACAGTCATCCTAATGTTTCAGTTTGTCATCCTAATATGCTTTTTCATTCTCTCAGGTTTCCTTATGAAAGCATTCTCCACAAATCCATATTTTTCTTTTATAATTTATTTCCTTTGAAGTTATTTGAAGAAATCTGATGCGCTACAGAGTTTTAAACTACGTGTACCATGTTACTAATAATAATATATTATTATAATATATACAGTATATAGATTGGTTGCTACTACTCCTACTAACAATAATAATATTAATTCAGGTCAAAAACTTCCTAACAAAAATATAAGAAATGACCTGTACATTACAGCTGGAATTTGGAGCCTCTTATTATCCGACAGATCTTGAAATATAGGCATAGTTCCAATGTCAAAACATCCATTAATATCCTCTTCAGTGTGCGTGTACACAGCTTATAGATGGAAGGAGAGTCTGAGACAAATATTTTGTCAAGACACGAAAATACTACAAGATATTAAAGCTCAAATCAGTTATAAAAAAAGTTGTGTTTTACCATTTATTGTGGTTTAAGAAAAATAATCAGCTTGTGAATACTGCTATGCTTTCAGCTGTCCTAGGGTCTCTATCTCTAGGGTCTCTATCTATAGGGTCTCTATCTCTAGGGTCATTCTTTTAGTCAATAGTTTAGTCAACAACTGGCAATGAATTTTCACTATTTGTGATCAGAATGTGATTAGCTGATTCAAGATAGTGTTTGTCAGGTCTTATCTTGGACTTCAGGCTCAGCCATTGGTCTCACCAAATGGTTTTGTTGGTCTTGACCAAGTCTAACAAGAACAGCATTGGCGGTCGACCCATGTGAAAATATTTGCCACCACAGCAAATAAAAACTAATCAATTCATAAACATGAAAGCCAACCAAATGCCCCATCCAAACAAAATGTTTCATTATTTCATTCATTTTTTGAAGCCCATTCAGTGTCTAGAACAGATCTAGAACAGATATTGACCTTCTGGTGACTAGAGCAGCTCTTCATGCATCTATCACCTCTCATTTGGACTCAGACCTCTTTGGACTCTTAACTGGATTATAGTTCATTAATCTGACACAGTAGGACAGACCATTCTAGAAAAGGTCTGGAAGACCCTGAGCGTTCCCCTCTGAGTATTAATTAGCAAAATCTTCAGTAAGTGGTCAAGTAAGTCTTTAGTTAACAGAAAGCATCATGAATGCCTCACAGGTGCGACGTTTGTTCTTAAAAGTGAATAATGGCAAGAAAGTTTCATAAGCTCCATTTCTTTTTCCAAGTTTTATGTTTTAGACAATTTTCCAATCTGTTTGTGATATTCCCAGTAGCTGGGACAGGTAGCTTGTTTTACCTGGTTGCAACATGTACCGGTTATTGTGTGTGTGTGTGTGTGTGTGTGTGTGTGTGTGTAGGGGATAGGGGATTTGTATTAGCCCCAAAGGTCAAACCTTTGTACCTCTTGCTTTAGCTGGCATTCTTTTACATGTTTATCCTCAAACGAATTATGGTAGGGGGAGCTTTTTTGGACCACACTGAAGACAAAGATCATGAAACAGGCTGTGCTTTTATTGTGGAACACTCTATGGTAGGTGTGTGTGCATGCAGGTGGGTGGACAAGGTGGATACAGGAGGCTAGCCTGACCTTGCTGTTCTCTCCTTGCAGGATGTCATAAATTACAGGTGTCCCCCCTTTCATTTACCACTCTCGCAAAAAAATGGCCATGACGCTCAGAGAATCGAACCCCAGAGTCAGGCCCATCAGGGAAACCATTAGAGCCCATTTAGCCAATAAAAGGCAGTTAAAGAGAACCTGACAGGAGGGAAAGAAGAAGAGATAAACACAAAAAGAACCACCACAACAAATGATCATCCCTGTCAGCATGCTTTCTTAGAGACTTTAGGGGGAATTCATTTGTTCTATTATGCTCTTCCTCCACTCTTTCTCACTATTCCTCTACTCTATCACACTCCCCTTCTTCAAGAAGTCATTATTGACAATCGTAATGGTAGCACAATGCAAATGATCTTAATTGTTTCTCACATCCTGGCTCTCGCTTATATTTCCATTCATTGACCTGTGTGCAACTTCTGGAGGTCCTAGAGTGATGACGTTCCTCACAAAACTCCTCCCAGTCACTTCAAATCAATATGTGAAAGGTAGACTCCTGTCATTTTCTGGTGTGTTGATTTAAAACTTTAACCTTTCCAACAAAAACTGAAGACGAAAAAGAGTAATTCAATAATGTTCTAACATTATAGTCATGCACTGCAAACTGGGTCAAAATCTTTAATTCTGCTCTCTGTAAATGGACCTCAATTTTAAAGCCACTGGACTGCATGGCTACTAGCTCACATTCATCGTTAGCCACACTAAGATGCTTGGATAAGCTAGTCTTTTAATGCAGGTGACTGAAAGCCCTTCACAACTGTACTGCTTGTTCCTTTCGTTCTCCATTTCTTCCCCTCTCTCTCCATTAGGCTTCACCGCTCTGGCGTTCTTTATGACCCCCCATCTCCCTCGCCCATCGTCCATCACTCCTTCATATCCAGTGTGACAAGGTCGAATTAAGTATGCAAGCTAATGGAGGAAGAGCGGGGCTCAGAGATGCAGCCCTAGCTCCTGCATTCTCCACACATTCAAACACCTCAAAGAGCCCTTTCTCGAAGAAACATCTCCGAATGTTTCAACCATCTCAATATTTCTTACACCTGCCAATCCATTTGGGTGGTCGTCGTCTTGTTAGATCATTTGGCTACCCTTTAAGTCCTGATCATGGATGGATTCCATACTACTTCACTGAGTAAATATCAGGCTTGAAGGCATAATTGTAACTTTATTTTTTGCATTATAACTCATTTTATTTCATGACCACACTGCTTCCAGTTACCACCCTCATGACCTGAGGCGCATGTAATGGATCTTGATTAAAGACTTTAGAAGCAAATTGCTTTCATCTTTCAGCGACGCTGAGTGTGTGATTACTCCGCTTCAAACAATTTGCCAGCTTTCCAAACTGTCTGCCACATGCTCTCGGTGACATACTTATGGACGTCCATCACATGCCCATGACCGGATTGGCTGTAATGGCTTCTTTCAAAGTTTGGACAGCAAACCTGCTATTTAACTTGCAACATTTTACGGCTCGTAAGTCACTCAAATTCTAGGGTTGAAGCAAAAAAGAAATGCATTTAGTTTTACACCAGAACCCTGTGTCCAGTGATGCCATTAACAGCCTGCCGACACAAACCCTGCGAAACAGCCTCCAGACCAGTGGTGTGGCACACAATTCCAAAACACCCCACACATGAGCAAGAACTGGGGATCAGAGGTCACACGAGATACCGATGGGGAAATCCACAGGTTCACAAACACGAAGAAGTTCCCTCATTTTAAAGGAATGGGCTGATCTTATTATCTGAACCACATTCTAAGCAGTTGAAAAAAATATTTCATATACACCTGACCCAGGCCGGCATCAGGGGGTCATTTCATGGAGTTTCTTATTGTGGCAAGCGGCAAAAAAGAAAGGGAAGCTCAACACAGGCTGCAGCAATGATTGCCGCTCGATTAACACAGGACGATCTTCATCCATCACTGTGTATTGGCTGCATTTTAGTGATGAGCTGCATGTTTCTAGAAAGATTAATCAGCACCTTTCTTAAGTGAGGCGAGCTTTGTTTATTTGCTGATGAATGTAAATCTCCTGTTCATTTCATCCTGAATGCATGGCTCCTTTTGGACAGATCTGTTGTTTTTCCATGTGTTTTTCTTACAGTAAAAAGGCACTTAATTATACTTTCTGGGATCTCACCTGGGCTACTACTATACTACTGTATAATAATTATACCATATTCCTTTATTATTTTTTTCACAGTTCAACTCAGCAAGGCTAATTCTAAGTCGATGATGAAATTCATACTGCTTATTGAATAATGACATATTATTATTGCTGCTACTAAAGAATGACATCATTTGTCGATCATTTGCATGTTTTAACAGATTTAGTGGATATTATAAAGCAATAGTTCACCTTGCACTCTGAGAATTTTTTTGTTCCAACACATGGCCTCCTGCCACTTCTACAGTAGAATAATGACCAAAACACCTTTGTTATTCTCCCTGTGATGTCGGCAATCTTTGGATTTTTCCTAAATGATTTCTTTCCAGACTATCAAGTGCATATTTTTATCTGTACAGTTTCATCTGGACAAGTTATACACTCAACTTGTCCTCTAATTTCAGACAGACTAAATCTGGATCAGTGAACTGCGATTGGACACCACAGGATTTTTTTTATTTAGAGCTTCTTAGCCCCATGCATGCCCCAGTGGCCCAAACTTATCATAGCTCAATGTGCCCATCAGCAAAAAGAAAAAACAAATGATAAAAATTTTAAAAATAGTTTTTGTATTTTTAGATTAAACTAAAGTGTGAGAAACCATGAAATGGCACAATACAGTGGCACTGATATCATAAACATTATTATTATATATGTGTCTTATCATTATTAACATTACACTAATAACTAATTGCGTTAAAGTGCATCAACAAATTAGCTTGAATCATTCTGTGGCTAATGGGTTTTTCTTTGCTGCACTCTTGGTACTTCTATCTTGCTCATCAATAACTGATTGTACGATAACAAAAAAAATGGTCCAAGCCTGCCATATCTCATGTCTTACCCAATATTTGTCCAAGTCCATCACACGCAATAACCGCCCAAGCTCGCCATACCTAATAACTGTCCAAGTCCACCATACCAAATAACTGTCTAAATCCACCATACCCAATAATTGTCCAAGCTTTCCATACCCAACAACTCACCAAGCCCACCATACTAGTAACTGTACAAGCCCACTCTGCCCAGTAACTGTCTGTGTGTGCCATACCCAATAACTGTCCAGGCCAATCCCACTCAGCCAGACATAATACTCATCTGCATGAGGTCACTTGTTGACTGTTTACCCATTCTGACCAACTCAAAGTTTACCTCACAATTTGTTTTGCCAATTACTCTGTAAATGTTTTTTATACAGTAATTCCTCACTTTTACACAGATCAGCAATCATGCATTCAGTCTAACACAGATTTTTTCCCGAGAACCGAACTGCATTACCGCTACCAGTCCAGCAGTGGTGGTAATACACTGAAAAGTTGTCAACCGGCATAAAAAGAGGAAGAAGAAGCTGCTGCAGCATGTAGCCTGACTGCTCCATGTCTTGTCCTCATATTTTAGTGTTTTAAACTCTTACCCCCCAATTTTCAACAATCTAAAAATAAATGATTTAAGTTTATTTAGTATTAGTGAGTGGTGCCCTGTTTAAACATGTTATTTCAACGTTTCTTCTGTATACGAGTGTTTGTTTTGGCTTGGAACACGCTGCTAATGCTAGCTGCTAATGCTAACTGCTAATGCTAACAGATTTTTAAGCAAATGTAAAAATGTATTTACCTTTACACTTTCATTAAGGGTAATGCACTACACTGAGTTTAAAATGAAATTAAAGTGTTCTGGGAGCATATTTGGGGGCATATTTAGGGTTTACACTATAAAAATAGGCATTTATAAGCCAAAACATAATAGCATGGTTTTTCACTATATGCAGGTGCTCTTGGAACATAACCACTGCGAAAAACAGGGGATTACTGAAGGCTAAACTCAGGAAAAATCTAATTAGGCTCAAACATTTTTTGTAGTACATAGTGTAGATTAGTCTAGTCTAATCAACACAGTGTGATGAGCTAAAACTGCAGACATATAAAGAATTTCATCATGACATCATTAATGTAGAAAATGAAAACAATATCATGGCTGTGTCTTAAACATGAGGGAATTTTTGCCATTCTAAAAAAAAACATATCCTAATATTTCATTCCATATTTCATTCCATGACTTAATTTTAATACAAGGTTGCTGATGTCCTAACCAAGGATTGAGGCATTGGGGGGTGTGCACTGCACTTCAATATAAATACCTATTCCTGAATTCACCCGCTTGTAAATTATTCAACGCTAGAGTGGATAAATTATTGAATAATGCGTCCTGCTTTGAGCCTTTGAAAATCTGGCCCTATGCTGAGGGGGAAAGGCTGCACTGTGTCTTGAGTGACTTTTTGTGTAAAGGCGCTCCAACTTGACTTGAGTTCAGGATAACTTTGTAGACATCAAACAAGTGACGATCACCCTTGATGTCCACTATCTGTCCGAGTGGCAAGAAGGTTTTTAACCCAGTAGGAGTTTTTAGGTAAACAAAAAGGTTGCCAAACGGTTCTTGAGCCAATTGATTCTCAATTCTTTAATGGATGGTTCTGTAACATCTTTATGGCCTTTTCTTACTATAACTGAACCAGACTGCACCAATTAGCAACAGCAGCAGCTTTTTATGGCCCTACATACACACAAGGTCACCATGCCCAATGCCAAAAGAGGTATAAAGTCCCCCAGTGACGTGTGGGGCAGGGTGGTGCTCTGGAGTGGTGGAGCTCCATCCAACGCCTTTAGGATAAGCAGTAGTGTATCAATCTGTAGTTGACCTTACAAATGTTCTCATGGCTAAATGCAATCAAGTCAGTGCAAATAATCTTTGAAAGATATGAGGATCCTTCATGTAATGTAATTTTTTTTTCCATTTTCATGAATCTTCATGAAGTTTCTTTTCACCCCCACATCTCATTTACAAACTGGGTTCTCTCAAGAGCAAACCACTGGAATGTTCTTTGGGGAACCTAATCTAGTTCTTCTATAGCATCAATCTTTTTTTGAGAACCTTTATTTCTCAACCAATTTCAAGAACCAGTAATTGGAAAGTATGGTTCCAATCGTCTTTCCAGTAATTCTTTTTACATGCAGCTGACTTGGAAATGCAATGTAAATGCTGGTCATGTGACGATAACTATAGACTAAATGTGGTTCACAAAATTAAAACTATGCTAAAATGTTTCATTGACTAAAATGAGAAATAGTGAAATTGTGAAATAGTTTTGACTAAAAGAAAATTTTGTCTATTCTACCAGATACTTTACAATACTATAATTGACTGGGTTAAATAGAATTGCACTACAAAAAAGAGACTATAATACAACTTTAATTGACTAAAACTAGACTAAAATTCTCAGACTTTTTTTTTTTTTACTGAAACTTGACTAGACTAAACAGAGAACAGACTTGACTAAGACTAGTAAAAACTAAAATAACAGCTTGACACAAAGACGAGACTAAAACTAAAAATTAGACAGAAACAACACCATCAGTTCTTCCTGCTGGTGATATTGAGATGTTTGCCCATAAGTTTCATTTCTTAATTAGAACGGCTTGTTACCAGCTTAAGTGTGCCAAAATGCTTTGAACTGTACCATCTGAAAAAAAACATCTTCTAATACATTGGAAAGCTTTAGGGGTTGCAGTCTACTGTTTGGGCCTCACCACCTGATGAGCTGGTGGGTGCACTGATGTGCATCCAGTGGATTCAAGGGCATTTCAATTGCTTTTTCCAGAACGCCATATGCTTGTGTGTCCTTCTAAGCTAGCAACCCAATATTCACCATGTCATGCAGCAGAGCTGAACGTGAAAGGATATCGACAGTGGTTCCACTCAGCATGGTCTAGTTTCATACATCAGCTCCTTCATCTATATTTAACGTCGGTGACATTCAAGAGGTATTTCCCTTGCCGCAATCTGTGGGTCGTTTCACCAAATGCCATAAAAAATTGACATATTTTCTCCCTTTGTCTCACTTTCTCAAACAAGTTCACACTCCTCTCATCTGTTTTCCTTTATGGTTTTTTTTTTATTCTTTTGTTCTTTCAAGGCTGAAATTTAGCAGAAAGAAGGTTGGAGGTGAAGCAGTGAAGTGGGTCAGTTTTTTTTCTGCACTTCAGCACAGGAGTTGCTGATATTTGCTCCCCAGCCCTTAGCCATTAGCACGCCTAAAGCACCAAATGCACTTTCCCAGCATTTCTAAAATCACTGAATGTTTTCTTTGTGGGGTGGTTGAAGGTCCAGTGGTCCAAGATCTCATCGTTGAGGCTCTTCTTGGGAACTCTTGGGTTTGAGTCTGGTTAAAAGCGACTTGTGCCCTTGAGTAGATTGTATTAGCACCTCCTTGGGGAGAACTCAATGAAGGCTGTTTTTGGCCAAAGTTTCAGCAACAGGAGCCATAAATAAACAAGTATCCTATGGCAAAGAACGGTTTGAGCATTTCCCAAAATGAAACTGTGGAGATGTTGCCACTATTACAAGGAATAGTCAGTCCTTAGTCCTTGTTAATCTCAGCAATTTAATTTCTGATGAAAATGTTATCATACATAATAAGAGACAAAACAATTTTTACAAGTGGTACAAAAGGTAACAAATCAAAACTTCTTAAATACTTTGAAGAGAAAGCCCATTCAATAAAAGGCTAAATAAATGAATTTAGCTTAGCTATTCAAATACCTTACAGCTTTGTAAGGCCAACATTGTATTTTCCCTCTGTTGTGGCCTTTGAATTGATTACCACTGCTAAGATAACGTTAGTGCTTTTCCCATTTGCAGCTGGATGGCCTAGTGGTTAGGGTGGTGGCCCTGCAATCTGAAGGTTGGGGGTTCAAATCCCAATTGCTTGTGTCATCCATGTGCCAGTTGTTGGCAGCATCCTACTGCTTTACTTGGTAAATGGGTTAAATGCAGCGAAAGATGTTTACGTGTGGGTTAAAAAATCATTTGTGCAATTATAGTCTTATTTTTGCACCAAGCCAGCAGTAGTGCTGTTTTCTATTACTTACGACAAAATATCTTACACTGCAGTTTTAATAGAGACTCTTTTGGAGGATTCCATCGGCCTGTAAGCCATTTCATATGCATTGCTTGCATTGCTTTAGACTGCCTTTTGTAAAACTATGTTGAAAAATTAAATTTTTCTACCAAACACCATAAAAAAGTTCCATCTATCATCACAACTGACCAACCAGTATCTAAGACAGCTTAATGAGCATTTGCCCTGCGACCAGAAATTCCAGGTTCAATTCCCAAGACTTCTAGGGACAGCTGAGGTACCCTGAGCAAGGTACCGTCCCCGCACACTGCTCCCCGGGCGCCGTGTTCCTGGCTGCCCCCTGCTTCAGTTGGTGAATGGGTTAAATGCAGAAGTTGAATTTCGTGCTCTTCACACTGTGTGCTGTGGTGTGTTCACGTATGACAAATGGTCACTTCATATTTTGCTTCCAATCATCCAGACTTTCTTGTATTTTAATGTAGTCTTGTGGAACAGTTCTCTAGGCTTCCTGAAGGACTTTCAAAGACTCTCATTTACAGTCCATTCCCTGACCCTGACCAGTTTCAAAAGAAAGTTTTTGTTTTTTAAGACACACAGTGATCTACGTAGGAATCATTCAAGCAGAGCAAGGCACATGCAAATGAAGTCCAGTGAAAAACCAGGAGCAGATGATCCCAGATGATCAGGCAGTGATCAGTATACTGGTGGTGCTTAATGCTGAATGGTTGGAACTTCTTTATCTAGGCTCCTATGCAGCCAGTAACAGTAAAACATTTGTTCCTGTTTCTTTTCTTTTAATCTACTCAATATGACAAAAATAAGACAGTTTGACAAGGAGTGTGTACCATTTCACGTTTTACAGTTTCTGAAGTCCAAGACACAGCTGCTATCAGCCAGGCTGAGATGGTGACAGGCAACCGAAGTGCTTGGTCATGCCCCATTAAAGCCTAGTTTCTCAGCTAAGTGTGAACTCCCATGATCCTGCACCGAGCCTCCATTCCATCTGGGCTGTCGTTGTCCTCTCCTCATCATGCCAGGAAACACGTTATGTTTTGACTGTCCTGTCAGCACTGCAACAATAATGTCCACAGCACAGACGAGTGTCAGCAATGTTGTTAAAATTCTACCAAATGTTTCAAGTTTTGACGTGATACACGAGGGCCTGGGAAATGCAAGCCGTGAACGGTCAGAATGTGACAGTGCAAGCGTTTTCATATCGGTGATGGACACTGTTGGCCACTGGTCAAAAATAGATAGAAACATGTCTGGCAATGATAAACACAAGTGGTGATGTAACATCCACATAATGTCTTAGAAAGAGGTGATATTTACCAAGGTATCCAAAGTGCTGAGCACAGGGAAAGAGTCAGCCAATAACATCTTACTGACAAACGAGCATATGCAGACATCATATCTATCTATCTATCTATCTATCTATCCATCCATCCATCCATCCATCTGTTTATCCATCAATCTGTAAAAACTTTTACATATATATTCCCAATTTTCCTTAACTAGGCATAATAGTGACAAATGTAAACACCTTCATAAACTAAATTAAAAATGGAAGTATGGGGCTATGGCACATCTAAAAAGCATTACTCAAAGGGCAGTCTTTTGGAGTGGGTTTTATGTACTAAATGACATCCATTTTATCTTTATGGTGAATGGTGCGCTAATGTCAGGAGTGCGTCTGAGCTAATAGCCACTATTAGGACATGAAGGCATTTAGACTCAAATGAGGTGGAAACTATTAAATCTCTAAAAGACAAAGCGCTGCAGAGGACGGTGGAGTCTTTAGCGCAATGACGGCAGATATGTTGGTCTGGAATGAACCAGAGGGTCCATCAAATAATGTCTGACCTCAGAGGGTCACGTAGTCACACACACACACACACACACACACGCACACACACACACACACACATACCATAGAGGCATATAGGAATCACGACTTGAACATGTGGCAAAGGACGAAGTTTTAGGGTGCTCATGCTAAAATTAGCATAAATGCAACACACACAATGATGTCATATGCTATACCTGGTCATTTATGACCATTTAGCCGAATAGTTTGGATCGTTTACATCAAATTAAAGGTGATGGGGGAAAATTATTACTGGAGGACAGATATTAATAATGTAATTAAGACTATACTACGCTAACATTAACTGTGTTCGACTCTCTGAGCTACATTCAAGAACCGAAGCCCTAGTAATGACACTATACTGCATTATTCTTCACAGAGACAGGAGGGACATTGTTAGTCCGGATGTGAAATTCTGCTCTCAGTTTAAGTCAAAAGTCATGTTGCTGGCCAGCAGAATGGCCCCTATCTGTTAATCTTTACTTTAACCAATATTTTTAATAGAATATTTAATTAAATATTTATAAATTGTTACTAGAATATTATGCAATCAATTAACATATTGCTAGATACATCAGAAGTATAGAATATCATTATGTTCCCTAATGGTCAATAACGTTGATTGTATAAAGCTTTTTTTTTTCAAAAAAAATTGTTTAGCAGTGGTCAGGACCCCCATGAGACATGATGTTGCACAGAGTGTATTACAGACACAGCAGAGCGACACTGCGTCCACTCATAGTCCACTCTTGTCAGACACAGCTTGAGTACTTTGTCTGTTGGCTTAATATTTCTTGGTTTGTAGATCTTTCTCATTTCTCTGTATAACATACACCCACACAAATATACACACACATACACATGCACACACCCCACCCACACACACACACACACACACATACGCACATGCAAACATCCCACTACCTGTCAGTGTCACTACTGCTCTGAAAATGGTCCACTATTCGAAAACCCTGCTCAGTGGTAGGCCAGTGATGGTCTTGACCACTGATGAACATATAAAACCCCTTACTGACCATCTGCTTGATGTTAAGGGGTGAACATTAAAGTCAACTCTGCAATAGCACATCTCTTTGATCTCGGGAGACAACTTTTCCTGAGGATAAGTACACCCAGTCCGCCTTCACTCTCAACCCAGATGAAAACTCGACACCTGTGGCTACCAAAGTGTCAGGCTTGTTCTTTGGTGACCAGCTGTTGGCCTGGCCCCTCTCTGATCTAAGCTCAGAGTAAAAATATAGTCAGCATCTTTAGCAGTGACAAGAGCAGTAAAACACATCAGCCTGGTCATATATTTGTCTGGACGTCCCGTAACTCGATCAGCTGCCCCCACCCGCCAGATTTCGGTTATGGGATACAGGGGACCTGAAATGTAAACAAAGGATGAGGAATGAAGGAGGGGGAAAGGGGAAAAAGAAGGAAATGAGAGAAATTGGTGCATATATTAAAATTGGGCTTTAAGAGCAAGAAGTCTGGAATATATAAGACATTCAATAAGTGCAGCAGATTAGGTCTAAAGAACTATGCCTATTTGGCAAATGGACAGGGGGTGCTTAAACTATTTGAGGTGCGATGCTGAAATCAAACAGCTCCAGTGCTAAAATTTGATTGACTGCACCACATTCTAAGCCTTTGGAAAATAATCCCTACAAATATTTATATTCAAGAATATAAATAGTTAGAATGTATCCATTTACTCCATTTAGAGTTCAATAAGATGGAGATAATTGATAACTGATGGATAATGCATATGCGAATTTGTTTTCTCCTAATCTTCCAGTGTTTCTTCTGGTTTACTTTTGGTACATTGCTGTACTGATTTGATTGCATGATGAAAGGTGTTAATTAGACTTGTAGTCAAGACCGCCTAGACCAAGACCAAGACACTACCAAGACCAGAGGGTATCGAGACCAAGACAAG
>JBBPDH010000002.1:2683834-2695112 GCA_037974565.1 Clupeocharax schoutedeni | reverse complement strand
CATATGTGAATGTGTGTGTGTTTCAAATGTGTTTGTGTAAAAAAAAGTCTGAAATATTTCCTAAACGGCCCCTCATACTCCATCATATTGAGATAATAATAATTGAGAAAAAATAACCTTGTCTTCGCGGAAATGTGTTCGTTTCGTCTAAATAAAAAAATAATGTAAACTGAAGTCGTTATAAATATTTTGAGTGACTGAAAATAGTTTTAATATTAGATTTTTTTGACTCATTGCCATGGTAACGGAGGTCGAGCGCTGTCGTGGCTGCTCTCTGTTGATCAGGAGGCGGGGGGCGTGGTCTTTGCCTAAACGGACCAATCAGAGCGGCCCACGACCGAGTGGGAAACAGAGCGCTTCAGAGTGAAGTGTGGAGCGCGCGAGGCGCAGATTTCAGGGTCCTGCTGGAGGAGCGTGAGGGACAGAGAATAGCAATAAAACAAACAAAACGAGGCAAAAATGGTCACAGCAGCGCCTCTGGCCAATAAATTATTGAGCTACGCTCCATTCGTGCTCGTTCTCCTCGACCTCCGGTACGAAGGTAAGCGAGTCTCAAGTGTTTTTAAAGGGATTGCGGCTGCTGGAAATAATTTGACGCGTTCCAAACCCCAGACATATACACTTCACCAATTGCTAGACTTGGTGCACTTCCTGCGAATATGTACAGTGTTGAATGCGCACTATGTAGTTTTGGCGTGCGTGGTCTGGGACGCGTACAGGTTTGTAGCCTAGCTTAGCTGGAAAACTTCATTGAAATGACTGGGGAGATTAGCCTAGCCTGGGGAACTTCAGGAGACGTGTCTGTCCTCCAGCTGTCACCACGCAGTAATAAACGGAAACGGACTGAACATATAAAAACAACGTTTTCGTAAGGATTTGATCATGTCAGCTTTAATACATTTAAGTCTGATAACACAAAGCAGACTGTTAGGTAGATGTTTTGGGACATATGTCTAGTGTTCTCAGTTTGTTGGAGTGCAAGAGGTGAAGACAGTGCAGTGCAAGGCAATATTCGTTTCATACACTGTGGACAAAAGTATTGGAATACCTGACAACCACAGCATCAGGGACTTTAATGACATTGAATTCAACTCCATAGACGTTAATATGGACTTGGTCCCCAGCTAGAACAGCTTCCACTCTTTTTCCAATCTTTCCACAAGATTTTGAAAGTTTCTGTGTGAATGTGTGCTCAAGCTTTCTGTAGGGCATTTATGAGGTCAGATACTTATGTTGGACGAGAAGGCCTGAATCTCCCTTCCAGTTCATCCCAAAGGTGCTGGATGGGGTTGAGGTCAGGGCTCTGTGTGGGCCAGTGAAGTTCTTCCACACTGAACTCATCCAGCCATGTCTTTATGGAGCTTGCTTTGTGCACTGGGACACATTCGTGCTCTAAACTGGAATTAATGGGTCTAACCCAAACCCTGTGTGTCCCAATTATTTTGTTTATATAGTGTAGCTGAAGTTGACTTGTTTTACTGTCCTTAAAGGTATCAATCTACTAGTGCCAACACGATACATGGATAAATTAAGCAGTTCAGACCAGATCAGTTTTTTATCCTATTGATAATTGTACTTACCGGCACATTCATATACTAAGCAAGCTAGAAGACTGCCTTTCAGTGTGTGATTGAGTTTACTGCTGCCTTTACAGGAGTGATCTGCAGAAAGGACAACAGTGTTGAGCAGCATCTGGAGATGGGCAAGAAGCTGCTTGCTGCTGGACAGTTGGCTGATGCTCTTTCCCATTTCCATGCAGCGGTTGGTAAGTCATTATCACAGCAACTGTCTCTATAACAAAAGGTTGCAATATGCATATGATCCTCGAATCAGTCACAGTGTGTCTGAAAGTGTGACCAGACACAGATCCAGGTGAGGTTCTGGTGAATCAAGTTCTTTTTTTATACTTGGGGTGTCCAACTCTGGTCCTGAAGGGCCTGGTTGATTTCCCTGCTCAGAAACATCTGGTTCACCTCACCAGTTAATTGTCAGGTTCAGTGAATGTGTTTGAGGAGAACTATCATCAAACTGTGCTGGACACCGGCCCTCCAGGACCAGAGTTAGACACCCCTGGGTTAAGCCAACAACAGTCTTAAGTTTTAACCATTGAATATGTTGGAGAGTAAGTGCTCGAAACTGCTGTAGAATAAGAGGCTGTATTAAGTTGAGGTTTGTGGCAGCACAAGCAAGCTGTTTTTGTATCTTATTTTTTATATATGGACTGTATGGATAGGGAGAGTAAATGAACCGTTTTATGTGTTATTTAGAATTACAGTGTTGTCTTTCGCTTCACCACCTTCTGTATTCTGCATGTGCACAGATGGAGACCACAAAAACTACTTGGCTTATTACAGGAGAGCCACTGTGTACCTGGCCATGGGAAAATCCAAATCTGCCCTGCCGGACCTCAGCAGAGTCATCGAGCTCAAACCTGATTTCACCTCAGTAAGTTTCATTCCACTCTGAAACCTTTGAATTTGAATACTTTATTTATCACGGAGGAAATTGAATTCTCTGCATTTAACCCATTCACGGAGTGAAGCAGTGGGCAGCCAGGAACACGGGATCGAACCCGGACTTTCTGGTTGCAGGGCGGATGCCTTAACCACTAGGCCACCCTGCCGCCCGTGAACTGAAATGAACTGAAGGTCACTACGCATGATTTATGAACGTTCACTACAACTTGTCCTCTGTCTCCACACCAAGGCCAGACTGCAGAGGGGGAACCTATTGTTGAAGCAGGGCAAGCTTGACGAAGCCGAGGCGGATTTCAAAAAAGTGGTGAGTTTATGAACGATTTGTCTTGTAGAGAAACATTATAGGGTCCAGATATGCTTTGCTCAATTTTACCAACTCGTTGTCGGGTTTATCATCACTAAGCAGTGAAGTGCAATTGATTAATTCCAGATTATAATATAATCCTGAAGCAATGGGTTTAGTTATGCTTACTCATGGTCTTTTAAACCAAGAAACAACCAAAAAGATAAAGAAAACGATGTCTTCCGAGTGCCAGTGCTTGCAGCGTAAGGGAGTCAGTTTGTGAGTATATTTGATGTGCTTAATTATGACACATCTAGCCTTTGGGTCTGACTTGCTTGCTTACATGTTGCCTCAGTAATGCAGGGCTGGTTCATTGCACTGTGGAAGCATATCTGCTGTAGTATCAGCTTACGGTTAGACTTCCTTTATCTGTCTTTTCATGGACAAATGACGGCAGCTGTATGTAAACAAAATTGCATGGACTGGTGCAGAATATTCTGAAATTTAGAATTTCTTGACCATCTGTTTGTTTCCTCCAAAAGAAGAAGTTAATAAAGAGGAAGTTAGGGTGATTTCTCATAGCTACCGGGCTTAAGCATGTCTCATGTATCCTCCAGCTGAAATCCAGCCCCAGCAATAGAGAGGAGCAAGAAGCCCAGAGCCAGCTGAAGAAATCCGATGAGATCCAAAGGTTGGTGACACAGGCCAGGAGTGATTTCGGCCGCAAGGATTACAGCTCCGCGGCGTCACACCTGGACACCGTCATCGATGTGAGTTAGCAGCTGCACTATTGCTCTGTTAATATGTGAGTCCTCTTAAACTCGTTGACCTTGGATTGGAAAGGGACTTCCATGCAGACATCAATTTAAACTCACTGTGACCATCATCAAATTGAACCCAAATGGTGCATTTGGCTCAGCACAGTGACAAATCTAATGCAGCACACAAATTACTTAATGTAGGATTTGGCAAATAAATACAAATCACGAGGGTACACAGGCTGGCCAGGCCATCATTGCAGCTTGCAAATTAACAAATGGAAACAAAGGCCAAAAATGAAACTGAAAAAAAAAGAAAATTTCCACCATCAAATATTTATATATCGAATTTTCATAACGAGCTTTCATCCAAATCGACTTCATTTCATAACTACAGGGGGCAGTCTCCCTGTAGCAACTTGGACGTAAGGGTTTTGCTCAGGAACTCAGTGGTGGTATGCTGTAGGTAGGATTCGAACCAATGACCTCTGGTCCAGAGGCAAGTATCCAATCCCCTATACCACCACTACCCAAAGCTAATATGGTTGACATGGTAATCTCTTATCTGTTAATTTCTCATTGGCAATGACAGTTTCATAAACATTGACTTATCAAGCTGAGCACTGGCTTGACTTTACTAGTGCTAACTCTGTTATCCGGGACAGGAGAGTTTAATAAACCACGCGTACTTTTGCGCTGAGCACCGCGGCAAGCGCGGCGCATTCTCTCTGTTTTTTAAAGAGGAAGCGCAGACCCTCGCGGCGAGCACGCGTGGCGCGTTCGGTCTGAAAGCCCGCTAGGCTAATGAGTGACTCTACCAGCTACTCAAGTGACTCGCAGATCTGGATCACTTTACTGAGAGACTCAGATGGAGCTGAATCCGAAAAAGGATCCGAGTATCCCAGCTGCAGTTCTACAAAGTGTAGCGTCACGTGTCTGTAGGCGTTAATTGCGTTAAAAATATTAACGCGTTATTTTTTTCTGTGATTAATTAATCTAATTAACGCGTTAACTTCCCAGCCCTAATATGAGCACAAAGTTGGGTGTTAAAAAGCACTTTAGCTTTGGAATTTGGCCAATTCTAGCTGAAATAAATAAATAAATAAATAAAATGCAATCACACTGATAGACCTTTATGTCACATTACCTGACTGTGTCTGTGATCCTACCAGACGTGTGCGTGGGATGTGGACTCCAGGGAACTGCGGGCCGAGTGCTTTATTCAGCTGGGTGAGATGGGTAAAGCCATCAGTGACCTCAAAGCAGCCTCCAAGCTAAGGAATGACAACACACAAGCCTTCTACAAACTCAGCACCATCTATTACAGCCTGGGAGACCATGAGATGTCCCTAAAGTAAGACTTGGTGTCCATTTAAAGTGCGTCAAGCAATTAGTTGAATGTGGTGTAGGCTCAATGTTTTGGTGCAGAGTATTTACAAATGTACAATAATCAAGGCTTTTAGGCTGTTTCAGGCTCATGTGCGCAATTGCACTTTACTGGAAAAGCTTCTTTTGTTTTTTGCTTAATATTCTTCAATATGGCCTTTACCTGACATTAGGAGAGTGTCACGTGCGAAAGAACAACCAATTATCTAACGGGACCCCTCTCATGTGGTGTCAGAACTGCACTGAGCATTAAAAGTTATACCAAAGGTAAAAAAGAAGTTGATCTATTGATCTGTGCTTGTTTAAACTGTTGGTAATGATCTCAAAGAGAAAGAATGGGACGTCAGATTAATGTCAGATTTGTTGCTTTCACAACTGCAGATTTCTAATTGCATCTGTAAAAGACACAGTTGGTCAGATAAGAGCTGTGAACTGACAGTGGGGGCTGTTTCTTTCCCCAGTGAGGTGCGAGAGTGTCTAAAGTTGGATCCTGACCACAAGCAGTGCTTCAGCCACTACAAACAGGTGAAGAAGCTCAACAAACAGATCATGTCAGCTGAGGAGCTGATCCAGCAGCAGAGGTGGGTCCAGCCAACTTCATCTAATGACACTTTAATATAAACTAGATGTGCCTTTTAGTGTCACTTAGAGTGATAAGCATACTTTTGTTTGACAAAAGCACTATATACTATATTCTTATTATTATAATACTAATTATTTTATTATTATTATTATCATCATTAAGAGTGATGATGTATTGTTTAATTGGGAGATGGAACTGTATTGGGCACCATTGATTGGATTTTCTAAAAGAAAATAACTGTTCAGTTCTTTTTTTTTTTTGTTTTTGTTTTTTTCCATAATATGTTAAACTTCTCCCATAATTGGTATGTGTGAAGAATTAGCTGACAAAAATGCCCTATTGAAGTTTTGTACACCAGTCCCCAACCCTCCTCCTGAAGATCTACTTTCCTACCCTGATTATCTCCAGCCAGCATCTAGCATGCTGCCCCTCCTCTTACTTAGCCAATCAGGGACCTTGGTTGGTGTTCATTAGCCTGATCATGGCTGGAACTTCACTCAGGAAGGTAGATCTCCAGGACCAGGGCTAGAAGTGACCTTCTAAATGAAGTGATTCTCTAAATGACGTATAATTTTACTCAAACTTTTGCATGTGGGCGACGAATCAAAAGACTCTAAGTTTTCCAAACTAGAATTATGTCTGGTGCTGAAGACTTTAAATGGGGATTCTTCAATAGCAGAAGAAAACAGTTCTGAGCCAGGAGTAGTCTTTGATGAGGAAAATGATCTGCAGACACAGAAATATCTATATTCTATTTGGTGTGGATCTTTTTTTATGAAACCATTGTTATGAAATAACAAAATTACAATAAAAAATTATGTAAAAAATACTGTACACTTTACAGTTACAGTACAGTTTAGAAGCGTAAATGTAAACGTAATCCTAGGTGGAGAATCTCCATTTAGAATGCCATGTAGTCTGGGTTTAATCCCTGTTCAGGAAACCGGCTCATGTTATTCCTGATTCCTGATTATAAACCTACCAATAAGCAAATTTGGTTGGTTTAGTGATTGCAGAATTTATTTGAGCTTATCTAAGCAATCAAATATAAGGCCAGTGTTTCAGAACTTCTATGAAAAACTTCCTGTGAATTACTCTATAGCTCCTTCTGTGATACTGAAGGTGCTCTCTCGAACCCTCAGGTATGGAGATGCTGTGAGTAAATTCGAGTCAGTTATGAAGACGGAACTGAACGTGCCTCAGTACTCACTTCTCGCCAAGGAGCGCATCTGCCATTGTCTTTCAAAGGTGAGAGTTCCTTTGCTGACCACCAGGTGTCACTATGTGCCAAGATATCAGAGATGATACTCAGTAACGTTAGTTTTTCTCGATTGCTAAAACACTAACTGATCTTTTGAACTAAAATTTAAAAACCATAACGCTATTTATCAAAAAGCACACCCATTTCCCTGAACTATAAACACTATTCCCCTGCTTTAACACATGAGTCAGATTTGGTGAACTGTTACTGCAAAACTCTACACACAAAACCCTACATTTTTCAGTGCTTACACCATGTGGTCATTTAGAAAGCACTAGCATTCAATAATGTTAACTTAAGTCAACTTAAGTTAGCACACAATAAACCAAGTGGAGAGACTAGGAGTCAAAATTTATCACACACCAATCAGAAACTGATGGATAGATAAAAGGTCCAAAGTCGCCTCTTTCAGGTTTGAAACAAAGGATCCAAATAGCTGCAAAGGAAGCGGAGGAGGAGGAGGAGGAGGTCTAGGACACCAGGGAGATGGAGGAGGAGGTCTAGGACACCAGGGAGATGGAGGAGGAGGTGGTGGTGGTGGTGGTGGTCTAGGACACCAAGGAGGAGGTTGTAGAGGAGGAGGTGGAGGAGCTGTAACCTGACCAAAAGGAGGAGAAGTGGGAGGACCATAGTTGGCCATTGGGCTGTTGTAAATGTCCCTGGTCAGCGTGGAGGGAGGGTCACTATGTGCGCAGCCGTCAGCCATTCTAGGACCCTATAACACTGTGCTTCTCCTTGCTTTTCTTGATGGTCTAAGACTACATATGTTCCAGCTGGACTACAGGGAACCAGCACAGCCAGAGCAGCCTCACTGCGCTGTTGTTTGGGATAATGTCAGCTTCCATCGCGTTTACCTATAACCCAAGGGTTTCTAACATCTTCCTGCCGGCAGACTCTCTCTTTCTAACCTGATGAGTTTTCGGCATGGCGGTGGAAAGTATACGACAGAGTACCTTATGTCTGTGTTCACCTCCTCCAGGCCATGAAAGAAGCCTGCCTAGACATATCAGTAGATGCATGCCAGGGGTGGATCAGGCATGCAAGAGGATTTTACCCCCCGCTTCCTGGATAGGGCCAGTATAGCCTGTGATGTGGATGAGATTCTCTGGCCTGACCCAGACCAGAGACAGGATGCTGAGGTGGAATAAGGTTTTTGGTGTGTTGTACTGTAAAGTACATGAATAGAAATGTGCCACTGTATAGACATCGGATGCGTCTTTTGTGTTCATCATGTGAAAAGGTTTTTGAGGGGAAGAAGCACAAGCAACGTAACTGAACTGGAAATATTGTTTTTAATTGATTGCACCAGTGTGTAAGACTAGGTTGTAGTGTGTGTGTTTTTGAGGTCTTGTGTGTGAGGTCTGTGGGCAAAGTTTGGTTTTTCAGCAAAAATGAATGGTTTTGAGTGTAGAGCTTCATTTTGACCTGAAAATACGATGTTTGGGAAATTGGGTGAGAGGTTATGGATTTGTGTTTACTGTTTTGAGAATACGAGGCATAGTTTCAGGAAATGTGTGTAAACAATCAAGAAAAACTGTAGTACTCATGATGGACACCATGCCACCAGTTGTGTCTTTTGACGTGATTGAGCAAGTCTGAGATATGAAAATGTCATTTTGTTGTCTGGTCACAGGACCAGCAGGGTGCCAAAGCGATCCCAGTCTGCAGCGAGGTTCTCAGCTCAGACCCGCAGAATGTGAATGCCCTGAAAGACCGGGCCGAAGCCTACCTCCAAGACGAGCAATATGAAGAAGGTAACAGAAATATTTCGGCCACAATGTGCGTCATAAAAACAGCAGGAATGGAATAACACACACTTTCTAAGATTAAAAGAAGCCCTTTATGAGTCCCAGGGGTGGAAACTTTACATTGTTACAGCAGCAAAGTGGACAGCACACATATACTTGATTCCAACCCAAGTTTATTTAATTTACTTTTCTACTATTAAATTGTATAGATGCTCTTTATGACCCCACCGCTCTAGTATGTGCTACCATGTGCCATTCTGAGGTTCTCTATGATGGCTCCTATCTGGCAGGGAATACTAGAGCAGTCACATATGAGCGGGCCTGCAAACGTCTCTATGGCAACCATGGTGTTCGCAGTGGAAGTAAATGGGGAGTAATTGGTCATTCCAGCTCTTCATGAGTGAATGCCAAAGTTATTGGTAATAGCAGACTAAAACAGTTTCTGTAAGCATTCATAGAAAAGAGAAAAATGGAAAGTCATAGAGAAAATTGCTTTTCTTTTCACGAGGAGTAGTTTTTACTCCTCTATTAGTAGTGCAGTGTCGAGCTTAAGTGTGTACACTAGATTTGGTGGACACAACAAAGGCCAACTAATAATTACTCTACCATTAAGCACTTGTTTACTGCAGTTATGGATGTTTTTACAGTGTGTAATTATCATTTATGATATTATGAAGTCCTGGTAAGCCACTGTATTTTCAGCACACAAGACGTGGGTGGCTGATAAGATTGTGTTACTATAGCTATAAATTCATAAGCAGCCTTTTGAAATCATATGTGCTTCAGGAATAGTGAACAAGTGTAGGCATCAAGAGTATATGTGTATATATATGTATATATAAAACAGTACTGTACAAAAGTTTTAGGCACCTTATGCTTAAAAGCTGTTTACTGCTGGGCAGTGGTGTTAAGTTAGTGTTAAAACACTTGCATTACAATAAATGTAAACAACATTAATACAGTAAATGGTGGTTTTATGTGTGGACCATTTCCAGACCTCCCTCCTCATGGAAGCCCGTTTTTTTTTCTCACAGCTCCATCAAATCCCTGATTTGGCTCTTTTTACTGCAGTAGATTCATTTTATTATGGAATTTTATTCATTCACCCAATGGCTGGAGGCCCTGAGCAGAAACCTGCTTTTCTAACAGCTCACAGAATATTGACTACTTTTTAGAAAAATTACTGATTGTTTGTATTTATTCTAATATTCAGCTGTTTTTGCTCCAGAAAGAAGCCACTGCTGATAGAAATGACTTCAGACTATTTGCACAGTACTGTATAATTTGTATATATATATTGTATATGTGTGTATGTATATAGGTATTAGGGCTGGGCATGTTAACGCGTTATCGCCGACAATTATTTGATCAGTCAGGCATCCCAATGTTTTTATGACCCTGCATTCAGAACACACACACACACACACACACACACACTAATACTCAGAACAGCAAGCGCAGATTCAGTCTAACGCAGATTTTTTCCTGAGAACCGAACTGATAACGGTATGCGGAAATCCCCACAATAACACGTGAACTGTAAGTATCCTCCATGTTTTTGTGATTATATATATGAGAGGGAGAGAGAGGGACACGGCGTGTATGCTTTAAAAAAATGTATCCGAATGTTTTGCACTGTTCTCTCAGGGATTTTATTAACTGAAACTTCTTGAATCTGCATTTGATTTTTTGTCATTTGTGTTACACTGTAATATCATTAAAACACAAAACAGACAGGCCATAATTTATTTGTACTTTTTTTTTTCTTTTTCTTCCTTGTGCTCCTTATTCATTTTCAACCTTTAAGTAAAAGTGTCTCCTCTCTGCAGCCATTAAGGACTTTGAGAGTGCCAGGGAGTACAGCGAGAGTGACCAGCAGATAAAGGAGGGGCTGGAGAGAGCCCAGCGGCTCCTCAAACAGTCCCAGAAGAGAGATTACTACAAGATCCTGGGGGTGAAGAGGTGAGGCCCAATATCGGCCAGCTTTTGACTTACATTTCAGCTGATATTAAAGTCTGCCACGTTTAACGCTTGTAATAAATGGATTCTATAGGACAGCCCAGAAGAAGGAGATCATCAAAGCCTACAGGAAATTGGCCCAACAGTGGCACCCAGACAACTTCCAGGACTCTGAAGATAAGAAAAAGGCAGAGAAGAAGTTCATCGACATCGCACAGGCAAAGGAAGTGCTCACTGATCCAGGTAAACACTCGAGTGAAGTGGTCAGTTTATGCAAATGATGGTTTCAGTGGGATTTCAGTTCATTTAGGCGAGGCTTTATCCTCCAGCTTTGCAGTTTTAAGTGGTTTTACACACTGGCTCACACAATGGCTTATTCTTGATCTCTCCACTGCTATAATTGGGTTCTATAATCCTGGATAGATATTAGACAGTTTTGGTTAATCTGAGGATTTGCTGTGGTTTTGAGAAATGTTACAGCCTCGTTATGAATACAGGAGGGGTTTTTAATAAAACAGATCGACAGTACAATATGTATTAGGCCTCGTTCAAAAAAGCAATGAAGGCTGAAACGCATCCTTTAACATGATTGGGCTAAATTAGTGTGTGTGTGTAGGTTCTCGGGTTTTAGCTTTTATATTGAACTAAACCACTTTGCCTTAGTTTTTAAGAACTGCTGACAATATTTCTCCGCATTTTCAAATAAAAATGTTATTTAAAGAAATGTATAAACATCAGAATAAGAGAAATGATGGTGTTTACAGAACCTGAATATTTTAAAGAAAACAAATCTCTCATTCACTCTTAAACAAAATGGCAATAA
>JBBPDH010000002.1:2597952-2609377 GCA_037974565.1 Clupeocharax schoutedeni | reverse complement strand
ATCTGATTTGATTGATTGAGCTCCTGACTACTTCATCATCACCCACCAGGCTTTTTCTCTTAGGTGGGCTTAAACCTTAGATCCTGGCTGCCTTGTGTTGCAACCAAACTCTGAAATGTGTGGTAGTTCTCCAGAACTAGTGTTGGCCGTTTTTGGTTTCACCCTTTTTTGTATTCTAATGTTTATTATCCAGTAATTACGTGGACAGCGATACTGGCAGAGTTACTCAAGGGTTATATGACCCATGGTTGCAAGTCTGGGCCTGTTGCTGGGAGCTTTAAAACGCAGTAGGAACCCCCTTGGTCAGGCTTGGTGGGTTTAAACTGAATTCTAATATGATTTGACTTGTCAGGTTTAAACCCAAATACAGTAGGACTGGTTCTCCAAATTCAGGTGTTTGTTTAATCCGAAATGAACTTGTAGCTGGTTCTCCCCGGTTGCGGTAATTCTAATCCATGGCAGTCCATAAGGAATGGTTCCTCTTCTGGGGTCTGAATCTACATTGTAGTTTGTTTTAAATGGTGAATTAATGCAGATCTTTGTCTTTACAGCCCGATTTGTCATTGTTGACGTCCCCCACACCCAGTTCGGTTGCCGCTAGAGAGGATATTCCTTGCGTTTGAGCTGACTGTGCATTCCCTGACCATTTAAAGGGGTTAATTTTATGCAGGACCATTTGTTGGCGGTTCTGGGGAGTCAGCTGTTGGAAGACGATAGCCTGCGGTGAGGGCCCTGGCAGACGCTGACATGCACCTGAGCCGAAATCGCATAGAGCTTGCTCGGGGGGAGGGGACGGGACCGGAGGGAGGTGGGGGGTGAGCCGGGAGGGTAAATGAAGGCAGGTGTCTGGACAGTTGAGAATAACACCTACCCCCTTAGAGGTTGGGCAATATGGTGGAAATATATAACGATACCTCAAGAGAATTTCACCATACACAGTGTCAGTACTGACACTAAACTAAAACATATATTCATGTAAATTATTTTAATTCTGCGTTTCAGACCCTATGCTGCAGGGGTCTGCACTTCTGTGGGACCCCCACTTTTCAGATGCATGGCCTAAATTGTAGTGTACCTGTCGGGGTGGGAGTGGGACAGTCCATGTGTGTATTCAGCAAAATAGTGCTGAGCTTGGTGGATGCAGTGGTTTTCCAGGTGGTTGCTAGAGTAGTGCTTGTTGGGTTGTTGGAAGTCAGTTGCTGCATGAGTCCCTATAAAATGGTATAAAAACACAACAGCTAAATAATAGCAAAGACTAAGCTTGGTTCAAATACTTGGAAAGCTCATGAATATGCAACTTCATGCTCGGGAGCTAAAGGGATGGTGGTTAGGCAGCTTTAAGAAGGTCAGTAAACCACCGAAACGCTGAGTGAGGGCATGTCCAGTGATTATTTTCAGTCAAGGTCGGTTACAGTGGGAGCTACCATTTGCTTGCTGTGATAAATGTGATGTTTAAAGTTGTCTGTAGGCAGAAACAACACTTTGTGCTTAGTTTTGATTGGGGCTAAATGGCCTGTGGTGAAGGTGCGAGCTGTGCAGATTTTCCGTAGGATCCGAATGAAATCCCAGGGGGGAGTGGAGGAACTGCCCCCATCAGGTTGACCCCTTTAATGGCAGCCATGAAATTGCATGACTTAGCGCTGATTTTACATAAAATTTTAAAACGCGAAAATGTTTCAGTCTAAATTTAGTTTTGGAGTCTGGGTTAATATTTGATTGGATTACATTAATAAAAAGAGTCGGAAGAGACACTAGGAGGCCTCCGGGTGTGTGGAAGTGGCCTATTTATCGGGTTGTTATGAAATATGCAGACATTTTATCTTCTGTGAGGGCCTGATATGCCAACCAACGATTGACCACCCTTGTTGCCCACTTTAAAATCAGGAGCCTTTTACGTGACCGATATATGTGAGGATACTTCAGTGCTGGGTTTTTTGTGTTCTCTGTATGTTCACCCAAATACTGTAAGCTACTTTAGTACACCTGATTTCTTTTACAACTCATGTGGGTTGCCAGATCCATTTTATGGGCTCATATTGGTGTTTGGCTCCTAGTGAACAGAGCAGTACTTTAGCTTGGCAAAAGCACTGGAAACGGCATTTTTAACAAGGTCTTTTTGAGGATACAGGTAGTTGTCTGTAGAAGTTTACCAGATCGTACTTTTGTGAAAATAAGGATATTCTTTACATTTAAAATATCTTTAAAATGTTGCTGCTGTGACAAAAAAGAAATGAAAAACGTTGACATGCAATTTCATTGCGCCAAATTAATACCGCATGTCATCCCTTAAACTCTTCTCTATAACTGAATTGCCCCTGTCCTCCAACAGCCCCCTCCTGAAAAAATAATTTACTTGCAATCCCCAACAGCGCTAAAATTAAATTGCTGGCCACCCCTCCAAAACTAAATTGAGTCCAACCCTCAACACCCCACAAAACGAAATTGGGTGCCACCCCACACCGAAATCACATGCTACTCCCTCCTCGTCACCAAATCTGAATTGCGCGGTACCCCCCTTCAGAACAAAATTGTGCTTTCCCCCAACCCCGGACCCCCTCCCTCTACAAATCGTAAACAGTTGCCCGCCTCCGCAGCAGACCTCTTCCTCAACAGGAAGCTTCTGTTTGAATTGAAACAGTTTTATGTTCTTGTTTATATTCTGTTTGCCCAGTATGTTACATTCTGCTTGACTTTGACTGTATATTGATAGGAATCTTACTGACTGCAGTTGGGCCATTAAGAGATCACAGATGAGTTCACAAAGAAGTTTTGGATCGTCTTTAGAAGGGACGCCTGTGATCATGGCGATGTTCGTAGTAGGTTTCACAGTAATCCAGCTCTGAAAGTGGCCTTCTATGTGGTTCTTTACTAAAACACCTCAGACTAGTTCAGTCTGAATGTTACTAATAAGGGACCTTGTGAAATTCTTAACGAACTACAAAAGTTTGGCATTTTAATCAAATGTTATTCTTCAACTAGAGAGTGTTTTTCCCAAGTGTTCTTCAAAATTATATTTCCAGTGTATAGAAAAGCAAAACGTTAAGAGAATGGTGTCTTGTCCTCCCTAGTCTTTCTCCCATGGAGCTGCAGGGACGAGCTGGACTGATGAGTTTGAAATGAGCTCCAGCAAATGAGACAGAACTGTTTGCTGCTTGGGAGGGTTTGGAACAGGTTATTTCTGAAAATTACAGCGAATCTGTGCCAGGGGCAGGATATTTTGATCTCTAAATAAACTTTCACAAGTTGCACTTAGAGTGTATGTTGTTACACTTCAAGACCAGTCAGCTACATTTGATTGAAGGATTCTAATGTTTTCGTGTAGTGTGGCACCGCAGGACCCTGTCAGGATCGTTTGTATTGAGTTCTAGTTGTATAAGGATCAAGAGGAGACAAGCCCACCACACGGAATGGATGACACGTCACTGTGGCAGGTTCGTCCTGCCTCACCTTACGGCGTAAAAGTTCCTGAGGAGTTACAGATTGGATGATTAGCGGTGTTGTCATGTGTATGAGTGTCCCTGGAGTGACTTCCCCCAAACCCCCACCCCTATCATGAGGCAATTTCTCCCTCTTTGCTGTAAACCAGCCACACTTCTAACACAAATCTATCTATCCGTTATCCTCAGTCCCAGTGTGAACTGGAGAGCCTTTGATAAAGCGGCGCCATAAATTTTCTTCTGAATAAAATCAAATCTAATTAAAATGTTAACTCAAATTGTAACTATAACAAGATTATTAAATGTCACGTAAAATATCCTTCATTATTTTTGTATTTTATAGTTTCCCCTGAAGTCTGGTAATAACATCGTTGTGGAAACACACATACACACAATGTATATGTACCTTATTCTGCAAGGTTTGAGAAGTTTGGGTAACTCCTATTGGCAAACTTAGCTTGTGTTTAATCAAACTTGGTTCAAACTTTGGGCTGGTGCCAGATTTTTGGCACAAACACCTGTTATTCTGATGGAATTCGTAGAGACAGTCATAGGTTAGGCCCAGGCACTGGCACCACATTGGTGGAAGAGGGCTTTGACAGTGTATTTGTTTTTTTGGCGTCACAAATTTGACAAATTTAAAGTGAAAGTGACCATTTGTCGTACGTGAACACACTACTGCACACAGTGTGAACAGCACGAAATTCAACCTCTACATTTAACCCATTCACCAAGTGAAGCAGGGGACAGCTACGAACACGGCGCCCGGGGAGCAGTGTGTGGGGACGGTACCTTGCTCAGGGTACCTTAGTAGTGCCTAGCGGTCTTGGGAATCAAACATGGACTTTCTGGTCGCAGGGCGAATGCCCTAACCACTAGGCTACCAACTGCCCGAAACAAACTGTTTTTCAGCTACATTTGTGTTGCTGAGTTTTGAGATTTTCACAGTATTTATCCTCTTTTATTAGCTTTATTTGTTTAAGGGCGTTTGATTGTAGGCTTGATGCAGAAATGAATCGAGGACAAGACCTCAGTGCAGCCCCTTTGCAGTACATATGTTTTTTTTAATGCTGGCTCTCATGGTTACCCTGAAGTGAAGTCAGGAAAGGTCACGGGCTTCAGGCTGCTGCACTGAAACAGATGCCGTTTCTTTTTTTGTAACTATCAGTGAGCTGTAACCCTAACCCTGACACAACACCAACCGAGTAAATACACAGCAAAGAACGAAACAAAAGGAGGGGAAAACAAGAGCCGGGTTGAACTTTAGTGAGAGTGATTTACAAGCTGGGGGTTCTCTCACTACATGAGGATTGTTTGTTCTGCTCTACTCAAATCACTTTGGACTAAAACACAAGGATAAACCTGAGAAGGTGTGAAGTGATGAAGCACTAAATAGGTTGAACCAAGAAAGAATGAAATCAAACCCAAAAATGGAGGAAAAATTAGACGTTCCTCATCAGTACACGCCATTTAAATTGAAAGTACTGTTTGAAAGCACAAATCCCTCGAAACCCCCCACTGTGGTGTGTCGTCCCACCCCCAGCGTGTGTGCACATGTTTTCAGCTGGAGAGCGGAATGTGATCCTAATAGACGTGAGGAGAACGGCCGAGGCGGAAGGAACCTTGTTGCAAACCTGCAGAATCTCTGTTTTCATGACTTGATATGGCGTTGAGGTTCCTCATAAACTGGAGCCATCAGATTTACTGCATGAGGTTCAGCTTCTTGCCGGCCTCCTTAGCAAGTATGCCGCTTGTTTTACACGGACATAAATAGCCCCATCATTGTTAATTCAGGATTTGTGACGTGACTCATGGAGACAATGAGACATTTTAAGTATTAATGAATGGAAGTTCTCGTGTCTGGAAGGAAAGAGGAAGCTGGATTTGGGGCTGAAATATTTGCCCTCATGAGTCATCATAACTCTGTTGAAAGCCGAGCCGTGTGTTTGGGAATCCGAGATGGAAGTGGAGGCATGTGGGGCAGGCCGGCATGCCCTCTCCGTGAGTCCTGCCGTAGTAAAGCATGTTTATTGGTATGGAGTCAAGCTGGTTGGATTAAATCTGGATGTGGAGGGAATGTTCGTAACGTCAGCCTTTGTTCAAGCACGTTTTTACAATGTTTCTATACCTCTTTGAAGATCAGGAGGTTTCTCGCCTTGAAAGCTTTCATCATTCTGAGCTTCGGTAGATTTTTTTTTTTTTTTTTTAATTTTTGTTTGTAGGAGGTACTTCTATGGCAATCTGATAGGGATATCCATGTATATACACACTGTTCCCTGGTGATTGAGGTTTGGAGTGGTGGGGGCAGTGCGGAGGTGATTAATCAAATGATAGTCTGGTGGGGGTGGAGGGATGGAGGTTGTTGTGGTGCAGGATGATTGCAAAATTTTTATTGACCAGGAGTGGGATGATCAACAAAAATCATCTGGGGTCGGGGGATCAGTTTTATATGCCATTTGTGATAGTCACGCAACCAAATAAATTGGGTTGTCAGGGACAGGGGTGGAAATATGGCTTCTTTTTTTTTGGGAGTGGCTGCAAAAATTTGGGTGTTGAGAAACCTTACAGTAACACTGGCACACCAATACCTGAACTGTAGATATTAAAATTAGATCCGGTATAAACAATAATTCCTAGAGACTAAAATGAATTAAATGCAGACATTTTAGTTTCCGAGTGCCACTTCAAAATTCTGCTCTTCTGGAGAATGCCTTCAAGTATTGGCCCGATCCCTAATTTCAGCATTGCCGTCCCAAATCCCAGGCATTGAACATGTTTAGTCATTTCAAACATGCTTGCCGTCTGACATTTGGGTACGCCCTTTCAGTGGTTCTTCTAAGCTCCTGTTTTGGCGTTTAAAGGCTTATCTTAATTCCGGAGCAAGTTTTGGAGTTACCTCAGTAGTTAATTTTGGGATTGGGAGATGCTTTTTGGGATCTGTTTCCCCTTTGAGGAGCTGCTGAGTAAGCAGGAGAATGCGGTCCGGCTGCGCTTCAGGCCTCGGGACGTACGGATGAAGCGCTGCCTGCGCCACCACATCAGTCCAGGTCGGATTAAGAGATTAGGTACGCTGGGCTGTCATAGTGGTTTCATGGATCGCAGATGAGTCGACTGTGACTCTGAAGATGAAACAGGTAAGCTCATTAAAAGATTAGCATAAGCTTTGATGATTACTCATTGGGAATGCGGTGCCATGCCGAAGTTCAGCTGGGTCAACAGCTCATGTTCACACTGTGTCCAGGAAAGCCTGTGCGTCACAAGTGTGGGGAATGCTGACGGGTATGGTTGGAATACCCGACCCTTCCAGAATGCAGGCCTGAACATCGCTGTGGGGTGTAATGTAAACTTTAAAGGGCTTCCTGCAAAAATTCCTTGCTATCAGCAAGGTTTTCTCCAGCCTGTCCACATCCCGATTGTTTTTGAAGCTGGAAGGAGGGGGAGAAGAACTTGCTCCAGTAGTCACTTGTGGTCGCTGTGCCAAATGTAGCCAGAGGCTGTGTGTATGTGTGTGTGTGTCTGTTTTATTGAGATCTGGTTACTAGCTGCTGTGGACATAGTTGAAAAGAGTGTGTACTCACCTGAGTCAGGAGAAACACCCGGTTTCCCCTCCCCATCTACCTGAAAAAACACGCTCTGCAACATTGCACTATTTATGTCAGTCCTGGCATGGGCTGGCATGGGCCACCGCTCTCAGTAAGGGAAAAGTCTCTGTTTGTTCTGCAAGAATAACATTCGGTTCAAACAAACATTAAGCCAGCAAATGTACCACTGTTGGTCGCAGGCTGATTTACGGGCCCCGTGATCCACCTGGACTTCGTTGGGCTGGTCCTCTTTTCTGGCCTGACAAGAAACATTCGTTCACATCAAGTTTGGTCGGATGTAACATTGGATTTCGGATGATCTTGTATTTCTTGGGTCAATACGGGTGGCTTCTGATATATTAAAAAAAAAAAAAAGCTATCTTCTAGTCTGAGTATGTTTATTATATATATTCTGTATTGTTATGTCTTGTCTGAGTGTGCAGTCGTGATGTGAACAATTTCCTCCGGGATAAATAATGTTTTCTGATCCTGATGTAGCCGCATTCCTAGAGCTTCACTAGGGATGTAGAGATTTAGGTCCATTGGAGTGGTGTGGAACCCAAATGCCATGGTCTTAAAGTTGCAGTCACAACAGCCCCTCATAACCACCATTTTGGAAGTAGCCAACCTTCATGAGGGATGTCTGGCACTTTTCTAGCGGATCACAGCAACAAAGGATATGTTTTGTTGGTGATCTGATGGTATTTAATGATGGTGGGTCCATTATCCCTCAGCTAATTAACATCTGTTGTCTCTAGAAGTGTTTGCTAATTCTACAGTTGCCTGGTGATTGAGTTAAAATTCTAAAACACAGGCCTGATTTAAAGCTCTTCAGTGTTGAATAATTAAGTTACAGAGTATTTTCTAGGGGTGTGCTGATGCAATTTAAGGATCGATATAATAACCTATAACAATAAATGTTCAGTGTTATCCCCACCATTAAATTAGGGTAATATGTATGTATGGATAATGTGTATGCATTGAATATTTGGCTGCCGAAAATGTTCGACCGAAAATGGCAAAAAAATGCATTTTTGGTTCCAGATTTCTTTTTTATGCAACCGAAACAGTCAAAAACCGGCACCTGTACATGCCTGATTGGATCAGAGTTAACATGTCTGCCGTGTGGGCGCATTTTAACATATCTAAGAAAGACACATGGAAAAAGTGTGCAATATATAAATTTCTAGAGCGGGTACATCCACAAAGACTTTCTCAACGTCAGGATTAATTTATCATATAAAATCTAAACATCCCAAACCCAAGCACAGAAGAGGGTTTTCCAGTGATTCCAGTTGATATATGGACTGCCAGTCTTTGTTTTAATACACTATTTTGTTAAAGGCCTACAGAGAACGCTGTTTATCAGTTTTTAAAGCACTAAATGCACTTTGTTCATGCACTTCATTCAGAATATTAAAATGCACTTGAATTCACTTGTTTTATATGAGAAGATATTTCATTGTATAATATTTACTATATCTTGCTTTTAGGCTATTCATGAGTGGGGCCAAGTAAAATGTTTTATTTCAAATTGTATTTTATAGTGCATTGTTTGAATGCTAAATATCTTTCATAGTTTTGTAACAGATTTATTATTTGAACCATGAATATTAATGAATGCATTTGCAATGCTTGACTTTAGTGTCCCAGTCATAACGGCAATATAACAAAAAACTGGTGTAATAATTTCTACTGTGTTTCGGTTTTGGTTTCAGTAAATCCCTAGTAAAATGTGTGTGGTGCCATTCTACCTGGGAAAGATAGAGACCTTATGCTGTAACTGTCCATGTTGATTTCCCAGCATTTTTTTTTTATTCGCTTTTGCTCTGGTATCATTCTTGGTGTAGTCTGGTGCGGATCCAATTGTGGTATAGAAAAGCAGGCGGGATCAGTCTGTAGTCTTCAGGGCTTTAATTGCAGAATATTCAGGTTCTTAAAAGAAAGTATTTTTTTAATTTGTGGTTGACTATTGAGTAATATACCACTGAGAGCTTCTTCCTTTCTTTCTACTGGACTCTGGCTGTATGAAGGAGCAATGTTCTGCCACAATACAGAAAAATATGATGACTTCGAAAAACACCAGCATGGTCAGTGAGATGAAACGAAACAAAAAAAAAAACTCCATAATTTTTGCTGTTGCTCTCTAAACAAAAGACACAAACTAAAGCAAAAAATAGGCCTAAAAATACCCCAGCAGTTAATGAAAGACATATTGAACTGAAATACTGGTGTAAAATATGGAAGCCATTATACACCTAGCAGTGCAGAACAGATCTACTTGGGCTTTCCTGCAGACTTTACATTCAAAACTCAATTTCTACATCAATATGTTACAAAGTAGTTTAACATACTTATATGAACTTTAAAGCTTACTCTTCTGCTGTAGAAGAACAGGCTGTAAATGTGCTCCATGTCAATCGCAGTTGCACCTCGTGAAAATAAGTGTGTCAAGAACCATGTTCACTGTATTTATAAATATAATTCTGTGGTGGAGGGATGTAATATAACATGTCTTGGTCTTCTTAGCCTGAGGCTTTGCATTCAGTCCAGGGTGTCTACTTACTTGGTACATGAGTAATAAATACTGTAGAATCCCCATTAGCAATATGCTCATTCCTGTGCTATACTCAGACGTCTGTAGCTTTCTCAGTCTGTGGGGAGTCATCCCATTGCTAATGAAAAGAGTGGGATTCCTTTACAAGCTATTGATCACTGTGAGTGTTCTTTTTTTGCATTCAGAAGGCTTCAGCTCTGGCAGTTATGCGTGTTGCAGCCGTTACGCTCTAAAAACTGCACTAATAGTGGGTTAAACTCATTACAGTCTTAGACTTCTCAGCTGAAATTAAAGGCTGTTATGCACCTGAATGGGGTTCAAAGTATAGGATTGTATCAAGTTGTTCAGAATACTTTTTAGGGATGAGTGACGTTTAATGTATCTTGTTTGTTCTTGCTGGGAAAGAACAGTGATTCTGCTGACAAATCACAGCAACGAAGAATATGCTTTAGGTTTTAGTTTCGTTAATGATGTGAAGGAGATTGTGTAATGCTGGGCGGGATACCAGTTCACAACAAAAACTGTTACTATTGTTATATAAATGTTTCTTATACCACAAGACTAGTTTAAATCGCCTAAACAACGTTCGTAACAAAGTTCGTAACAACGTTTGATTTGAGCGAGTGCTGAAGCTCTGTGTCACAATATAAACAGCTTGTCCATTATAGGGTGTAAAATCGTACTTTTAGAGAGTTACTTTTTGAGCATTTTCTCATTTTTAGCTGTTTTGTGCATTGTCATTTCTCATATACAGTGATCTTAATATACCTGCCGTTTTTAGCTGGAAGTCCAAGCTAAGGAATAAAAAAAAATCCCCAAAGGTATGTTTTTATCTTAGCATTACGAACACACATGCTTGTGTTTAGCCTTTAACAATTATCTCCATGTCTTGGCGTGGACATATATAGTATTCAGTCCCACAGTGTGGAACACTGTGTAATGTATCTGGGCTTGAAGTAATTGTATTACTACTGGAAGCTGCAGTTTTCTCTTTTTTTTCCTTTTTTTTGTTTAAACATGTTTAATTTGTTGAAGGTAAGTTTTTCAAAAAGTCACAAACATTCCAGCAGCGAGAGACGCTAACAGATTTACTATTTTTCATTTCTGACACTTGTTCAGTGCAATAAAACTTCAGCAAGCACCTCTCGATACTTTATCAAGGCTAAATACCTCTTTGGATGCTTGCAAAAACCTGTGGAATGTGTAGTTTTCTACACTTATGTATGAAGTATGAAATTATGGTATCTTCAAGTAAGACTAGAGAAGAAGCAAAAGCATGTTCAGTCAGATGTAGTAATTGATTTAATTCTGTAAAATGTGGTAAAAGCCCAAAAATACTTTAAATAAATAAATAAAAATACTGTTGTATACTGTTGAAACAGGTATAATTTAAATTTAAAATAACTGGTGATAGCTATAATTTGTTGGTCATACCGCCCAGGTCTATTACTGTGGGGTTACCAGGTGCCTCAGCATTATTCCTAAGCTAATAAACATCTCAAAATATATATATATATTTTAGAAATGTTGGTCTATTCGTTGTCTGGTTGCCTGGTGGTCAGGGTTCAGATTCTAAAGTTTGGTGCTGGTGTGGGTTTTGGACAGGACATTGGCCCAAAAATCCAAGCCTGATTTGAAGCTTTCTACTCTTAGCTTTGAAGACTTCTTACTGGTAAAAACTGGTGCTAATGAATAAATTGATTCATATGTTATTGTAATATTTTCAGTAAAAAGCAGAGGTATACTGTAGTAGGGCTGCAACAACTAATCGACAAAATCGATAATTATCGATAATGAAATTCGTTGTCAACGAATGCCGTTATCGATTAGTTGGGCTGCTCACGTTACTG
>JBBPDH010000002.1:2561268-2572724 GCA_037974565.1 Clupeocharax schoutedeni | reverse complement strand
TCTTGTCTTGGTCTCGATACCCTCTGGTCTTGGTAGTGTCTTGGTCTTGGTCTATGCGGTCTTGACTACAAGTCTATCTTTTTGTAGCTTTTATAGTATGTTTTTTATTGTACTGTTTTGTTGTTGGTCTGTTTGTTTCCCCTGTATTCCCCTGTCTTTTGGTTGGTTCATCACAGTCTCCTACACCAGCAGATTATTAGCTGCTCCACAGAGCCTCTTCACGAGTCACCATTCAAAGGTCCTGCACTCATTTCTAGTCCGCTTCCTTGTCGCATTTTCTGATCACTAATGACCCTACAACCTTCTGAGTATCTTCATATTCCATAATCACCCATATTTGTGAAAACACACTTGCAGTTTTTTGCTCGCAAAAATAAAGGACAGGCACCAATTAACATGATCCAAATATGATGTATATAATTGTACAACAGTATGAACTGTCCTCTGGGAAACGAAGATGGTGTCGCTCAGAAGAACCTTTCCTATTCCTTCATTAAAACCGAACGTGATCATCGCACTGGTGTAGCGATCCGACTTTTCTCAGCAGCCTTCCTCATGGTCTCGGCACGCTGTGGGCCATCAATCCCCCTTTATTCGGGTGTAAAAAGGAGAGAAAAGGAGGGGTGTGTGATGAATAGAGAGAACACAGGTCAGATCATATGACATTGGGGTTTTGGCTTCAGGCACTAGCTCCCCTCCTTTTGCAACCAAAACCCCTTTATATCTCTCTTTCTCTCTCTCTCTCTCTCTCTCTCCCCCCCCCCCCTCTCTCTCACACACACACGCGCACACACACACATACACACACACACACACACACAAACACACACACTCACAGTCCAGATTACAGACATCATGGAGTCACACACACCATTATTTTACATCCCTGGGTCAATGTCAGAGCGGGCTGCTGGCAAATTAAATCTGCTCCCCTTCACTCTGGTTCTGTTCACAGCAGGATCCACACTTTCTCCCACCTCATCTTCAAGTGTCACCCTCCCTCCCTCTCTCTCTTCCTCTCAGTCTCTTTGTGCATGTATTCCAGCTATTTTAGTCAATGTGGAATCATATCCCCTATTGTGTCTCCTTCCAGAGAGATCTGTCCACGCTTCGCCCAGCCTGAGCCTCCACTCCTCTTTCTGCACCATTTCATTTTTACCCACTCCTTCTCTTCCCGCCTCCCTACATCTGTCTTTGTCAAATCTGAAACTCAATTCATCGCCTCGAAATCACGAGGTTCTCTCATTTGGCTCGTACTCTTTTTACCCCCCCCCCCACACACACACATCACCATCACACACACCCCCTCCAGGCTTCAGGCTGGTGGAGAAACACGAGTAGGAGAAGGACAGTTCTGAAAGCCAGGAGAAGAGGCAAAGAGAGAACAAGAAAAGAGAGGAAAAACAGGAGAGTGCAAAGAGAGAAAGGATGAGACAGCTAGAAGAAAGAGAGGACGAGAGATAAGGAAAGAGTAAAAAGAGAGAGAGTGAGAGAATGGTTGAGCTATGTGAGAGAGAAAGAGGAAAAGAGAAAAAAGATTAAAGAAAAGCAGCGAATTTGAGTAATAATATGGAAAGAGTGAAAGAGAAAGTGTGTGTGAGAGAGAGAGAGAAATGGAGAAAGAGGGAGAGAGACAGAGAGAGAGGGAGGGAGGGATTGAAAGAGAAAGAGAGGGACAGAGAAAGAGGGAGAGATAGACACAGAGAGAGAGAGGGAGAGAGAGAGAGATAGAGAAAGAGAGAGAGAGAAAGAGAGAGATAGAGAAAGAGAGAGAGAGAGACAGACAGACAGACAGAGAGATAGAGAGAAGCGACAGCTTCAGCAGGAGAGATGTGGGGGGGGATATCGGAAGCTCTTCGCCTCTCCATCAGTGAGCGGCCGAATCAGCCCATAAAACCGCTCAGCTGAGGAGAAATAAACCAACAACGGATGCAGCAAAAACAAGGTGTCAAGGGAAATGGTTTCATCAAGTTCGGCTCGTAAAAAACAGATTTATTGGCACGAGGGTGAAAAGGGGCTTTAGGGTTTGTTGGTCTCTGCAGCGGTGCTGCCGGAGTGTGAGGGACCCCTGCACTGACCGCCAGCCCCGTTTACGCCGTCACGGGGGCTGTAATCAAGGCCAGCGCTGTAACTCACCCGGCCAGGTGAAGGCAAAACGAGGGCAAATCCAGTAAAACAGATATAGAATGTAGCTCAAGAGCAAATGATATCAGCACAGTGAGGTATGCGTCTCGTAAAACGACTGGATAGATTTGTTGCTCCCCAAGGCTCATATTCTGTGCTCTTTCTCTCTGTCTCTGTGTCTGTCTCTCTCTCTCTCTCTGTGTCTCTCTCTCTCTCTCTGTCTCTGTCTGTCTGTCTCTCTCTCTCTCTCTCTGTCTGTCTGTTTGTCTCTCTGTCTCTCTCTCGCTCTCTGTCTGTCTGTCTCTCTCGCTCTCTGTCTCTCTCTGTCTTTCTCTCTCTCTCTCTCTCTCTCTCTGTCTCGCTCTTTCTTTCTGTCTTTCTCTCCACTATTTCTTTCTTCTATCTCTCCCTTTTCTTTCTATTACACTCTTGTCTCTCGCTCCTCCCTTGTCTATTTCTCTCTTTCTCTCCTGTATTTCTCTCTTTCTCTCTCTCTTATATCTCACACTCCCTTTATGTTTTTGTTTCTGTTCTCTTTCTCCATTTTCACTCTCTCTACTCTTGTCTCTCGTTTTATCTTGTTTTATCCCTCTCTTTTATTTCTCATTTTGTTTCTCTATTGTTTCTCTCTTTTTCTCTCTCTCCCTCCCTCATATATCTCTCTCTCTTCCTCCCTCTCTCTCCCTCCCTCCCTCATATCTCTCTCTCTCCCTCTCTCTTTCTCTCTCTCTCTCTATCTCTCTCCCTCCCTTTCTCTTTCTCTCTCTCTCTCTCTCCCTCCCTCCCTCTCTCTCTTTACTAAATGAGTGTATCAAGTTACAGTGTCGCCAAAGCATTTACATTTATTTGATCATCATTCTGTTCATCAGTCAATACACACATACCACACACATCCACACCTGCACGTCCCTCCGGGCCGACCAGTACCCCCCCACCCAACGCACATACTCTACTTTATCTTTAACATACAAATAAACTACTTGTGTGTTAACTTAACATTTCCAGTATATTGTCATTCAGTCTAATTGGTCCTTAATTGAATTGGATGTGTTGCAGATCAATCAAACTATTCCACACAAAAGGCTGGGATCCACCAAGAGATCAAGATTTGAAGAATTACATAAGGATAACATATATAACAAAGACAATAATTGTTTGTATTTACTATATCTGTTTTTTTGTATGTTTCTATTGCAGTGTTATATAGTGCTTTACAAAAATACACTTTGAGTAAAGATAAACGGCTTTAAGCCATTTTCCTCCAGTGCCACCATTGGCAAACCCCCCCATCATCAATGTGCCGACCCAGTTTCTCTCACTATGATGCTACACAGATAGAGTTAGAGTTGAGCCCCTGAGCACATTTCTGCCAGAACATCACTACCCCTCCCACCACCTTCCTCTTCACACTTCTGGAGGAAGAGAACACAGCATCTCCATCTCTGGCGTGAAGGGTCGCTTCCAATCTGGCCGAGCAGCGTTTGATCCCCTACCTCCAAATTCACGCCCTCCGGCTTGGACTGCTGTCTCTTATCGATCGCACGCCTTCATTCAAACACAAGGCCAACAGGCCCGAGTGCACCTCACTGCACTGCTGTATAAGAGGAGAGAGGACTTTTGGAGAAAGCGACCTCGTTCTGGAGATCAAAGTTCAGCTCCAGTCTGAAACTCCTGATCCCAGAAACCTCCCTAAGACGACCAAAGTATTGGGACGCCTGACCAGTTCACTAACGGAATTTGATGACATTGTATTCCGATCCATAAACTTTAATATGGAGTCGGTCCCCATATAACAGCTTCCACTCTTTTTGAAAGACTTTCCACAAGATTCTGGAGTTTCTGTGTGAATTTGTCTCCATTCATTCTGTAGCATTCTGGAGCATTTAGGAAGTCAGACACTGATGTTGGATGAGAAGGTCTGAATCACAATCTCCATTCCAGTTCATCCCAAAGGTGCTGGATGGGGTTGAAGTCCAATTTAATCAGGCTCAGAATCGGGTCTATTTGCATATTGGAGCAGCAGCAGCTCTGTAAGAGCCATATGAGTGTGGTGTAGGCACAGGTACACATGCATCTTTACATATTGTTGTTTTATACTGTTGTGCCTGAGAGACACAATCAATTGGAATCAAATTCCTTGTATGTCTCGCACACTCAGCCAATAAACGCGAATCTGATTCTGATTCTGTGACCGGTGCTGTGCGACGGGTTCTGACTCCAAAGTCCAGTGGACACTTGCTGTTTCTGCTGGTGTCCCAATACTTTTCGCCTTATAATGTAGGTCACAAGGGTAACTGATTTGGGCCAGAGCTGGGTTGGATGTTGCAGTAAATCCTTGAACTATGAATGACTTCTTTAAGACGCCACACTGCTTTTCAGCTTGTGTAAAAATACAATTCCCCAGAATAAAAAGCTCTACAAGGATATAATTGGGGTTCATCACAGGGAAAGCCCTCCCACACATTTGCAAAAACACCTTACAGTTTGAATGCACGGCACAAACAAAAACAAATACTCAAAAGTAGCTAAAATAAGAACATATGAGGCGTACATCCATTCAGCCTCCAGCAGGGAGGAGGCATTAGCTTTTACTTCTGTCAAACCCACCCGCCTCCGTACGTCGCCCGTCCGGCATGCAAATGAGCCGCGCATTTGCATCTACCTGACTAAACAAACATGAATTAGGGCAGACAATCAGCACCCATAAGGAGTGAGAAATTAGATCTGAAAACACCTCTCTCCAGGCTTATAAATAATGCAGCGATGTGTTTTAAGAACTGGTGCGCTCATATTAAGAGGCGCTCAGGTTGCTGCTGACGCTGCTGAGAGCCCGAGCATAATTTGCCCGCGGCACAGTGGTGCTTAGCATTGATTCTGATGTAAAACTGTCCCCAATGAGGTCATGGCACATGACCCCTTCATCATGATATGATCATGGCCCATGGCCAAAAATCCCAGGTCCTCTTTCTGTCCTACACGTCCTCTATAGGCTGGAACAACCTGAGCTGGGCGGCCATTAAGGTAAGACTGGCACTGCTTCAGTAGGGCAGTGAGAAAGGTTCCACACACCCAGTGCTACTGTAGAGCAGCAAAAACAGTAGAATAAAAACTATAAAATAACAGTACAGTATAAAAAGTAAATTATATAATACAAAAATATAAATATGGACTCGTGATCTTGTCTCATGAAACTCGATTACACTCGATCCAGCCAATTAACAAACCCGCCCATGCGTGTTTAAGAAAATGGGGTACACTAGGGCCAGGAAACGCCTTTTTCTCAGCAAGCCAGAGGATCTCAGGTTCGCAGAATCTTCGTCTCTGAGGCGTCAAACTTCAAACGCTGCAGCTACCTTCAGATGTGACATTCTGCGGTGTCAGATCTCTCGCTAGGGACTGAGGTGAAAGGTCAGAGCCATGACTGGGGTCGATGACTCCCCGTCCTCTCCCCCTCGAGCCCATATCACCCCTAGTGCACCAAATCGCACCAAACCACCGGTAGAAATGTCGAGCTGTGATCACGATGCCATGATGTGATTAGAAGATCCAACTGTCAAAGTGGCCCCTCCCCCTCTCCTGTTTTGTTGGCTCCCCAAATGAAGATGTTTTCCCTCCCGTCTCTGTGCTTCACACACCTTTGATGCTATCTAGCAGAGCTCTGAAACAAAGCAGTCATTAAGGAGAGAAACTTGTCTCCTGAAACTTCGAAGGCCCATCAGAATACACAAATCAAGGCAGCCTCCCGTCAGTGGCGAGCATGTTGTTTTTCACATGGAGTGTGCCGTGTCCCAGTTGCCACTCTCTCTTTTCCTCTGATTACAACTTACAGCCACACTGTGCTCAGTACGCCGCTGAGCAGAGGAGCTCCCGCCACGCGCTTCTGGTGAGGGACCAATTGAGAAGCAGCTTGATCATTAGAAATGCCGTGTTTTGCCACTGCTAGTTCATTCAAGATTCATCTAAAATGTAAGGCTTCTTCTTGCATGACAGATGCACTGTTCTGGCGCCTTCCTGGCCTTCATTGGTATGAGTTGGCCTATTGTCCACGCATCTACGATTCTAAGCCAGTGCCTCCAAGGCTCCACTGCTCCATCGAGTTTCAACTGGCTTTCCCGCGGCTTTAAAACAGACCGGGGCTGCCAGGGATGGCAGATGGGAGTGCGGAGCTGCAAATTCTTTGCCATCTTATCTTCCCTGATCTTCTGTTGTGTCTTCTGGAATGGCTGGGCCTCCAAACCCATGTAAACAAGCGCCTTAAACTCGACCGGGCTGCTCGGCCACGATTCGTGAACCCGGGGGCGTCCCAGATCGCTGTAGATCCCGACACAAGCCAGATGTTCTGCACACCGTGTTGTTTTTTTAATCAGGTGACCACATGCTCCTCTGTACCCTCTTCTCCGACAGAGCGTCTTTTCCCAAGAATGAAGCTGACCCCCATTCACACACCATCTGTTTGCAGCTCCTCCTGCATGCGCTATCACACACTGAGGGCTGTTTCCCACTCCAAATATGTACTCAGCGATCAGGGGCATTACGAATTCAATTCGGCGGAGGATGTTTGCACAGTCCGACGCTGATGAGAGCTTCGCTACAGAGGCCCTGAGTTTTCCTTCCTCCCCACACAAGTGTAGGTTACCACCATTTGGGAAATTCCCAAGTGCCCTGCAGGGTTAGGCCTTCGTGAGTCATAGCCATTATCCCCATAGAATTCATTCACAATCATCAACAGGTTGCTCAGTTGGGGGAGGAAAGTGGAGGTGTTATGCTGGAGATTTTGCACAGTCGTGAAATCCTGTATTGTAATTGTAAATTACTGTATGTAATAAAAAACAGGTCCCTAAGTACATTTCATACAGCATCTGATAACTCTGGGTAACAATGTCTTTTTCATTGCAGTTTTTGATGTTTCTTTGTCAAGTTTTGCTTAAATCACATCAGTTTTTTCCTCCATTCAATGGGTCTAGTATTTTCATATAAGTCTCACTGATGTGTGGCAACCCAGTTATCTACATGTACAAACAAACAACATATAAATATGCAAAAAGTTATAAGTAGAATGTCAGCTGAGCCACCAAGTTTAGTTTTTTTCTAAAAATTTCTAACTAAAACCTTGAAGCTACATGGAAATAAATGTTACCCCCGAAATCAGCAACGAGATTGAACGAAAGAAACACATTTTTGTTGCCTGGTGTAATAACAGACGTGTCAGAATTGGTGTGGTAGACCTGTGAGGTTTATTAGGGGGGGGTTAGACTGGCTTTAGACTAGGGGGGGGTTAGAGTGGCTTGTGAGAACAGTGGGTAGGCCTCTGGTGACGCTTTATTTTGGAGGATAATTTGTAATACAGTTTGTGGAGTCCATTTAAGATGTTAATGCGAACTGATAAACCTCGCCGCTAGAGAAGAGGCACCTCTTTCTCCCATTCTGCAAACGTTCACAGTCTCACTTTTTAAGCAAGACATACTATTGTTTTTTTGCCGCAATTTTACATTTAAACTCATTTAAAGGCACTTCCACAGCTAGCCTTGTTTTCGCACAGGCAGATAAAATGTCTGAGGAGACTGAATCAGAGAGAGCTTTATACAGCAGCAGAATAATAATACCTTTACGTGAACCATTTTTAATGGGGATACCACATCTAAATGAGACTTTTTTCTTAAACAACAGATACCACAGTGAATCTTTGGGAGACTATCACTGACATTATTACTATATTGTGTAAAATATGACACTTGGATGTTATCTTTTCAAAAACTAATCAAAGGTCCAGCCTTTGGATTCTCTTTGACTAAAAAGAGTTTTCTTTCTGATTTCATTTGAAAATCAGTCTGATATGGTTTGGTTGCATTTATTAGCGTGTAGCTCGGCGGATGGGCTGGCAGGCGGGACTGGTTGAGACCACAGGGATTCCCAATGGCTGCAGATGCAGAGTTGATTGGTTACCAACCCTGGTCTTGTAGATCTACCTTCCTGAGAGGTCCACAGTCTCCAACACCTGCTCAGCCTAATGAACTTCATAAGTCTCTTAATTAGGTAGGCAAGGCAGAATGTTGGAGGCATATTGGAGCTAATCTTCAAAAGTAGGGCTGGAGACCACTGTCATAGTACAGAGGTACTATGGGCAAGCTGGTGGTCTGGAAGTCGCCCTGTGATCAGGTGGTTGTGGGTTTGAATCCCCAGACTACCACTAAAGTACCCTTGAGGTACGTACCACCCCCACACACTGCTCCCCCAGGTAACATGTCACTGGCTGGCCACAGCTTAGCTTGGTGAATGGGTTAAATGCAGAGAAAGGAGTTTGCACATTCTTTGCTGTGCTGTTAAATGGAAACTATATAAACTGATTAGCTCTTTCATATCAGAGAGGCTCAGGGAAATAATGGTGCACTACAGAATACCATGTAACAAATTTTAGACCAGAATTTCCACTCAAATGAGAAATACTGCAAGCGTTCACCATTTAATGGAGTTCAACTAAGGCATGAATAGGGAAACTGATGGATTAGAAATATGTTTTACTCCATGCTGTGAGCAGAACATACATTTTAGGTCAATTATAATATTGTTTCCACACTGTTGCTATCCTGTTAAAGAACACGCCCTCAGAAATCCCAATTTAGCCCCTCATTTATAAGCAACTGCAAAGTAAACATTTGGGAGCTTCCGCCATTGGAAAACCAGGTAAGAAAAACAGCAAATTACTCAGAGAACGAATACGGCAAACAACAACAACAACAATGCATGTGTGTCTTCCCCCTGCTCCCTCCCAAAAGACGAGGGAACAAGGAAATCAGAATGAGTGCCACACAGGGGCTTTGTGTTATTACCTTTCCCCCCTCTCAGTTCGATTCTTTTCCACTTCAACCCTTCCCTGCAAATTTGGCACTTGACAGTGACGGAGTGCTCCTCCAGTTTACTACCACACACTACCGGGAGACGCTTCAAAGCGCCGTTGCCTCCGTCGACTGCATCGTTAGCGTGGCGCCTGCATCTCTTCCTCCTCCTGCTGCAGCCTGGTCGACATCCTCCCCCCCACCCTTCTTTTGCATGCCTTATTAATGGAACAGGTGGGGAAGACGCACAGGGACATCATTACCGCAACAATGCGATGCATTTGTTTGCCTGATCAAATGTTTGGGAGGCACCTTCATGTAATATGTAACGTAACTCATGTCGAACTTTTAAAACAAACAGCGCTCCTGTTCTGTTCTTGCAGAGCTGGATAAATCAAGGCGGCGAGGTGAGGGGGGGGTGTCACTTTTGTCAACAGACTCCCAAATTGAAGGTGTGAAAGTGGCAGCAGATGCAACACTGACAACACCAACACCCCCCTCCCCCCACCTCCAAACACCCCAACCCCTGCCTCCCAAAAAAATAATAAAAAAAAAAAGAGAAGGAAATTCAGCTTTGGGCGACGGCCAACCTTTTGAGCGACCGTTCTAAATTTGTCACAGAATATTCCATGTTTGCAAACTCTAATCCTCGCCTGATGTGGTGCAGCACATGGTAGCCGATGACATGTATTTGCTGGCACAATGGATGCTTGAGGAGCTTTTTTTTTGCCCCTTCCATAGCAACAGCAGGGTCCGATGGCAACATCAGGGTCTCTGTTTTAGAAGATCGGGGATGATCTTTCTTGCAAAACTGCCATGATATCTTATAACACATCCTCACCGCATAGGTACTGCGAAGCCTCCAGGCACTGCTGTGTGTGGGAGGGTGTGGATATGTGACTAATATCCAGATACGTTACAAGTGATTTAGACTCCAGTTGCTGAAGGTTGCACATTGAGGCCTTGGTCAATTGATAAAGAACTATTTCTCCTCTTCAATTGAATTCACCCCGGTCATACTTATGGTGCAATACAACGCGACCTCAAAACATTTTGTGCAGCCATCATATCAAACAATGTAATCAAAATATGATTTAGGGTTTTTTTTCGTGCTAGGACAACACATCACTACCCTGTATTTTAATGTGCAGTGCGTAACATCGCCAGTATCAGCACTAACTGATTACTGCTAGGGTTAGGGTTAGGGTTAAGGTTAGGGTATTAGGTATACACTAGGCATTCTGGAAGATTTACATCCTGTTCATATACACTCCTTTTACAAATGTTTGTTTATTGTACTGTTTGTGTTGTAACTTACACTCGTTTGAATGTTTGTCATTGGCAGCTTTGAACATGTACAGATTATGTTGAGACCATGGTCATGCCATGGTCTTATCATACTCTGAACATGTTCAAAGCTGCTGATGACAAAGTAGCCTTGAACCTTGAACCTCGTTTGCATTGTCCAATATTGCGAGGATGCATCCGGTGCATGTATAGGAGATGCCTGAAGAATTCAAAGTGAGGTGAGCATATAGATCATGATCTTTCTCTTCATACAGAGCACACATGAAGGTCTCTGAATGTCTTCTGTCTGTGTTCATTAAGACCTGTGACAGAACACAGACCTGGTGCTGACATGGAAATCAACTTCGTAATCACAATTATAAGTCTAAGCCTTCCAGGCTTATATTCTGGAGCATGTGCACAGCCATTATATAAAACAGAGAAAGCCAGAGAATATCGAATCAGATAAGATTGGAAAGAACTTCATTTATGCCGCGGGAAACTCGTTTGTCATGAGAAGGTTCAGTGTACAAGCGAGAATAAAAAAAAAAGACAATTACAATAAATGGTTTATAGGCTTGTCACTGATTAAATGTTATCAAATGTCTAACGTTACACGTGAAATCATCCCAAATAAAGACATGTTGAGAAGCTTTGCTGGACTGCTGTTTTATGTTCTTTGGTTTATGCCAGTTGTTGAAAGGCGGGTGGGTTAGAGCATGGGGTGGGCGGAGAAAAGGTGCCAAACGAAAACTAATTATGCTCTATAAAACTCTCCACAACAGGTGACTACACCAACAAACCTATGATCTCTCAACATTAGGGCCGGTTACACCATGGGACCTCCTTTGTTTAATGTTCACAGACTTGAACAACTAGCTGAGTCCATATTTTGGAGGCATGATGTGACCACAGCCATCCACTAACCAGAAACGTTTTGATCAAAAACGTCTTCCCTCTAATGTGCATCACAGACACTTCAGTGTGTTTTTGCAGTAGAAATCAGCCTTCAGTGTTTATGTATCACACATCAGTGTGTGTGTGTGTGTGTGATTGCATGTGTGAGTGTGTGTCTATTCTTTTCTGAACTGCTGCAGCGTGAGTGTGAGTGTGTGTGTGTGTGTGTGTGTGTGTGTGTGCGTGTGTGCGTGTGTGTCTATTCTTTTCTGCACTACTGCAGCGTGAGTGTGAGTGTGTATGTGGGGGAGAGTG
>JBBPDH010000002.1:2541104-2553685 GCA_037974565.1 Clupeocharax schoutedeni | reverse complement strand
TCAGTTAAATGTCACTTCAAAATAAAGTTGCAAAAAAAAGTATGCAATGATATTTTTGTCAAACTTTTCAGAGAATATATATCGTTATCGTGATATAAAATAATCCATATCGTGATATATTTTTCCATATCGCCCAGCACTACTTTACACTATAAAAAGTAGTCTAATCTGTTCCTCAGACCTGTAGAGCTAAACTTAAATCAGTGTCCGCTATTCAGCCAAGTTACTGTCAGCTAAGTTAGACACCCAAACAACTCCTGTCATAGAACTCCTGTCAGAGAATAGGCAAAAGTAAAGATTTTTTTATTCAATAAGAGGAAGAAGAAATGAATAAGCAGAAACAGGAGGCCTAGTTAGTCCCCGAGGCAGGGCTCCAGACAAAATAAAACAATTAGGAGCCATTGGCTTCTAAGCAAAAAATATTTGGGAACCAAATTATTTTTTAGGAGCCATAATCTCTGTCAAATGTGATAGAAATACACATTTTATAAAACACTGTGTTTCTCGTGTACTTAATCTTTATTTTTGTATATATGTCCGTATATTTTAGTGCTCAGCAGGGTTGCCAAGCCGCACAAATCGTTTAAAACGAAACTCAATCTGTCAGCACTGCTGTCAGTCGCGAACGAGTCGGTTCTTTGACTAAATTTGGGCATAGACATAGAATATTACTAGACTGACCAAAAAATGTTTTTGTATTTTTTTTGTGTTTTCATCAGAAAACCACGTCTAACTTTATTACTTTGTGAACTGGGAACACAAGGAATGCAGCATCTCAAGGTCTGTCAATGCGTTGAAGAAGCAAAAGAGACAAACCTTCTTATACATCTGATCCAAATGATCCGACTAATTAAAAAGAGCCGAGATTCCCATATCTAATAATGTGACAGTGTAGTAGGAACGGTAGACTCTGGTTGGGCATATCTGCATGTCATTTTTCTTATACTTTTATTTTAATTCCTCTTGGTTGTGAGAGACAAATGCCATTGACGACTGAAATAAAAAAAATAGTCACAGGATAAATAATCTACTTACATTGGCGACCATTTTAGACGCCATCTGGAGCCCTCTGGAGGTCTCCACAGATCTTATCAGAACAGGGAGTTTGTTCCAACACTGAAATGTGAGTCTTTATGCCTTCCTCTTTTATTCTATAGTAGTAGTAATAATAATAATAATGCTGAAATGGGTCTTGATGTATGTCTGGACAAGCATTGCTGGTACCTCTGAGAGGATGAGGAGTGACACTGCTTGATCAGTGCTGGTAAGTAAGGAGGTGGAAGTCCAATCTTGGCATTGAGGGCAAGTATTAAGGATTTAGACTGAATGTGAGCTGCCACAGGGAGCCGGTGTAGGTTCCTTAGTAAACGTGTGGTGTGTGAGGATTTAGTAACATTGAACGCTGACCTCACAGCTGCAGTCAGGGCCACACGCTGCAGTTCTGGTACATAGCCGGTTATATAATCACCGCTTGACTCTTGTTTTATCACCTCAGCATTAGGAGGCCTCCGAAGCCATCCGAACCCCACAGCCATATGCTACTGCCATTAACGCCCCGTATGGTAACCCTACACTCTTTGATCGTCCTTTGGATCCCAAATACCAAAGAAATGAACAGACACAGATTCCCCCAACATTCCATTCTTCCATCTTTGATCTACATAATCATGCATCAATGGACGTACTATCTATGTCCTGGGATGGACCCGCTGTGTGTAGTAAGCCGATCACAATTACCGCAATGAGGTCAAGTACACGGGGATCTCTAAATGGAATGGAATTTTCACTGGCTGTCACTGTATTTGATTTACATTTATAGACCCCCAGACAATAACTACTCCGCACCCCCCATACACACCCCGCCCTGGTGTAGCTACGCAGCTCATGGCATCCCGACAGACATTCTTTTTGCGAGTGCGTTTTAATAAGCTGCGAGTGTTTACAGTGCGGGCCGTCCTCAGACAGTGCCCCCCAGCGCTCTGGCACAGACGCCGCTGTAATAGAAAAGCGAGCTCGATTGTACCCCCTCATTACTGTATAATTATGCTCATTTTTGCACTGTGGGGGAAAAAAATAAATAAAGATGCAAGGCAAAAGGATTACACACTTCCCCCGTCGACACCCTGGATCCGGTTGGTGGGGCGGGGGGGGGCCTGGAATGGGGTGGGGAGTCATATTTTTTTTTCTGCTTCTTTTTCCTCTCACTTGCTGCTCCAGCTGACTCGACCCTGGCAAATGTGAAAATCCATCCGTCTGACAGGAGCCTGTCACATTCCATCGCTCGGGGGCCGACAGATCCCTCTGTCTGATTCTGAAGGGTTGTTATGTATGAAAGCGCCGGCTGACTTCTCAGCCCCGGTGCCAACACTCAGATAAGCGGGATGACATCTGCGGCGCATTATTCCGCCGCTGTTCTTTGTGCGAGCTTGAGATTGTGAGGGGGGGTTGAGATGGAGGAGGGGAAGAGCTGGGGTTATGAGGTTTGGGACATGTGTGTGGAGGAAAAGCAATTACCCGTGTTCGTTCGAGGGAAAGCCTTCATCGGGGATGGTGTGGTGGAGGGTGCTGCTGCTGCTGCTGGAGAGGATTTGATGTGACGCACTTCCCCGTATTCTCTCTCCTGCGCCTTCACAGCTCTCCCGGCCTCCTAGTCACTGGATAAGCATAAGCATTAAGCAACTCGTGGCCCCCCCACAAGACTTCTTCTCTAGCTACCAGCATCCAGATTCGGCATCCATGCAATTGAGTGTCTCATTATTCATGACTGATGGAAGGAAAGAAGAGACAAGCATGAGAGCTACACCTGAGTCCTGGTACATGCAGGAACTTTAAATCATCTGGAGTGTTCCTCCAACTTCTTTACATCGTCAGGGGCCCAAAGATGGCTTTTTGTACAACCTTTTGTATTTGCGGAGCACATGCTGAAATCTCCCAGTCTTCACCCTCCAGCCTCCCGCCATCCCGTCACCCTCTCTCCCCAGCATCTCCTCCCCGAGAGGGTGCTGCTGTGGCCCGAGGCATTAATAGTGGTGTTTAGATCCATAATGGGCCTGATGATGTCAGCTGGAGAAGCATCTCAGATTTCTCGTGGGGCCACGGGGGGTGGGCAGACGGGGAAAAGAGGCTTTGAACTGGGGGGCAAGTCGCTCGTCTTCACTCCAGGAGAGGAAAGAGAAGGGACGAGGCCTGTGGCAGGACACACACTTATCATAATAACACACAAACACACACATGATACACTCTTTTGAGAGTTGAGGGTTGGTTCAGAGGCATCTTACTGTAATTGTAGCAGTGTTCCGGGACATCAGCGACGGTCCTGAAATATGAAAACACATACAGACTGTTGTTCTATCATATCTCTGTGTGTTTGCCATTCTAGAATGGCTGGCTCCTTTATGAGGCCACGTATTTATATGCATACATCCAGCACCAGCTCACATTGTCCTTATCTACAATTCCAAGGCTGTAGATTTAATGGGGTGGCAGCCTGTGCTGTTTAAGTGTCCATTTCTATGCATTTCCGACATTCAGCATTAATTTCCAGCACATTCATCAATGGAAATCAAGCGGCTGGCAACAGTTTTATCCCTTTAGCCTTTAATCCCGATTTACTCCAGCTGTTTTCACAATTTCTATTTTCCACAAAGGCATTAACTTTTCACTCATTTGAATAACAGTCACACATCCACCCACCCATACACACACACACACACACACACACACACACAAACAGACTCACTCTGAGCCCTCTGTGGCTGCATTTCACGCTGCCGGAGCCACACGAAAGGCCAGTGAAAAGGCCATTGTGATGAGATGGGAGAGCCGATCGCGGAGCCGGTATGATTTGATTTTCTGAGATGATACCAGAGCCAGGAAGTGCACAGGGAACGCTGAATCAATAGGCGTGTAGTAATTAGGCCCCATTAAAAAAAAAGAACTTCAGAGGGAGGAAGGTTATGAAATGTTAATGAGCCTTCAACTCCGGCTCGCTCTCCGGCTGTGTGTGTATAAGTGCAGCGTGAATGTGTGCCTAGCATCCAAGTCAACATCCTACCGCTGCTAGAAAACATCCCATGCCGTGCACGCGAACACACACAAACACGGCTCGCCGCTATCTGGACTGCACATGTTCCAATTAGCATTAGCTTTCAAGCTCTTGGTAGATGCTGGATATAGTTTTACACTCTCCCGCTTGTGATTGGTGCTCGTTTGTGCGTGTGTGTGTGTGTGTGTGTGTGTGTGTGGTTCCCTGCACTGTGACACACTGTTCCTATGGCGGGGCCTGTATGGTAATTTATTGGCAGTGATAGCTCCCCGCAGACAGTCTGCCTCCTTCAAGGGGCAGGCAGGGGCACTAATGGAGGCGGGCTCAGGCCCGATCAATACGAGCATGGCAGGCCGCCCAGCTCCACAGCTGCTGCCAGGCGAAAAGACTCCAGTAATGGAGCACTGTTAGAACAGGGAGAGGGAGGAGGGCGGGTGCTCATCCTCACATCCTTACACATATGCTCACTTCACCGTCCTGCCAGACAAGCATGGAACATGCGAGATGCTGGAATGGGCAGGAACACCGAGCCAAAATGGTCACCACGGCACTTCCAACGCATACGCATTCTTCTGCTCTGGCTTCCGGCTCAGGCACGAGAGGCTGTTAGAGAGAGATCTGGCCAAAATGATAGATTTAGTCTAGGACTGGACTATCCTCCGGTCCTGGAGGGCAGGTGTCCAGCGCAGTTTGATGGTTCTCCTCCTCTAACACATTCACTAAACCTGACAATTAAATGTTGAGGTGAACAAGGTGTTTCTGAGCAGGGAAATCATCAAAACCTGTTGGACCACAGACCTCCAGGACTGGTGTTCAACATCCCTGGCATCCCTGGCATGCCAACTCAGTCCAGTGCCAAAAGTTTTCCATTTTAAAGACCTTTTGACGATGCTGAATGAGGTATGCTGTCTGAAACGTAAAGCTAGTGCTTTTGCTCTGAAGCTGAATATCTTCTCGCAACAATATAACTGTAGGGCCTGCCTTATATCATCATTACATTTGACGGATGGATTAGTGGAGAGACAGAAATTTCTCTTCAGATATGGAGGACAAGAAGCTACAGGATGGAGCTACCCAGACAATCTCAGTTTGCCATCTTTTCTCTGGCTAAAAAGGTCAAATCTTTTTGTATTCTGCTTGGATTTTTTTTTTTTTTTTTAATACTAGCTATTATTTAGCTGAGAGCTCAGTGGCAAGGCTAGCAGCTGCAGCTGTGTGACAACATGAGATGTTGTGTGTTTTCATTTCAGTGGTGAACCAAACAGAGAAAATATCAACCTGCAAATTCATAACATGGCGAATTACATGCAAAACCATATTTCTCAACTGGAACATGCAAACGTGAACAAAATGTACGTTTGTGGCATTTATCAAATGCTTTTATCCAAAGCGACTTCCATTTCCTAGCTACAGGGGGGAGTCTGCCTGGAGCAATTTGGTCTTGCTTAGAGGTGATGTGCCTTGAACCCACAATCTCTTGGTCCAGAGGCAAGTATCCTACCCACTAGGCCTCCGCCACCACCCACTAGTTTATTGAGAATATTGTTTCTAAAATTTACTCAAAACAGTAAGAAAATACCTTCCTGAGAGAAAACACACATTTCTAATTAACTACCAATGTTTTGTTCCATATCCAATAAATCAAACAGTGAATAAATTCAATATTATGCACAGTATGGTGTCAGAAGAAACCTTTGATTCCATTGAAATGGAACAGGAATGTAGAAAGAAATCTCTTTTGAAATAAAAGTTTAGCTTCTAATGTGAGACTGTAATGTTATTCAATTGCTGACATTTTTAAACAGTCTGTTGTTGGACTTCTGCAACGTGCGAGATGCAACAGTCCCACACTAACGACACCTACGCAGCACCTGTTTGACAAGTCGGATAAATGACACAGTGATCTTTCGCCTGTTTGTACCTGAGCCCTGTCGCTGATGGTGATGGATCATTGTGTGGGTTGGTGGGGGAGCGGTGGAGATATAGCCTCCATGCTGGTAATCAGTGCCGTGGGATGACTAGTGGACCCCAGTGCAGGACACGCCTCCTCGACCCTCTCACCAGATGAATGGCCGCCACACTCTACCTGCAATTGGATTATTTGGAGAGCTTTCTCCACGATGAGTGGGTCGGTAATGGAATCTACTGTCTACTGTGTGAGGACCACTGCATGAGGTCAGCTAAGGAGGAGAGACAGATAGAGCCATGTGCCGCTGAGTTACGCTAATTTAAGAGGTGATGGATGGAAATGGCATTACAGTGAACCCCCGCAAAGTCACGGCTCACAGTTTGCAGCCTCAGTCCTTCACTGTGTTTCTTTTTTCATAGCAATATATGTTTCATGCATTTTAGTGCAAAATTATTGAGAAAAATATCAACTAGTGCTGTTTTTTTTTGAGATTCTTATCGCGCGGTAAAAAAAATATCACCGTTAACGAACCCCACCCTCCCCAACCCCCCGTCCATTCCCTCCCGGTCCTCACTAGGCAGGCTATGGTGACTTTCACCTTGATATTTTAGTGACATGTCCAGTTCATGCACGTTTTAAACCTGTGTAGGTCTATCCTCCAGACTTTCGCTTTCATTTTCAGCTTGTTCACGGACGTTTGAAACCTGTCTCAGGGGGCTTGCGGTGGGGTTTTTGATTATCGGCGTTAACACCATTAACGCAAAGATTCCATGCGATTTACAAGGTTGAAAAAAATTAATCGATGCCCACCTCTAATTATAACATAATATATGATATACCGGTAAATATAACATAAGATAAAATATAATCCATATAAAATATAACTAGTAGTGTCAAGAGACATAAAGCAAGCATATATCGGTTGCTGCCCTGTGATGCAACTCTGGCATATGCAGTACAAAATCCAGTTTCCCATGTGGACCTATCTCAAGTGTTTATTACTGTAAATTAAACTATTACTGCATTTAACCTGAATATACAACAGGGCATACCAAAGAAAACTCCTGTACATGAATTACAGTACAGTCTATACAGGGGGAAACATCAGTATTTACATTCTAGCACTATAGGAGTTCAGTGTAAGCTGTACAGTAATACATTAAGCTGAGAATAAACTGTTTTGGGGGCATATTTAGGGGCATATTTAGGATTTAGATGATAAAAATAGCCATTTTAGGCATTTTTTATCACATCACAAACTTTTCAAAATTCATGGGTGCTGTTAGAACGTAACTCTTGTAAATTTCAGGGGTCTACTCTATTGTGCTTTGAGCTTTGAGGCAAATCGACTGACAGAAGCATAAACAGCACTACAGTTCCTCCGACATCAATGTCTCCTTTAGCGGGATCGCACTCTGAACGCCACGCCATCCATCTCCCTCTTTGAGGCCCAGTCCGCCTAATGTAGTAGTATCATTATGCTACACCAGTGATTTATGGATTCAATTTGTCATTTGTCTCTATGTGTAAATAGGTAGCCAAACTGGTCAAGTATTTAAGGGGAGATTAATGGAAAGCTCAAAATCGAAAGTGAAACACCAATGAGCTTCTTTGTCAAGTCTGTCCTTTCGTAAACACATTTAGAGCCCTTCGGAGCCCTTGGTGATCACTTGGTGCCTCCTTTTCACTGTTTTTCCTGGCCAGACAGACTACATTACTTGGTCTGGAAAGAGTGGCTTCCATATACAACAAAGCCCTCCTATCTGGCTGAACTGGGCCGGGGCTGGCCACTCATGGCCCGCCTTGCTTTAATTAACAGCTAAATGCGCTGACACTCCCTCAGCATTGTTTAGCACACAGCAAGACAGGCTGCTCTGGTGAATAGAAGCTTAGTCATCCACATCAGTAGCGTTGGCTCACCTCCCTCCCTGGCAGGAGCTGATACTGTAATCTGATTACACTCTCCTGTTCCACATGCCATATCTCATTCCACATCGAATCTCCTCCTATCTCAACACTCCACTCATTATTGGCCTCTATGGTAAAATCATCTCTGCCCAACCCCTCTCCTCCTCTCACTGAAATGAGCAAGATTTAATTTTACGGCCGTACAGTGTACATGTACATGCACAGGAGGAAGAAGAACAGGGAGGCATGGCAGACCTGATTACAACCCATGCCTGGGGTTCCTGCTGAGTAGTGGGCAGGTACGGGCCTTTTATCACCCTGTGGGTGGGCCAGGCTGACCTTGATTTCCTCTCCGAAGTGGCAGGAGAGAAGGACTGACACAACAGCAATCTGGTGCACTTTTATCCGGCCCATATTTAGCTACCTATGAGTACCAGAGAGCATAATCAGTGGATGAAATATGCCTCGCACTAAGGAGTCTCTCCTATGCGGCTCTGGTTGGTCACGATCTGTTAAGAATGCCCATTGTCCATACTATGTTGGTTTTGGCCTAGCTTCGCGCTTGCATCCAGGCACAAGATTGGGATTAATTATTCAGAATACATTACCTCTCCCCGCCCCCCTCCTTCTGCAAATCTGTTGGGAGTTGTGGAAGTAAAGCAAGGAGGGGCGGGATGTATGCCAATTGTGGACCCACACCGCTCAGCAGGAGAGCAACTACAGGACCTGCGGGCAGAAAGCTCTAGGAACACCACACTTCCAGACCATAAGCAGATTTAGTCTCACTTTTGACCTCGATCCTGATGCCTGCTCTGCGGCATAGCTGTTTAGAGCACACACCTGTGTATGTAGGTAGTGAATGATGCTGGCATTCATTTCTTACTTTCCTTCTCCTTTCCTTTCAGCATTGCGACCTTGAGTCCCCTGAGACTCCTCTGTCACCAGAATACCCTCCCCGCTCATATTTGGTGCGAAACATCCCCCGGAGTGAGATTTCGCAGACTGCCCCGGAGTATCGACTGCAGACTCCTGTCTAGCCCGGACTCCTCTCAGCAGGTGATCCCTAAACATTTCTTCCCTGAGTCAAGTGTAAGCAAGGCATGCGTGTGTGTGGTTGGAGGGATGGTTTAAAATCCAGCAGCTTGCTCAGACCAGATGGAATTAAAGTGCTTATGTATTGTTCATCCTCCTCCACTTTCACTCGCTGCTTCTGCTTCCTCCCCTCTAGCTATCTCTCATCTGTCCAGATTTTGGAGCCCCCAGTTGATCACAGCCAACCCAGCATGTATCTGCTCAGGGGACACAACAGGGTGCCAATCGCAAGGCATCCCAAATCAATAGAGACGTCCAGTGCCACGAATGGTAGCACCACTTAGAGAAGAACATTTGGATAAGCACAAATAAGCCTGTCAGAGCAGTGTTATCCCTAATTGTGTAAAATAAAGAGGATTTTCCTTTTTTTCTTCGGCCTACATCAAATAGGATCAAGACACTGTTTGATGTCTTTTTGGGTTCCCTCCATTAACAGTGGAAATATAAACAGTGAAGATCTAAGAATATCTTGATTAGCTGAACCTTCATGTGCTTCTTTGATTTAAAGGGGACATATTATGCAAAATTCTATGAAAAATAAGTTCTAAAAGGTTATTTTTAAGCCAAAGCGACTTTCATTCTCTAACTACAGGGGACAGTCTGAGCCACCTCCAACCGCAGGCTGAGGCTTTAAGTGTTGTGTTGTTGCTGCAAAGAACAGCACAATTCCTGCACTTTCTCCCAGACAAAGAAAACCAAAGAACTGTGTGGCTTTCATTTCTTTATCGATGGCTGTGTCCCAGCAAAATTTGTATAAGGAGCTGTGGATAAGGAACTAACTTCAGCGTCGTGGGGGATCTGTCTGCAGATGAGGGAGATGTAAGTACTTTCAAATAATGGCTTTTGTGTTTCTAGCGCAGTTAAGTATGAACTAGCCTGTTTGTTTTGTTTCATTTTGTTAGCATGGGATTGGTGGCCAGCAACAGCTTATTTTCATAAAAGGGAAAGAGCCCTTAAACTACTCATTATGAAAGGAACTGAAACTGTGAAGAATAAAGCTGGTGATTCTCTTTATGTGAGAGTGATTTTGTGCAAAGAACTTCATGAACATATTTTTTAACTAAAGTGAGTTTTGCATAATATGCTCCCTTTAATGGGATAAAAGTTTTGCTAGCATGATAGACTTTATGCGTCATGTGGCGGCGCAAGGATGCTCAGAACTCTGCACAGAACTACACCCACTCAATCTTCCACTAGCCCCCATTCGTGCCCCACTATATATCATGAGTTGACAAACTGGCAACACTCCTCTAACACAATAAGCCATTACAGTGTCCAGTGGGAGATTGATGAGAGCGACATCATGGCTGCTCTTTAGCTCTGAGGGTCTTATCGCAGTGCCACCTTGCAGGTAAACATCTGAGGTGCTGCGAATCTGCCCTCCCATCCTCTGATAACATTCCTCATTTACGTGTCTCTCTCAGCTCCAGATCTCAATCACTCCAACATGCTGAGGTGAGGTGGCTCGCTGACACACAGCACACAGGAAGAGATAGGATCACAGAGGCCAGCACTTCCTGCATGTATCAGTCAGGGGAGATAAGAGAAACCCTGGAGACTGAGGAGGAGCAGCAAACTGACCAGAAGTGTGAGGTTTGGTTGACAAAGCAAAGGACACGGGATGGAGGGCAACACTGCTGAAGGCGAAGCATGTAGCCTTAAAGCAATTGTTTCAGTCAAGGGGAAAGTTTACAGGCATTGCTCAGAAATGACACCTAAAAAACACTCAATTTCACTTTGGGATGAAATACAGAAGAATTGTATTGGTTCACAGAAGATTTTACTGGTGGCACATCATCTTAATGACTCTATAATGCTCATCTGTCAGTTTTTAGAACTAAACACTCGGTTTTTAAATTCTTACGAAAATGAAGTTGAACCACGAGGCTTGTAAAGCCAGGAAGGTTGACCAGCCAGAGTAGGCCATGCCGAGGCTGGTATGTGTTGTATTCAAGAGATCTGATGGTTACCAGACACCATCCGAAAATGATTTTAAATGGCCTCCAGACAGTGCAGTGGCCAGCATTGACCAAAAGTGCCTGGCACAATCTTCGTTTGGGAAGCAATATCACTCCAGGCGTGCGCTGTAGCTTGCACTGATTGAATTTGATGGAGTTGTCTAACCTAATGGCATTAGGATTGTCAAGGAAAATGTTCATCATCCCTTAATGCAATTAAGTTTGTATTTTCTGAGTCCGATGAACATGGGTGGCTTTCCAGCGGAATCAATAGACATCTGTATCTACCTTTGTGGGAGTATTTTGAGGAGACTTGGTAACATAGAGGAGGTTTATGTCAAATATGGCCGGTGAAAACATGGTGGAAACCCATGTTGGATTTTCGGAATATCAGAGTCTAAGAGGGTTTTGAATTCTACCTTCAGCACCACCACTGGGTTCCTGAGCAAGACCCTTAACCTGCAATTGTTCCAGGGAGACTGACCCCTGTAGTTAGGGAATGGAAGTTGCTTTGGATAAAAAACCTCTGTTAAATGTAAAAAAAAAATGACTCAACAGTGGGACAGTGGGGCTGCACATTAAATGAACTTAAGATGCTAAATTACATGTTTGTCGGCGTGTCTGCTCTGGCTGGGATATGCTCCCATGCCTCCCCTAGTCTCAGCCTCAGACGTCACGCCCATGGAACATTGGCTAAACGTCTGATGCATATGGTACACTTAAATGGAAACACTTCAGGAATGTCGAAGTCGTCATCTGATTGGTTGAATTTTATCGGATTTCTGGGGGACACGAGTGTAGCGTTTATTTTCGTTCTGCCGGGAAACAAATCGGCAGACATGTGATGACAGACGTGTGATCGCAGACGTGTGACTACTGATTTACTCTGTGTTTTGATCCGATGTGGTAATGCAGACGCCATTATGGTTATACGTGCTCAAACAGATCAATGACTTACTGCTTGTTTTCTTCTCCTTCTTTGATTTTCCCCGAACGCCCCGAAATGTGACGCTGTACAAAACGAACTGTGATTGGTTGTTTGACATGTCGGTCAAACGGCTTTATGGGCGGGCCTTGGCCAAAGAAAGCTGCTATGAATTCCAGACCTTCAGCCGTCAGTCTGAAGGTCTGGGTACGCGAGACTAGGCAGTAATTAACAGTTATTAAAACATGATGATATTTAAACTACAGCAATCTCATGTGCCCACTCACTGGCCACTTTATCAGAAACATTGCAACATTGCACTGGTGAAGTACTACAGTAAATTACTATTATTACTATTAACTACAGTTACTGTTAACTACAATTTCTATTAACTACAGTTACTATTAACATCATTCACTGTTTTTGATGTCTCCTCCAGCCTGGCGTTTCTGTTAAAGTGACTGTGTGTGTGTATGTGTGTGTGTGTCTTTGTGTCTGATCCCACGCAGCGGCTGGCAGATGGTGGAGTGTGTGATTGGGGCTGACGGATGGTGGCCCAGCGTGTTAGCATGTGCTAAGCTAGTGCAGCCGACAGTTCAGACCCAAACTCCACATCTCCTCTAACATCAGACCCAATCTCCACATCTCCACTAACATCAGACCCAATCTCCACATCTCCTCTAACATCAGACCCAAACTCCACATCTCCACTAACATCAGACCCAAACTCCACATCTCCACTAA
>JBBPDH010000002.1:2493130-2516931 GCA_037974565.1 Clupeocharax schoutedeni | reverse complement strand
TCTCTCTCTTTCTCTCTCTCTCTCTCTCTCTCTCTCTCTCTCTCTCTCTCTCTGTCTCTCTCTCTCTCTCTCTCTCTGTCTTTCTCTCTGTGTCACTCTCTCTTTCTCTCCTCTCTCACTCACTCTCTCTCTCTCTCTCTCTCTCTCTCTCTCTCTCTCTCTTTTCTGACTTTCATGAATGTTTTTCATCTGAGATTTTTATTTTGGGTTTTAAATATGTACAGAAGCATTGTTTTAAGTGTCAACTCATGAATTTTCTTCTTGGACAAGCAAAGATGGCAATCTATGCTAGCCGTAGAAGGAAAGTAGAACAGAATGTGAATGTTGATGTTTTAATAGTTTTTTTTTTTCTCTTGTTCGGTCTCGTGTCTTAAATGATTTTTATTTTTACAAGTCTATGAAAAATCTTAATGAATTTGATCAAAGGTGGTGCTATAACAATGTCCTGTGTATGATTGAGAATGAACAGCTGCAATTTGCACATTTTCTTTTGAATAGATCTTAATTAGGCCTATTGTTGGTATGTTGTGATGGTGATCTGGTTTTATTTGGTAAAGACTGAAATAAAGAGTCTTTTAAAATAAAAAATCTGTCTCTCTCTCTTTCCCTCCTCTCTCACTCTCTCTCTCTCTCTCTTTGTCTTTCTCTCATTCTGTCTCTGTCTCTCTCTTTCTTTCTCTCTCTCTGTCTCTGTCTCTCTCTCTCTCTCTCTTTCTCAACACCCAACATGTGTGAGAGATCCGGTGTGTGACTTCGCGCTCTTCCCTGTGTTCGTGGAGCCGCGGGCACCCCGCCGTGCAAAGGCACTTTTAAGGATGTCGGAGTGTGAGCTAAGGTCACAGATAACAGAGGGGGTGGGGGGGTGGGGGCATAATGATGCAAGCAAGGGAGGCTTGACAAAAGGAACGTGCTGTTTAGAGGTAATATTTCTTTATGTGAGAAATGCAAACTGGGGGCATGGAATGTGGAAAAAATTAAATAAATTTTATTTAAAATTCCCAAAACAGAGGGAATTTCACCAGGTAATGAATAATCAAATCATTGAGATGTAGTGAAAGTCATTCAGGGTGGATTTGTGTGAAATGCTACATTCTACAGAAACTTCAGAACAGTTCACAGTGGAGATGAATGGAACCAGACGTCTGCCTCTAAAAGCTCCTCACAGAAAGTTCTTCATCAGATGGTTGTGGTGGTGCCACCTGACACCTGAGACGTTGTACCAGAGCTCTGAGAACATCCTGGTCTTATAACTAAACACATTCATGGTGGAGGGATACATGCAGGGCGTTGTGAGGTAAAATAGTTTCCAAAGAAAAGTGATTTAGTTCAGATTCACTATTTTACATCATCAACATCCAAATAAACACTTAGAGACGTGGAACTTCACTGGGGGGCGATAGAGAGTAAAACGGATGGATTTGTGTTGGAGACTAGTTCCATTTACCTCTACTGAAAAGAACTCTATAATGAAGATTTTTATGACTCTACTATGACTATGACTATGAAGACTCTACTTATAAAATAAAGACTCTGACTCTACAGCAAACCCGGTTTGGGTTGAATTACTTTGTTAATCTCAATAATGAAATTATGCTGAAAATGATAAAACCTCTATATAAAAATATTGCTGTAGTTGTATGTGTAAATATAAAAAAATCATCTAAAAACACAAGAACCACATCTATGCTGTGTGTGTGTACTATATGTGTTTTTATAATTGATAACAATATAAACTGTTAGAAAATTGTTTACCAGTGTGAGTATGTAGGTATAAAAAAGGTCGACTTGATCATATCTGGTGGAGGGCCCCCCGGGGCCTGGGGACGATGATGCTGTGGGAATAAGGCTGAGGACGTGTAGGGGTGTGGGAGATGAGAGTGTGAGGCAGGAGTGGCTGCCAGGCTTTTCCCCCTGTGAGAGGCGGTGGGGTGCAGTGGTTGAAAAATCCAGGCTCTGCCAGGGCCTGTGTCGAGTCCCCCCGGGCCCGCCAGGTGGGAGTGGGGAGGAGAGAGAGAGAGAGAGAGAGAGACAGAGAGAGAGACAGAGGGAGACAATGAGACAGAGAGAAAGAGAGAGAGAGAAAAGCGAGACAGAGAGAAACAGAGAAAGAGAGGGAGATTGAGAGATGTGTGTTTACACAAACAGATCGGTCGCCATGGCTATCCATGCGATGCCTGGATTCGTGTGAAGATGTCACCCCGGGTGCACGAGGGGGAACAAACAACAACACTGGCTAATTAAAGAGCACATAATGCAGGATTATCTGGCGCGGGGAGCCTTGAGCTGATTGTAGGTGATGCCTCATCTCAGGCCTTTGTGGAGCGCATGTTCTTCCTAACATCCCAGCTAATCTTATTGACACTCGCTGGATAATCATTACCACCAAGGCAATATCCTACCCTGGCCCGTATAGTGGTCCGCATACAACCTCAGATATTGCTTTTAATAGCCTGTAGTGTGTTCGTTTTATCTCATTTTTAGTGTTTGTACGTTGTGAAATGGCTTTTTTATGAGCCTGCATCATTACCAAGCTGCATCTGATGCTGAGAAACAGTCAAAGTCCCCATTGTGTCGGCAACAATGATATGTTGCCTTTATTTTGTAGCCAGTGTCCGTTAAAGGGGAAGGCTACTGCTACTAGGCTTATAGCTCAGCCAGTGTTTTGTCAATGAGCTCTTAAGACCCTCAGTTAAATGGTTAAAATGTAAATAGTGTCAGAGTTGGTCTGGTGTGAGAAATCTAGAGAGAACTGTTCACAGTGGGGGTGAATGGAACCAGGCATCTGCCTTTAAAAAGCTCCCCCATGGAAAGTGATTCCATGAAACAGCCGCCTAACGGCTAAAATGTTGTTTTACCAGAGTTTTGAGAAGCTTTTGGTCCTGAAACTAAACTTATTCATGGTGGAGGGATACATGAAGGGTGTTGTGAGGCAAAATAGTCCCAGATTCACTGCTATTTCACCATCATAAACATTTATAGGCACGTGGAGCTTCACACATGGGTTTGGAGAGGAAATAAAGCAGCTATTTTTGTGTCTGGTTCCACTGACCACCAGTGTATTTTTGCATGAATTTGAAAAAATCTGGGTTACTCCCCTTTAATAATGCAACAGTGACTCTAAGACTGAAGGAGTTCTGAAGTATTTTTTAAGATACTTTTTACCATCTACACTCATGGGCAAGAAAGCACCCATATGTCAACATGGTGTGTGTATGTATGTGTGTGTTCTTGTATTTATCCCTTTGCGTCCTCATAACGATTGCAAGATGGACAAATCTGTAGCTTTAGGGACCTTTCTCTGCTCCTCGGGAAGAAATGTGTAATTTTTATTGCAAATTTGACCTTTTTTTACTTTTGGAAAAAAATAAAAGAGCTGAAATAATGCATATTAGTGACTGAGGTTCTGGTCGGGGCTGGATGTAGGTGTTGTATTACTCAGATCCAGCATTCTGATTCAGTGGAATGTCCTCTGAAATATAATAATACTGAATTGTGTGTGTGTGTGTGTGTGTGTGTGTGTGTGTACCGTGGTCCAGTTTGTTAGGTCCAGCCAGGGCCAGGGCCAGGACCAGGCGCAGTGAGGCCCAGCTGTTCCAGACACGGTGGGACGGAGGGTTACCAGTGGGAGACGGAGCTCAGGCAGCCATCCAGCTGTGGCGTTCTCACACCTGCCCTTAACACGCAGCACACACACACACATACATACACACACACACAACTTTCCCCCCACTTCCCCTCACTCGCTTCCTCTTCCACTCACGGACCCAGCTGCATCTCCCACGACATCTGAACCCTCATCCGAGCGTGTGTGTGTGTGTGTGTGTGTGTGTGTGCATGTTCACCGAAAAAGCCCTTGGCTACAGGCGCCCAGCTGCAAACAGCTGGTTTCTTCTAATACACGTTTCTGTCAGAGTGGGAGTGAGAGAGAAGCTAATGTAGCCTCAAAGAACAATGCACCCCCCCACCACCCACACACACACACACACCTCCCCATTCCGGCCACTACCAACCCCCACTCTGGCTAATTCTCCCTGGCAGAAAGACCTGTAAAAATCAATAGGGAAAATGTCCTGAAACAGCCAATCTAGCAACCATCTGCCCCGGACTCCTGTGAGACAAAGGCCGGCGTCCCCCGGGAGAACAGGCCGAGAGAGAGAAGAAGCACAACACACATACAAACTCAATTACTCTCCACCGCCGGAGCACTCCATCCTGCCGCGGAGTCGCACCAACACTTGCGCAGGCTGCCACTCGCTCATAATGGGAATTAAAAGACAATTAAACTCACATTTTGTCACGTCCCCTTCCGTGAATGTGTGTGTGTTGTCTGTGGTACTACTAATATATATTCCTAAAGGTAAACACAAATATAGGTGCTCATTTATCATTTTAGGAGCATATTTTACACGACCATGATCAAATATTCCACCTGCAGTAAAGCACTCAATCTCTGCTGTACATTGCTGAAGGAGAAGTGCATTCATTTTCCAAAATTTGTGCACTGTACATTCACTGTTCAAAAATGTGCCATTCTACAACCAAAATTGGTCACAAGTGAATGGGAACGAATGTGTTTAGACATGGTGAAGGCCTCCCTTATACACGTTATTACATGAAATGTGTGGAAAATGTTGTTTTTGGTTTTGGCTTAAATAGTTTTCTTTCCTAAATGAATTCATGCCAGACAAACAGGTATCAGAGAAAACTCAGATTGACTACAATTTCATCAAACACTCAAACAATGTTATTTACATTACAACTTAGGCAGTGGTAAAACAATATTTAAAAACTGTTTACATGCGTGATGAGTGTTTTTTTTTCACATTAATGTTATCTAATTATACTAAACAGAATAAAACCAAACACCATCCTACACTAAACAGAGTTCTTGTGGAAGTTCAGTATTACTGTAGTTTCAGAAACCTGCTGCTGAATCTCTTTAGATGAAAGTGATTCTGTGCAAAGAACTTCAGGAACATATTTTGTAGCCCATAGACCTTTTATAACTAAAGTGAGTTTTGCATAATATGTCCCCTTTAACTTTGCAGGAAGACACTTTATCACAGCAGTGTCAGAAAACTTTACTGATCCCAAAGAAAATAAATAAAAATTTGTAGAAATAGCTCAATATGAAAATACACTATGCTCTAAGCAGGGTATAAATACTATAAAGTGAAATCTACCAACACAAATGGTAGTTTGGAGTACGGTTTCGCACTTAGTAGAGAAAGACGCTGGGAAAGATGACAGTTTGCCTGTTACTCTATATACAGTCCCCCCTAGTTCCTATCAGCCCCCCTGTAAAGAGATCAGAGTCATTCAGCTTCTCCACCACAAACAATATGACACCGATTTTGAAAAAACAGTGAATTCTCCTTCAAGGTGGGCCCGCTGTCACTGGAGTGATTGAATGTAATGTTTTAAAACTGCGAGCTAATTAAACGACAGATGTTTTCTCACTTCTTCCAACCTTACACAATATTAATGGCTTTGCCCTATACTCCTAATTGATATGAAGCCAAGGCCTCTTTTTTGGGGACCAAAGAAATGCTGGGAGACTCCAAGTCCAGATCCAGAACTCACTCTTTCCCACTCTGATGTGGCGTTTGGCCCAAAGAGAGCAAGTTGTTGCCTATAGCTGTAGTTTCGAGTGGTCGTTTGGAAAAAAAGAAGTGAAAAGGGGGGAATGCTTGGCCTAGTTTCACTGAATGTCTCTATCTGTTAGTCAGCTGTAAGTGAGATACGTGGCAAGGCCTCGCAACTCACCGTGCATATACGACTGGCCTATATAATCACACAGGCATGCACGAGGCCGAGAACTGGCTTGGAAACGCCACTTTGTCGAGTTCAGTTTTCTGCTGTAGACAATATTCAGTACACAGCTTGTAGTTTTAATGGGAATGGGATGGGGATAACAGAGTTTTTGTCTAAAAATATCATTTAAAATGTAAAAAACACCTGCCACTATATGCTCTAAATTAGATTTTTTTAAAGACTATTTTTGGCCTTAAGGTGTGCTACAAAGTCGTTTAAGTTGATACTACGCTTTATTGCAGCCTGCGGGCGTCGCTGGCTTGGAATTGTCCATTAGAAACCAATCACCAGATCAATGTGACGAATCAATACCGGCAATTATGGAACATGAGTTAATGAAGCTATATGTGCCCACCCCAGTCACGGCGGCTGCACGGCCCATTAGCTCCTGCTCTGCGCCGGTGGGGAAGCATGACCACCTTTATTTTCACTCACACAACACTCCTGATGCTTTCGTGACCTTTAACCTTATTCCTCAACATCAGGGGCTCCTCAGCCTCCACGCGTCCGTCAGTGCACCTCAGAACCAAGCGGCCTTAAGAAGAAGATGTTCTGTTTTTTCTCCTCCTGCTCCTTCAGTAATGACCATAAGGGGAGAAAGAACTTCGCCTCTCCTCCTCCTCGCCTTCCCTCGGCCCGTGTGTCGGAGTCTAGAGCGTGGAGTCTGTTTTATACCTCTCTAAAAATAGCTCACCTTTCACTTCCATCTTCGGCCGGACTGACGGGAGGGCGCAGCCAATGTGAGCGCGTCGCGCCGCCCACACGGCCCCTTTGGCGCCGCCTTAATTGGACGCCAGTGAGATCATCAGCCCTATTTGCCTTATATGGTCACGCACGGAATTGATTGACAGCAGGCCACGCCTACCGAACTCAACTCGACTCTCCGCCCACTCACTGAGAGTCCCCTCGGCTCGCCCCCCCCCCGTATTCTTCCCCTCCCCAATTCCAAACCAACTCGATCTGCTGAGGCTCAGACTATACCTGGATTTACAGAGAGAGGGAGAGAGAGAGAGAGGGAGAGAGAGACAGAGCGAGAGAGACAGAGAGAGAGAGACAGAGACACAGAGAGAGAGATGAGGATATAGCTGGCCGCTGCTCGTCGCTGCTTTCGCGCATCCCACTCTGGAGCTGAAGATCCGAGAGGGGATTGCACTTCCAGCGTTTCCAGCAAACATCTGCGCTTCTCCTCTGCATCACCACTCCACTTCTTCCAGGAGCAGGATCTGAACAATTCTTTTTCTTCTTCTTCTTTTTCTCCTTCTTCGTCTTCTTCTTGGTCATTGTTTTTTTTTTTGTTTTGTTGTTGTTTTTTGGGGGTGGATCTTTTTTGTTGTTGCACGTTTTTTTCGAGGTGGATCACCAAGCCGAGAAGATCGGTGCGTTTGGTGAGCTTCTGGGCTTCAGGATGGACGTGTTGGCAAATTACAGTATCTTTCAGGAACTTCAGCTCGTGCACGACACCGGCTACTTCTCGGCTCTCCCATCGCTCGAGGAGAACTGGCAGCAGGTGAGAGCGCGTGGCTTCTTTTTTTAAATCGCACGGAGGTATATGGGCTGGTGCGCGCGCGTGCTTGCTTGCGTGCGTGTGCGTGTGTTTTCGTCCCTTAAACTGGATGCTGTTGGTGCTTTTAAGTATTTGCCCTGCCAAAGTGTTTTGGCAAGTTGTGGCACGCGCTCCGGACAACGTGTTATCTGTCAGAAGTCCTGGGTTTCCAAGTGCTGAGAGCGCGCGCGGTGTTTGTTATGGTAGTCCTGGCGAGGGGGTGGGTGGTGGGGGGTAATTCGGTGCCGTGCGTTTTGAGTAATAACGAGAGACTCGTCATTAAATAATGCATCCGCAGCTGTCAGCCTCGCGCGCGCTTGTTTTTCAGCCCCCGTCGGTATGAGGGGGCAGCTCCCGCTCCTAATACATAATGCATCAGCCTCAGCCATCTCCACCAGGAGGAAGAGCAGGAGGAGGAAGAAGATGGGGGTGGTAGTAGTTGCGGTCACTGTTTGAGCTTCCCGTCATCACAAACGACGATTTTTAATACAAGCGGTTCATGCGGTTCATTCATTCATTCATTCATTCATCCAGTCATTGGCAGTGGAAGCGCATGGTCTCCCTGACAAGCTCGCTGGCTTCCCATCTGCACGCTCTCAGCACTTTAGGGTCCAGTGTATGGATACAGCTGGAACAGCTTGGACGGGTGTAATTAATAGCTAATAGGTCATTAATTAAAGCGAGACGAGCGCTTTATTACCGCGACACGGTTCGTGATTTGGGTTTAAAGATTGAGGCACGTGCACTTCTGTCTTTGTGGGACGTTACATGTGCATCTATTTAAACCCAACTGGAGCCACGTCGTCCTTGAATGTGTGGTTTTATTTCTAAGTTGGACATTTGAACGACATCCACCGTCAAGAGGAGGTTACGCGCTGAAGCCACGTGCGCGAAAGGCGTGAACCCGAACCAGATTTGCATTCAAATCCAGGCAGGCTGGATATCCTGGACACATTGGAAGCATTTGGGCAGCACATAGCCTGGTCCCCATCTCCTCACATCTGTGACGGATCAAACGATGAGCTGCAGTGAGACAATAGGTTTCGGTGTGTTCAGGCCTGTGGTGAAGTCAATTAGCTGCACAAGCACACATGGGTTCCTAGTTTTTTGCCTGCTGCTTTGCATCCGTTCAAACAGAAGGCCGTGGATGGTTGTATGTATGTGTGTGTGTGTGTGTGTGTGTGTGTGTGTGTGTGTGTGTGTGTGTGTTATATCACAGGTAGTCCTTCTAATTCCTTGGCATTCTTTGATAATGTGATACACAGATACATTTGAATGATTATCTGGTGTATTGACGTAGTTGAGTCATTGCACCATTGCACTTTGTGTGGATGGGAGGTCAGATGTGACCCAACACATGTTTTCTCTCTGATCAGGCCTCAGAGGAATAGGGAAGCAATGTTTTGGGAAATGCAAACAATAAAAGTTAATAGGAACAGAGAAGGGGTGCGAGTAAGGGCCTTGCCAGGCTGACAGGTGAATAAAGTGAAAGCGGTTGTTGAACGGCCTGGTGCTGTTAAAAGTCTGATGCTTTTACTGGCAGCGATGGTTTGATAGTGTAGCCTAGATCTGCCCGTGGAAGGAAACAGCACCCTTCATCCTGGGGACAAGATGGATGGGCACCCTCGGCCCTGAATGAGCAGTGCATGAATCAGACCTTAACCCTTAGAACCCTGAGGGTCTTCTTCCTATTAATGCATTACTTGTTCTTTTCTAATATTTAAAGCTTTGGACAATGTGTAATGTACAAGATCCCCAGGTCCTTTTTTCAGCACCATCACACTTATATGATAAAAAAAAGACTATTTTTAAAATGTAACCAACTATTTGGACAAATGGCCAAATGACCCACCAGAAACATGTAACGATACATATTGTTACATTTCGGAAATCTACAGAGATTAGATATGTAATATGTTTCAAAATAATTTTCAATCACAAGTCTGTTTCAGGTTTAATTCATTTATTTATTGTTCCTCTCTGTCTGCACTGCAACAACTCATGATTTACACGCCTCCCCCAAACACTCACTCACACACCTTACACCCACCCACACACTCAAAACCCTTTACACTTTATGGTCATTTTGACTTTTAAACACAATATTTTTTTAAATCAACACGAGTTTTAAAGGTTCCAAGCACTGTAATGTTTCTGTGTTTAAAGGTTAGAGATCTCTGATTCTATACAATGTGTAATAATGAAACAAAACCTTCTGTGACATCTGAAGCTCCACTGTCGACCCACAGAGAAGCACCTTCGTAGAAGTGATGTTTTAGCAGCGTTGTGTTTTGTTTGGGTTCTGAGTGTTGAAATGGGTGCATGGAGTTCCTCTGACTGGACAAGGGTTAGGCTGTATGGAAGGGGCAAAGAAAGCAGGATGGCAGACCAGGAGGGTTTCGTCACCCAGCCATGATGAAGTTCTCTCAGGGCCTGCTGGCACTGCACAGCCCCCCCCCCACACACACACACTCACGTTTTTGAACAAAGACACCATCTCTCACTGCCAGGATGAAACAGAGAGGAGGGTGAAGGGAAGACGCAGTGAAAGACAGTTTGGTGTAATTACAGAATGCTAGGATCTTTTTTCTTTCTTTTTTTTTTTTGCAGAGAAGGCAGGGATTATTTCGGCAGTGACCCACGAGGAAGGTTAATTCAGAGAGCGGCTGTTTGTGCAACAAGGGGGACCCTGTTTTCTCTCTTTCCCCTCCCCTAGTAGCGCCACCCAGAGAGGCCCTCTGCGCTCCACGCTAGAGGCGGTCGGAGCAGGTGGAGAAGCTTGGGGAATTGGTCTGTGGTGGTAAACAACACCATTAGACGCAAGTGAGGTAGCCGAGCCAATTAGGGAAGATCACCTGAGAGACTGATTGTGAGTGGGTGTGTGTCTGAAAGGCAGGGGGTGTTTGTTAATGTCCGTCCATCTGTCCCCCATCATCCAGAGCACCACGTGCACCTCTGTTAGATCGTCTCCCTCAGACAACCAGCCTTTTCTCTTTTTTTCCCTCTTCGCTGGCCGCCGTGAAAATGGGTCACTCTGTGTCTCTTTGTCTAACATGCCTGGCAGACCTGTCTCTCAAATTTGCCTTGTTGTTTTTATTCCCTGTGTTTCTGTTTAGAAAGTGCCTATTTAAGGATGGCCAGCAATTTGAAGTATCCTCCCTATCTGCTTTTGTTTCAGAAAGAATTATTTTAAGCTCATAAGCTCAGAGCCTCACTGACATGCACATTGCAGGATCCCTGTGAGAGGACAGGACTATCAAATGCCAGCAGACCTGTTTGTCCTGAAAATCCCAGAAAGACTATGGTGATAGACTCAAAACCTGGTGGCCCCTCTGGTTTGACCGCCTGTTCCATTAACACCTCTCGTAGGTGTGCCACAGAGGGACCTTGTCTGGCCGAGGGGGTTTCAGTGTGAGCCCTTCAAAGAAACCCTCCAGCACTGCAGTAGTGCAGGTCAGGTGCCGAAGCCAGAGAGCCACACTGCAGTCAGTGTATTAGGGGTGTCTCGGACCAGGGTCATGTAACCCCGAGAGAAAGGCTGCAAGCAGTCAAGCAGAGGTGACGGCAGCGCCGGCTCTCGTCCAGGGAGCTCGGCTTGTCCCAGAGTAGCCAAGTTTGACAAGATAATGAATCACACTGCATGCATATTCTGCGCTGCAGTTTTTCACATTTCACAGCCCAGTAACTTTCGGAACGGCGGCAGCGGTAGCAGTGGGAGGAGGGGGGCAGCAATGCGAGAGCGCCCGATACCATTAAAAATGGATTTATATGGAGTTCTGATGGAGGCGATGTTCCTGTGCCCCTGATGCCTTCCACAGCCCCTGCCCATCCCAGAGCAGCCCCTCCACCCCCCACCCCACTGTCCTCTAGCTCCCTCTCTTTTGCTTCCTTGGGTGGGGGCACAGGCAGCGGCCTGCTTTACATTTCATCACAAACTTTATTCCCCCCCGCTGGCCACATTGATCTGAATCCAGCTGAAGACGCTCCCATTTTCTGTCGGTATTGAGCTGCTGAAATGCACATTACATAATTCTCGGAGGAGCACAGCTGGTTTCTCACAGAGTGTCCGCCAAGGGCATGGAGAACGCTCGAGCCCAATCTCTCGACTGGCCCGCGGCCTTTCTGCCACTGGAAAAGCTCCAGGATTACAGCCAGACAGAGCTGCCAGGCTGGTGAGCTGCAGGCCCTCGGAGAAAGCCTTGCAGAATCCCTCCGCATTAGGGATGTGGGCGTGGAAAGAGTGGAAACACCTGGATGGTTTTAGAGCTAGAGACTCTGTCTTTCCTTTGGAGTCTGCTGGAGGCACAAGCTCCTGTGGTTCTCAGATGAAGGAAACTATTTAGTCCAGCTGTAAATGCCTTCCACTCTGTTTTTTGAGCATGTTTGTAATCACAGCTTGTTCACGTCAGTGCTCCTGGTCTAGCATTACATGGGGGGGACATGGCACCATCTAACCTGCAAACCAGTTTTACTTGTTCCTCTTCTGAAGTGATGACATGACTTGCACGCTGATACTCAGGCACTTAGGGAAACATGAAGACTCGTTTCAGATTTCCTGCAAATTTCCCCACTGTGGGGCCAAAGAGGAATATATTTTATCTTATCCTCTGTCTGATAAGTCCACTGTCACAAAGCAATCTCTCCTCAACACGCTTCTGTGAGTAGTGAGGCCTGACTGGCCGGTCACCTTCACTTTCACTGCTGTGACCAAAGAGACAATGAATTGGTGTACCATGTCCCTTCTGTTTAACTAAAAGCTTTGGTTGCTTGGTCCCTGACATCTACGGCCATTCACGTACAAGACCTGTCATGAAATGAGTCTGTAATCTAGTAGCAGTAGTTACACGGAGCATGCCATACTTCTGTGCTGTACCACAGGATAAATAAAATCCACACATGTTGAGACAGGAAAACATTTCCTGGCATTTTCTGATCAGTGAGCTTTGCAACTTTTAATTGATTTCTTATCAGCCCTCTGGTATCAGCTCTTCTGTTTGAAAGGGTTACCGGGAATCAGCGTGAGCCAGACAGCGTTGAGTCACCCGCTAGGATTTATCAGTGTGACATCAGAAAGCCAAGCCATTGTAGCAAGCATTTCCTGGATGCTGTATCTGCTACAGAGCAAAAAGGGCAAAATCAACATAGTCTGGGTGGAGCGAAGCCTCCTTTCAGTGACTCATGTGCCGGGATTAAAACGGCATCAACCTCTCCTCCCTCTTGCTCATTCGATTCGGGTTTCAAATGCTGGGTACAGTAGAGGGTACAGTATGATCCAGCTGGAGCAAAGCTGAGACTCTCTCTCTCCCTCTCTGATAACCAACCAGAGCAGATCAGTCAGCCCCCAGACAGCTGACAGTAATTAGACCCTGGCATGAGGCAGCAGGGTCTTTCATGTGCAGGACTGAACCAGGTTTCCTTTGAAGTGAGTGGGACCTTCTCCTTACGCACTTGTGTTGTTTTTAAATCCGCTCATTGCTTACACACGCTACTTTTTACACAAGCGTGCAATTTTTTGTCAACATGAAGAAAAGCCAGCTGCACCAAAAGAACTGTCAGCTTGAATAACTGGTGGAAATCCATTCCATGAAGGACAATATCGCCGTCACTGTGTTGTTCTCATTGTCATGTTGGCGGTGTGAAATTGTGTCCGTTATATTGTGCACATTTTGCAATGGACGCCGAGACCTCACCCATCGTGCGGGTTGATTGAAAGCTGTTTACCCAATATCTGTTGCCGTGAAATTTGGCAGTTGCTCTATAATTTATTCTTCCTGCTAGAGGTACATCAAAGTAGGCGTCAAATTGGCAGTGTGTAGGTATCCTTGCAGTAAGCTTTTGTTGAAACGAGAAAATGAGAGAATAATTAGCATTTCCGACACAGTGCGGTGAGAGAACAACCATTAAGAGAGATATTTTGTGGGCTGAGAAGGGACTTGGCTCTGGAAATTATATTTTTTCTAAATAATATCCCCACTGTCTAGAGATTGGGAAACTGTAAATGGTCTCCATCAGTAATAATTAGAATAAAAGAGGATTTATCTCGCTTTCTCTTAAACCTACTGTGCATCAGTGATGTTATTGAGCTTGTCAGGCATTCTACTGTGGGAGTTGGGGGTGGAGCAAAACCGTAGAGAGCAGACAACCACAGCTTGACTCAGGAGGCAGAGATGTTGAATTGCATGGCTGAGTGACTCCATAAGCAAGACTACATGAGTGTTTCCCCAGATTTGAATCAGGAATGCCTCATGGAAGATTCGTGTTACTTTACCAATCTGTTTTGGAGACCAAGTCATCAAACATTTGCTGGGAAGAAGGCTAGGAGAGGTCGATGAACACTTGATAGACAGGATCACCAGCCAGTAGTGTTTACAGGTTTGTTGCATAAGATGTTGAGCGATTGCACAAGTAAAACTATGACAAAGTTACTTATGATAAATGGTCCAGAGACTCTTCTTTCTTTCTTTCTAGCAAATGCAAAGGAGTCCTCCAGCAATTAAGCCTTAAACCAAACACTCCTACCTTCATCTTCTCACTCGTTGCGCTCCTTCAGGCTTGGATGGGTGCTGACGGCCTCATTATCCCCTCACCTGTTTGAGCGCTGATGGAGGCGGCCTTGTTATCGGGAGATCAAGAGCTTTTCAGGGGCTGAGATCCATAAGGGGGTGGACGGAGGAGTGGTGTTGGTGGGGTGGGGGGTCATTTTCCTGACCGCTTCTCAAGTGTCTGTTAGCCTGTGGAGAGGAGGAGCAGTGGAGGGATGTATGCAGAAAGAAAAGCAGAAAGTGAGAGAGAGAGGAGAGAAAAAGACAGAGAAAGATGAGAATCCGGAATGCATCTTTATTCATGAGGCTTGTCGTCCCCTCAGCCCGATGGAGAGGCAGCTTAGCCACTCAAGTGTTTGATTAACAGCCTGTGAGGAACCAGCCATTTTTCTCTAAGTGCAAGTGCCCACACACACTGTTTAACACAAACACAAATACACTCAGACTGACTGTCGACTCGCCTCTCTCGCCTCTCTTTAAAAAGGTGGTAAAAATCATGCGAAACCAAGCGAAGCTTTTGAGACGTTTTTGATGAAACGCCGTGTTGTTCATTTCCATTTCGGCGTCGTCTCCGCTTCGGCAGCAAAGCCACCTATCTGTATTCCAGGCCTAGCATGTTCAACGTAGGCTAAGAGAGAGTCACTGATGAATAATAGATAACGATATTTTTGGTATTCCTAACCAGCTATAAGTAGCAGCGCAGACTGTCAAAACAGCTGAATAAAGAGGAAGCGAAAAGAGAGGAGTCATGTGAAGATGTGAAGGGCATCTTGGCACAGAGTAGGCAGCTTATGTTTATTCAACTGCTCCCAAGGCTGGGGAGGGGTGGCGGGACCTCACTCTACGGTCAACCTGCTGGAAATTCCCTGATCACGTCCAGGCAAAAGGAGCCAAGACCAAAACCCCGGGACTGAGTTCTGATTCACCACTGCTCATTTTCCACCCATGGTTTCTTATCATCTGCCTTGGAAATGACAGCACCAGAGGGAGTGTTTTTTTTTGAGACACCTGCATGTTTTCGGTGTGCTTATTTTGTTCAGCTTCACCATAGTTACTGTTTAGCCCTGTAGAAGTCATTGCTATGGGTGACATTGCAACTTTTACATTATTTCTTGGTAATGCCTTAAATAATTGTGGATCACAATCTTCTGATCCATGTTTGTGCAAGAAATATCAATGAAAAACATTGACAATAGTCTCCTTGTGCATAAAGACAGCTTGAACCCATGTTTTGTCATTGTTTGGTGTCAAAACAAACTGAATAATGTCCAGTAAATTGAAGGTTGCAATAGCAATCAAAAACAATGAGTGTGAAGGTTTTATTCAACCTGCCTTAAATCCATTTAGACAGGCCAGTTTGTGATTGTAATTAAACATCTGTGTTGTTTAAATGCAATACAGCCATGATAACACAATTGGTGACGTTACTTATCACAGTAAAAATATCGTATTGCCCCTCACACTGTAAATCATTATGTAACTAACACCATAAAAAATGATGTAATTATGCTGATGCATTTAAATATTACAACAACTGGCAAGTAATGACGCCTCCTTAGCGAGGAAGGGAAAGTGTGATAGTGTGATTAGTGTGAGGGCTCAGATGAATCAGGTTCTGCAGACAGAAGCCTGTGCATTTATGTGAGTGCCCATGTGTTTGCGGGGCAGCAGTGAGGCAGCAGCTCCGGTCTGGATCACCAAACGCCTGCTGCGTGGCTGCCAGGCCGGGGCAATGAGCTCATCTGTTTGTTTTGGTAGCAGCGAGGTATGAATAGGAATGGCCATCAGACACAACACTGCCCGCATGCTTCAAACACAAACACTCAGAGAACAACAGGTACTTTTCCGTCAGGGTTAACAGTGCCTTCGGGGCTGATCCCGTGACCTGGAATAGACCCTGAAAGTGAAAGAGAAACCAGAAACCAACCATGAATGCATTGCCTGGCTGTAAACACACACCCACACATACACACACACAGATCAGACTGGGAATCTGCAATATAAGGCAAAGTGTTTTAGGTTTGAATTAAGATTTAAATTGTTGGTATCACAACTGGATTCAATTTATTTTTATTTGACCAGGATTGGTACTAGGATTTGAATAGATTTGGATTGATGAGACCTGGCCAAAATAGTAGCCATACAAACTCGTCACACATTGAAGGTGGTGTACAAGTATGTACACAGATCTGCAAGAGAACCCTTTATAAGCATATTTAAAGAAAAACAAAGACAAGTCTCCTTCATCTCATTCTTTATGAGGCCCTGGAATTCATCAGTGGTTCTAATGGAGGTTTGTTTGCGCAGGTTTTCAAAACTACACTGTCATTTGTTTGCACTGGCGTGTGTGTGTGTGCGTGTGTGTGTGTGTGTGTGTATTTGCATATGCCCAGTGACTACATCCCTGGTGACCACATGACCTGGCTACTGTCCAGACTCTCATTGTGTTGGAGCTGGGTTTGCTCATTTCCACTCATTCCTCTCCCTCTGCTGCTGCAGGCGGGGTTGGCATGTTCAGCCCCTTCCGTGGAGCTCTCTGCCCGGCTCTAACAGCTCCGCTCACTAAAGGGATGCAGGGAAAATAAAAAGGGCAGATGCCCCCTTGGCACCAGGTCCCGTAGCTCTCGCCGTTCACGTCTCCAGCCCAGTGCCGACTTAGCAGGACGCTGTACACAGACCTCGCCCTGGCTGGTCCCGTCAGTGTCTTTTGATTTTTATTACACCAGGGATGTGCCGTTTCAGAGGCGGGGCTTCCCCTTTTAGGGTGAAGCAGGCCTGAAACACCATGCACAGGAAACTGGTGGTTTCACAGTCAAGAGAGTGGGTCTGCCCGCGGAGTCGGCTACGCTTACAGTGGTTTCCCTCCTTTCAGTAACTGTTTCAGTGCAGGAACGCAAGTGTCACAAAATAGTGTGATCTGCAAAAACAGGTTCCTGTGCAGTTTGGTAAACAGGTGATTCATGATTATAAACATTAATTTGACCTGTAAAGTTTGAGAATAGAGATCGTACTGATACTGACACTGCTTAGTAATACCTATACTTATCCACACTGTTGGTAGCTGGTAGCCAATTGGTTAGGGCATTTGCTCTGCGACCAGAAAGTCCGGGTTCAATTCCTAAGACTGCTAGGCACTGCTGAGGTACCCTGAGCAAGGTACCGTCCCTGCACACTGCTCCCAGGGGCACCGTGTTCCTGGCTGCCCCCTGCTTCACTTGGTGGATGACAAACTCACGTATGACAAATGGTCACTTTCACTTCACTGTTATTGATCCTACATAATTTGCTACATAAAAATGTATTGTTCGGTGAAATAAGGTGTAAACTGTGCATTTCTGTTTATATAATGAGGGAGACCCTCCACTGATCCAATCCAGCATCCACACATGCAAACACGATTAGCAGCACTGTCTGAACAGGAGATTCTCCAGATTTCAGCACTGACCAGTCAGGAACTGGGACCAGTTCCCTGGTGAACAACTGGAGCTGATCAGGAACCCACTCCAGCATATTCACGTACAGGAAGCTAGGGATGAGCGAGTACAGCATTATCTGTATCTGTATCTGTACTCAGACTGGGCGGGGCCTAACCTGGAAGTGGGTGGGATTTAACCTGAAAGTGGGTCAGGTTGTCTTGAAATGGGCGGGGCTTTAACCGGCTGGTTAGAGCCAGCAGACGGTTTAAAAAAGAAAAAAAAAAATACTCCGACAGGCAGAGACGCGAGTCGGGTTCTACCAAGCAGCACGTGTGAACAAACACCACGTTTACTCTACTGATTAATGACCGCGCTGTTCTTCTCTCTTCTCAGTGTTCTGTGTGTGAGTGAGCAGAGCGGGACACAGCAACACTGTATGCGTGTAGAGGAGGGGCGCTGTGTCTAGTCTATCACAGAAGCAGACACAGTCAGCTCCCAATGAGAATTTTTATTCAATCCGAGCACAGATATTGACTCGTTTGATATAATCGTACTTGTCAAAAGTGCTTTATCCGTACCGGATACTCGTTTCAGCCGAGTATCCGGCTCAACTCTACAGGAAGCCATACTACCTGCCTCCCATCTCGAGTCTCTTTACTGAAATTCTGTTCAAAATATTGTAGGGATATTGATATTCCACCCGTAGTCAGAATTCTGTTATACAAAGCTTTAGCAGGAGTGTAAGCTACTCATATGTTTCACATATTTATATTTATGTCTCATATTTTGTCAATGACTCCATTGTGTACCACAGTGTTCTTACATATATTTATATATCCACTCTGTACATACACACACACACACACACACACACACATGTATTCAGCATGTACATACATACATATACTTACCTATGTTTACATATACATATTTGTATTTCTATATTGTGTGTAATTTTATACTGTACTGTTTGTATAGTTTTTTATTTATTTTACTGCTCTCACCTGTTCTGTCCACTTTCTGCCATGCAAGTTTCCCTCCAGCGGGACTAATAAAGTGTTATCTCATATTTTCTCTTATCTTATATATGCTGCTTATATGCTTATTTTCCCCCAGCAACTCAAAGGTGAATTTTAATAAGATAGGATAAACCCTAATTAGTCCTCAGGATGAAGATTTCTGTTGTTAGGGCAACAAAAACACGGAAAAATTCTTTCGTATATTTATATACACATATGTTTATATAATGCATTCTAATTTAAGCTTAAGCTGAAGCTTTTTTTAATGGATGACAAAATGGATGAAATTGTGACAAATTGACTACTTTGTTGAACTGCCCTGCCCTGCTCATTTCCCACAACTTCCCAAATTTCATCCCCACCTCATGGACAGCTGCCAATTTCTGCTCCATTTATCTTCCATCCCACGTTCCTCGCTGCTGGTGCTGTAGCCCTTGGCCATAACCACAAAGCACCATGTTGTTGGAGCGTGCTCTTTATTTTAAGTGCTCCATAGCTTGTCTCATCCCGGGCTGTGCCAGGTGGCATACTGTATGCCCAATATAGCTCTGGCCATGGATTCACCAGCACTGCTGTCTCCCCTCGGAGCGTCTGTGTGCCTTTCTGCTGCGAGACCCACCTGTTCTGCTCTGATCCACTTTGCCAGGGAAAAAAAAGACAAACAAGGAGCTCTGCATCCTCCGCCGTGACCTCACATCCAAATCAAAACAGCAGCCGCATGCCAAGAGATTTTTCCTATTTGACATTAACGTCTCACAGATGGATGGGGGGGAAAATTGGAGGTACAAAAAAAGGAGAGAGGTGCGTTTAAGCTAAGCTATAAAAATAAAACTTTCGGGTTAGTAAAACGTCTCTTTATTGCGTAAGGCCACAGAATATATTTCAGTATTGAGCAGAAGCTGAATGTTTGGGGGGTTAGAGCAGCAGGCTGTGCCAGTAACCCCCTAACCCCTTAAGAAGTTCCCCAGACTTCAACCTGAGTGCTTGTCCTCTCTCTGGCTCATTCTCAAGGTTATGTGGACTGTTTCCTTTTTCTTTTTTGGAAGGGGGCACTCTGCAAGCATGTTCCACTCAACCATTAGGGCTGGTGGATGGCGCTGGAAAATGGGTCACACACACACAGAGTCGCGCCGTCCTTGGGAATTTGTCCTGCCGGTTGAGCGTCTCGTCTTTGTTTTGCGCAGCCATGTCAAGTCCCGTTTCTCGAAATACGCTCTTTGGCACATTTACTAGCGGGAAGGTGCAAAGATACAGATTTCGGGAGCACTGGATGACATGTTGGTGAGTTTCTTGCGGTGCATTCTGGAGGATGGCGTTCGCAATATCTGGTGGAGTTGCGTTTGAAATGGGACGGAGAGGTAATTATGATGGGAAAGGTACGGGCGGTGCATGGACTATAAAGTCTGTCTCCTCTGAAGGGGAGGCTGAGCCGGTGCAGAGCTATGTGGGTCGTCAGCTATTTTAATCTGCGATGTTGCCGGGAATACCTGAGGGAATGGCCAGGCTCTGTCGGAATGGGGGCTGTCGGTGTGCAAGTGCCAGTGTGTGTCTGGGTGGGTGGGTTTCTGTGTGTGTGAGTGTGTGTATGTGTGTTTGTGTGTGTGTGCGCAAGCTCAAGTGTGTGCACACAGGCATGCAAGTTGCATGTAAAGTCTAGAAAGGTTTGTGTGTGTATGTGAAGGAGAAAGAGAGAGAGAGAGAGAGAGAGAGAGGACGACAGACAGATGGAGAGAGTGAGAGAGAGAGAGGGAGACAGAGAAAGAGAGAGACAGGGATAGAGAGGGAGAGAGACGGAGAGAGAGAGCGAGAGAGAGATTCGCCCTGCGCTGGTGCACTTTAAGGGATGAGTATTGAGTACTTTTCCCCTTTCTCGGGTTCACTGGAGCAAGCACTGGATGAGCATGCTTTTAAGCATGGGCTGCTGCTCTGAGCGAGCCTAGTAGAGACTGACTTCCTTCCTTCCTGCTACAGAACACACACACACACACACACACACTCCCGTTGGAGCTCTGTACTGTCTCTCTCTCTCTTAGGTGATCCACAGACAGGTCAACAGCTCCATTTTCCACAGAGAGCACTAGTGACTCATCTCCACACTTCTGTATTCAGGATGAGATCACTGGCTCTTCCACTAAAGTGCTAAGAGTTGCTCCGCACAGTCCCATCCACACTGTAGATTCCTGAAAAACAATAATAATAATGATGAGGTAATGCCTCTGACCGCTCCTGGTTTGCATTCTTCCTAGTAACCATGCCGTCATCACCACACGCATGACCTTGTGCCGCTCAGGAGGAGGAGTCTCCAAGAGAATGCTCTGGCACGGGCCCCCCTGCGGCGAGGACAGGTGTGATGGCAGCAGGGGCGCCTGCCGCACCAGCCCCTCCTGATGAGGAGCAAGGCGGCTTCAAAAAGCTCGGCTCCCAGCCGGGTGTTATTTCTACACTGAACAGGTTGGGCCGCCTCGGATGAGCACGCCCGTGCGAGAGGGGCAAAAAAAGATGAATAAATAAATAAATAAATAAACAAGTTCCACTTGGCCAGCCACGTAAACACCGCTCCCGCGGCCCACCTTCTCAGCGCACTCTTGGCAGAAGGTCTGCTTTTCCGTGGCTTCCATTGTAGTCAGGAATTAATGGACTGCAAAGGCATTCATCAAGTCCCAGTTAGGCTCCCTTTTATGTCACTGTAGCGGCCGTGTCAGACGCTGGTAATTGGGTTCAAAGTGCCATCGCAGTAAAAGGCTGCGTGGGAGTGAGTCAGAGGGAGGGCGGGGCCCTCGGTGTCTCAGGTGACCTCACTCTCAGCCTGGTTGCTCCCGTGTGTGTGTGTCTATGTGTGTTCAGAGAGGGGGGGTGAGGTAATTCTTTTATCGAGGGTCTATGGGAGGGAGTTTGTCTGCGTGTGTTTATGCACAAGTGATAAGAAGATGGAACATAAGTTGCTGTGAAAAGTGAGGGTTGTTACATTCGCCTGTGTGTTTTTGGGCAGGCTGTGAAAGCTCCATTGTCAGACTTCACCCATGCTTTGGGCAATAGTGTTGTTGTTGCTGTGCATTGCTTTAAGAGCATGGAGATTTTATACCTTAGAGAACCATGTGGTTTCCGTGATGTTCCTCATCCTATCCTGAGCCTCCCTCTCTCTTGGTACCAGCCGTCTGAGTGGCAGGGCATTGTGTCTGACGTTGGAGAGATGAGATGGGCTGATACCATGCAAGGAAAGGACAGCATGGACAGATTGAGACGTCACAACAAAGCTGAGGCACACAGTTCAGCGTTGTGAGCACATAGCTGCAGCAGGATCAGATCAGCGGAGGCATTTTTTAGACATCCATCTCCTGTGAGATATCCCCGCATTTTTGTTTCTTTAAGAAGGTTTTAAGGCTTTGTGAGGAATGTGGTGTGATATTTCTGATTTTTGTGTCTTACGCTCGGTCCGCGAGACGTAATGCTTTAGAAAACAAGACCGGACTGCTCCCTCGCCGCTAACGGTCTAAATTCTGGGAGCGCTTTCTATGAAATTGCCTTTTACTTGTAAAAACACCATTACGCACTCCAATCCCGACTATTTTTGATAAACAACGGCCCTATCACTCGTCCTAATAAATCACCTAATCATCTAACAGCAAGCGATTGGTTGGTTTTTTTTTGGTTAACAGTCCCTGCGTCAGGGCTTAATTTATCCCAAAGTGCCAGTGTTTACCATGCAAGGGGGGCTGGGGTAGAGCCCAGGAAAGAGCAAAGGAGTTTGTTGTGGTCCCATAAAATATGGGCTGAGCTTGCTCTGTGTAATTACCACTCTGCAGGATAATTATAAAGAGGACAGAGTCAGGGATGAAAAAGCCATTTACGCATTCTTAAGTGAACGACAGCAATTAACTGGGTTGCCTAACCTGGTGTGTGGAAATTGGGCCGGGCCGGTATTGCATGCAGTTATCACGTGGAACAGAACCTGACGGCCCCCTCCTATCTCTCGGAGGTGAGCCCTTGAAAGGAGTTGTTTAATTTTTTTTAAGCGGCTTTGCAAAATCTGCGTTCTCCATTTTGTTTTGGAGCCTTCCGTGCGTGAAAAATCCCTGTGGCACAAAGGCTTTGGCGGCGCTGCAGGATTGGACGAGGGCCCGAACATGGGAAGGATGGAGGGGGGCTTGAATTCCTGTTATCTTAACTGCCTTTGTCTATCATTGCTGGCTTATCCGGATTCTCGAAAGGGGGTTGGATGTGGTGACGTCTATGCCCCCTGCCGAGTCCCCCACCCACCTTGGGTAGTTTGATCACCCCAGGTCCACGGTCACCCTCGCCCGGAATGTGCCAGGCAGGATCTTTTGTGTGCGATGGTTCTTATCAGTAGGGTTGCAAGCCGAGCGTGGAGGCCAAGTATGTGTTGCATAACCAGTTTTCTGAGATCCAAGTCGAGGCACAGACATGGTATCTGCTGTCAGGCACGGACGCCTGCATCCTACCTGTGCAATTTCCTGTCCCATTTCCTGCTTTCCAGCCCATACTGAGTCACTGAGCTTGGTCAGATGGGACAGGAAACAAGCTCACATATATGGAATGTGTTTCCTCACTGCTAGGACCTCCTTGTCACTGCTGCCACACTCTCAGCTGGTCACATCCTGTGGACTGGACTGAAAGGATCGCCCAGAGTTATATTTAGTTGCGGGTGAGCGTGATTGCATCAGTTTTATAGGACTTCACACACCGGTCGTGGTGAAATCATCCCAAGAAAATGCATTTACAGAGAAAGACTTTTCGGTTCTCTTTTTTGCCCTTAACATTGAGCTGCACAGAATTGTCAAACAAGAGAAGGCTTTCTAAGAAGCGTGTCCCAGTAGCTGTTGAGCAAGACTCATCCCCTTCAGCTCTCCCCTGCTGCGCTATTGTTGAATGTGCAGTCTCCATGCTTTTATGACTAATAGGAGGATGAGGTAACGGGGTTTCTGCAAGGGCAGGATAGGACGGGGCAAAAATGGACAAGCGTGGTGACCTGAGCTGACGGGACACATTACTCTGACATAACTCAGATAGTAACTTGACTACCTCACCCTCATCCTTCGGTAATTTTAGCCTCTCTCTGTGTGGCTTCCCGCTCGTAATGCAGAAGTGCTGAGGTGTGCTTTGGACAAAAGCCCAGAAACCACTGAAAGGGGTAAAGGGAGTGAATTTGGACCTGCAGTCTTCAGCACAAGGGTTCACATAAACGGATGGAAAGACACAGACAGATTTGGTTCAACAATGTTTACTCTAAGAAAGGAAGTGCTTGCAACCTCTGCTGTGGCATATCTGCCTTCAGAGAGGACTGTTCACTCACACTACACCTTTACTAAGGAACCTCCACTGGCTCCCTGTGGCTGCTTGTGTTAAGTTCAAATCCTTAACGCTTGCTTTTTAGGCCAAAAATGGACTTGAACCCCCATACATAACAACACTGATCAAACAACGTGTCACTTCGCGTCCCCTCAGGGCT
>JBBPDH010000002.1:2466199-2479440 GCA_037974565.1 Clupeocharax schoutedeni | reverse complement strand
CCTAAGTTTTGCTTTTGTGACATCACAAAAACTATGATTTGAAAACAGCCTGTTTTTACAGCCTGTTAATGGATGGTTGCAACACGCTGCAGTACAAATGCACTGCTGCTATTCTGACCAGCCCCGTGTATGAGGAGTTTCCAAGAGTGCCCACACAGTATCAGAGCAAGGCTGCTTCTATCCTCACCCCCGCTTGGATAAACATGAGCTGTTCTCAGGTTTGTCTTATGACCGCATTGCTTGTTACGGGAAGCTGTTTGAGTATCAAGTATTCACGTCTCCCCGTGTTCTCATCAATGATGACTCGCCCGTGTCCTTGAAGCTTCGGCAAACGCAACGTGGGCCCACCAAAATGCACAGGCAACTAGGAGTTCCTCTGATACAGAATTCCTGTCTGCTGTGGAGCGTCTCGCTCCGCAACACACAGATAAAAGACTGCTTATCCTCAGTCTGCATGGATAATTCATGCACCTGCCAGGTAGTTTAAAACAGCCTCACACAGCCATTCCCAAATCAGACGAGCTTCGGCTTGCAATTCCGTGATTTGCGGAACACTCGGTTTGACAGGGCCTACATGTGATATAGAGTGGGTGGCTGACACGGTCACTGGGCATTACACCATTCTGTGGCACATGTCTAAAGATATCGAGTTGTTAATATACATTCATAGTGTTTGTCATTTTTAATTTGAAATAAATCTGTAGTGCCAGGTATTGTAGGTGCTCTTCTATTTACACAGTTTATTTAAATGTCCAATGGTATGACTTTATGAGATTTTTTAACATTAATACGAGTTCTCCAAGCCTCCCTGTGGTCCTGCAGTGGCTAGAAATGGCGATAGGTGTAAAGAGTGCTTTGATCATGACAGCTCAGGCCCGATCTGGAATTTGACCCCGTATGTCATCATATGAGGAAAGGTTACCCCACTGTCTCATGTTTATCCAGCCCAAAGAATTTCACCCCCCTCCCCTAAAATAATAGCTCCACCGACTGTCAATGTTATGTGTGCAGAGACATCATGGCTTGCAGAACGAGCAGTTGGCAGTTGGTCGGTGCTTAGATGTACAAATGAGCATCAGTGCGTACATTTTATTTACTCTGGAGATTTCCGATACAACTTCCTAAAGTCTTGTATGTCTGCAACCAACCCCTCCCCCACCCTCCACCTTCCTCCGCCTCTCTGCTCCTCATTATCATTTAAAGCTACAGACACAGGACATCCCGTCCTCTGGAAATCTCACAGTGGGACTGGTTCGGCTCAAAGTGGCTGTAATTCTGCACCGAGGCTGAATTTCGGAAAGAGACTTCAGATCCACTATTAGGGCCAACTACGACCTACAGTACTGTGCAAAAGTCTTAGCCAACTGAGAAAATTATACTTAAAAGCTGTTTACTACTGGGCAAAAGTGTTATGTTAGTGTCAAAACACTAACATTACACTTAATACAAATCATTTTAGACTTCTTTCTGTAGTAAATTTGGGCAGGCCAGGTAAATTTGGGCAGGGGGTGGAGTCTCCCTTGAGCAACTTGGGGTTAAGGGTCTTGCTCAGGGACCTGGTGGTGCTGAAGATAGGATTCAAACCCATGACCTCTTGGTCCAGAGGCCAATATCCTACTCACTAGGCCACACCCATCCCATTAATATCGATTAATTTCTTTTCTTTTTTTTTCGAAAAAAGAAATCTTGATAGTTTTTACTGATTTCTTTTTTCTTTGCATTTATTCTCACATTCATTTCTTTTTTGCTGATAAAAAGAAACCCACTGCTGATAGAAATGGCTTTTGCACAGTAAAGGTATATAAAAGCATACAAAATCAGCATGTCATGAGACCTTTAAGGATTTTTCTTACATAGTTAACAAACTGGTTATAGACAAAACGCCATTAATGAACAGGACACTGTTCATCATTTACAGAGTGCTCTTCTATTTCATCGTTACATTCCGGTTGGAAACTAAAAGGTAAAAATGCCAAACCATAAACTGTCCATTCAGGCTTTTTTTGGCCAGTATGGGTTGATACAGAAGGCAGAATGAGTGGGATAATATTGTGAGAAGAAAAGGTGTAAAAAGGTCAATCTTTCTGTAAGTCCCACTGTGTGCCAAGCACCAGCATTAGCTTAGAGCTAATGTACTCTCACATATGAAGGGTGAGCATTAGGTGGGTTGTATTTTTGTCTGTTTTGACATTTATGGCCTGACCTAAAGGCAGATCAAGACTTTCCCTGGAAGTGGTTCTTCAGTGGATGGGGTGTCCAACCTTGGTGCTGGAGATCCACAGAGAGGTTTTAAGGGAACCAAAAGTGGTTCTTAAATGGAAAAAGGCCCGACCAAGGTCCTGTAGATCCACCAAAAGGTTTTTAATAACGTAAAAATTGGTTCTTCAGTGGAAAATGTGTCCAACCTTGGTCCTGGAGATCCACCAAAATGTTATTTAGAGAACCCATATCTGGTGCAGCAGGTCTGGAGAATAATGATATAAGAGATGTTAGGGTTTAATTGTACAATTTGCTGTTTTTTCTGATGTGGCAGGACTCCAGTGCCAAGGGGTGTCTTTTTTCATAACCAACATGTTTGATGTTCCATTACAAAAACGAGCCCCTTTTGAGAGTCCTATCAACGCGGCGGACGAGAGGCTGGCTAAAGGCCTTCCCCCTTACGACTGTCTGCACTGCAAAAACGACTTTGTTCGGTGTATTACATTTTATCAGCCTCTTTAGTTTGAAACAGTCACCTCGGAGAAACCCTTTGATTTATGTTCATATGCAAATGTTTCTGTTTTGGGAAAAAAATCTTCCTTTAACGCAAAAAAGAACAGCAGAGCTTATCAGCGAGCCGCAGATGCCGAGGAAATGTGCCTTTATTTATTTGTGGTGCAGAATAGGAAACGTGAGCATTAGCTATAGATGCGTCCCATCATGTTTCTGAAGTAAAGAGAATGGAGTCGCAGCCACTGTAATTTGCACTGATGACATGGAGGAATGAGCCAGAAGCCCCCCCACCCCTCCTCCATCCACCCCTCCCAATGTTCCTGCCACCTCACTGCCAAAGTGCTTTTGCTGCAACATGCGGAACGGAACACTCTAATATCCAAACTGGCCACTGTGACTGGAGCACAATATTGTTAGGCCGTTAGAAAAGAAACTGCTGAATAGGCAGTCAGTCAGCCATTGACTCTCTCTCTCTCTCTCTCTCTCTCTCACTCTCTCACCCACTTTTGCTCTCCCTCCACTGGGTTATTTCTCATTTTAATGAATCCCCCCTGCACAAAAGAAGGCTAAAGGTTTATTTTCTTAAGCAAGAAGCTCGTTTCCAGTGCAATAGTGTGGAGCGAGCCGACCATCCGAAAGAGCATAACCTGCATGGGTAAATACCTTCCCCTCGCGCTCAACAAGAGTAATGAAAATTCCCAGGATGTTTTATCCGCGCCCTCCCAGAGAGACGAGGCGAGGGCAGAGTGAGTCTGCCTTGCAGCTGTGATCGATCACTCGCCACGCTGCCCTCTCTCCGGCAGGTGTGCTTGTTGACACCTCCGGAGTGGCCAACTGCACCAGCCTGATCTCGCTCGACAGGCAAGGTGTTAATGTGCCAGGCGGCTTTACAGCGGTTTCAGCTGTGGGGGCCGATGCCTCTTTATGCGATTATAACGCGTCTCCATTTATGCGTGTCCAGCTAGACCTGCGGCTTTGTTTTCCAAACAATGGAAGCACGTGCTGGATCAGGACGGCACATACTAACAGTGAATGGTGTTATCTTTAACGCCCGCTAGACAGGAGATGTATAGAGCTTCAACTGCCAAAATTGACTCGTTCATTTAACAAGCAAAAAAGACGATCCCTGTCTGTTTGTACCAGAACCAGGCATCTGAACCCTTTAAGCTCTTTAAACTTCTCATACATCTCACTCACAAGCTCCACACTTAAACATCATTTATGAAATCAGTTTTCTTATGGTACCAGCTTGTTTTGGTTCAACTCTACTTGCTGTTTTTTGTTTTCCATAAAATCTGGTACCTGGTACGCGGTATCATTCTTGGTATCACTTTGGCCGAGGTTCCAATTGTATCATACTAAATGATGACGTGTACTTATTGGCGGTTATTGATTGGTGGTCGCTATGGTTATGTCAGTGTTGTTGACTGAACATTTTTGTTAGCCTAATGTTGCTTTGTTAAGCCTTGTCTGGCAAGCCAGATGTGCTAAACCCTGGTCTTGGAGATCTATTGAACGGTTTTTCAGTCCTGTGCCCAGTCCTGGTCATGTAGATCAGCTACTGCTATTAGGAGTTCAGATTCAACACACCTGTGTCAAATATTAGGATACCACTGAAATCCTGTAGTTCTTGAATCAGGTTTGTTAGTAAAATGACAGGATGCTATAGAAACAGAACTGGAGTTCTAAGGCATTGCTCAAAGAACCTGTTGTGGGCCCATTTTTATATTTAGGGGTGAAAATTTGCATCAATGCATTATGATTGATTGTGGTCCGAATAAAACCAAAAACTGAATCATATCAAAATAACCAAATCATATCTTGGGATATTTGAGTTGATGTCAAGTTGAATTGCTCCCTAAAGACATATTTACACTCCTGGATGCTGTTGTTACGTGTGTTTGATCATATCCCCCTTCTCTTCCCAACAGACATGTCTGGAGCTGGAGAGGTACCTTCAGACGGAGCCCAAGAGGCTCTCAGACCTCATTGATGAGGAGCTGGACTGTCTCCTGACGCCAGCATTTATGAAAGGGGACAGTGACGAGGACCTGATGGACCCTCTGCTACCTGGCCTTTCCGACCAGCCCAGTCCACCACCTCCGCTGCTTGTTTCCCTACCCAAGAACCTCCACATCCCAGCTAGCGGCAAACCTGCAGAGGCTGGGGGGAAAGAGGGCAGTGGGGGAGTGAACCCAGCACAGCTGAGCGCCGTCACTTCCCTCACGCCACCCTCCTCACCCGAGCTGGGGCGGCACCTGGTCAAGCCCATGCAGACTCTGAACACCTCAGCCGATGGCACACTCACGCTGAAGCTGGTGGCCAAGAAAGTGGGGTTGGGCGCCGCCAAGCTAGTGGCAACACATTCACTACCTTCACCAGCCAGCCGCGGAGCACAGAGTGACAGCGAGGGAGGTGTGGGCTCGGCAGGGGTCAGCGACATTCCAGAGAACAAGAAGAGGGTCCATCGCTGCCAGTTCAATGGCTGCAGGAAGGTTTACACAAAGAGCTCCCACTTGAAGGCACACCAGAGGACGCACACAGGTGAGACTGACCTTTCTGTTGAATAGCTCCACATCCACACCCCAACCTTACACTTACCTGGTAGCCTAGTGGTTAGGGCATTCGCCCTGCGAAGTCCGGGTTCGATCCCCAAGACCGCTAAGCACCACTGAGGTACCCTGAGCAAGGTACCGTCCTCATGCACTGCTCCCTGGGCGCCGTGTTCTTGGCTGCCCCCTGCTTCCCTCAGTGAATGTGTTAAATGCAGAGGTTGAATTTCGTGCTGTTCACACTGTGTGCAGTGGTGTGTTCAGATATGACAAATGGTCACTGTCACTTCACCTGCCCACTAAGGAGCATCTGCTTAATTAAATTCATCGGTTTGGGTTTGACGACTTCTTTAAAATGCCACATTGTTTATTATAATGGACTTCCTCATATCACTACAGTGTAGAGCTTCAAGCAGTTAATGCGTCTCAGTAACAGAATGCAACAGTCTTCTCACACCTCAGAGTCCAACGGCAACCTGTCAGTGTTGTCAGTAATTGCGAGATGATTGATAGAGCACCTCGGCCAAATCTTGTTTCTCGGCTAATTCGGCCATGTCCACCTTTGGAGCAGCTGCCGCTGCCCTCCTGCTGAACCCTGAGAGCGAGTGACGCTCAGTGGTGGACCCGAGTCCTGCTGTGACGATGGCCTGGCTGTTGACTCGGCAGGTTCTGTTCGAGCTGTGGCAATGCCTTTTGAAGAGTGGGGGGAAAACGAGAAACGAGAGCGAGTGCAAGAGAGAGAGAAAATAAAAAGCCTGAAGACACGCTGCCGCGTGTTCACTCAGCATGTTCATTACAAGCCGGATTCAGCAATGTAATTAGCTTAATCCTCTTTTTTCGGTTATTATTTCAATAGATTACTGACACAGAGAGATTAAGATTACTGCAGGACTTACTGCTGGGACGCCTACGCCGCCGCAGCAGGGCCTATACGGCTTTGTCAACAATGCCACAGTGCAACGTTAATGGTTTATCTCTCTCAGAGACAAAACAAGGGGATGGTGAGGAGGGGGTGGCTTTTGGTCTGCAAAATAGTTCTGAAATGCAACGCGAGCTGGACGAACCACAAGAGAGGAAGAAAAGCAGGCCCGGTAATTGGATCGCTGCTGAAACTCAAACCTCAGAGATCATAGTGCCTCACTCTCTCTATCTCCAGTTGACTGAAGAAATGTAATTAACTGTGGCATATGCACCTAGGCCGCTGGTGGGAGTGCGGTGGGGGGGGGGCTGTTGATTAGGAGGGGGGCTGGGGCTAGGCTACTGTTATCCGGGGCAGAAAAAAGGCACTAATAAGCTGATTATTTGCAACTCTGGCCACCAGTTAACAGCTTCAGCGTGCCAATCCAACCAGCACTCGTCCTCCAGCCGAGGGTCTTGCCTTGTCCCACAGCCCACCCCCACCCCACCCCCACTCCCCTCTGTAGGTTTGGGTTGCCAGGCAACTACATCACTCTCATCTAAAGTGAACAATAATTGGCTGCAGAGTGTCCCTTCATTGCATACTGCACCTTTACTTTCTCTCTCTCTCTCTCTCTGTCTTTCTCTCTCTATCTGCCTCACTCTCTCTGTCTCTGTCTCTGTTTCCCTCTCTCACTCTGCCTCTCTGCCTCTCTCTCTCCCTCTCTCTCTCTCTCTCTCTCTCTCTCTCTCCCTCTCTTTTTCTTTCTGTTTGGTTGCTAGGCGACTCCATCATGCATCCATGCCTCCCCAAGTTATAATTGGCTGGCATTGCAGTTGCCGTGGTTGCAGGTCCAAGCCTGCCTTGCTGCTGTCGAAAAGACAGAAAAGAGAAAGCAAAAGAGAGAGAGGGAGAGAGGGAGAGAGAGGAGAGAAGGGGCTGTGGCAGAAGGAGGGAGAGGGTGCGGGTCTGTGTGTGAGGCATAGACAGTGATTGTGGTGGTGGTGGTGGTGGGCTTAGGAGGGGGGTCTCTGGCCAATTACCCAGAGTGCAGTGTGAAACGTTTGCTGTCTCACACCTGCGGCCCCACCACTTTGCAAATGACAGAGCGAGGGAGGGTTCCTGTCCCGTCCACCCATTTGCGTAGATATAAGGAAATGCAGTGGGGATATCGTTTACCACTTATTTCATAAAGCAGAGGAGCTCAAAGACAGGCGAATCCAATAAAAGTTCAAGACAGAAGATGACACTGAGACCTGCTCCAGTAGTACAAAAACGAGCAGTAAGAAACACCACGGTCTGTTCTCCATGGAGCAGCCAGTTTAGTAGAAATAATGGAAGTATGGTTTTCTCCTTTCGTTGCCCCTAATCCTCAAAGGGAAGGGTGGAGGGGAGCGAAGAAAAAAGGTGTAGCCAGAGTTACATCACACGGCTCGCCTTTGTCGTCTGTGCTGTGTCATCCTTTACATTCCGTTTCATCACCGCACGCTTCCACACATGGAAGACCAGCAAATCCACAGTATTCCCACAGTCTATGTAAACCTAGGCCTTTTTTACTGCCCATTGCATCATGTATCTAAATACTAAATAAAAAAACTCATCCAGACCAAATAAACAAATTAACAAGTTTCTAATGTCTTGATGGCAACAAGTGAGATTTCGACCAAAGACCAATTTCACGATTAATTTCATGCAAATCCATACTTGAGTCAGTGCAGGGTGAGTCTTAACTGAGTCTCGAGTCTCTGGGGTGTAAGTGTGAGTCAGACCTCTAGTGTTTGGGGTGCAAAACCAAGTCTCGAGTCTTTGGGGGACAGGTTGGGTCTCGGGGCAGTGTGGTATCTCAAATCTTTTAGTCTGCAAGAGCCCATGTCTCTACAGTGCATGTCCGAGGCTCTGGACTGTGAATCTGAGTCGCGTGACTCTGCAGTGGTATTGAAAATACTGCTGTGGTATTGAAAAGTTTGAGCACCCCTGATAATTATCATGATGCTTCTTTATAAATCAATTTCATTTAAATATATCATGTAGCAGACGGACACAGTAATATTTGAGAAGTGAAATCAAGTATTTACAGAAAGTGTGCAATAGTTACTTAAACAAAATGAGGCAGGTGCATAAATTTGGGCACCCTTGTTATTCTATTGATTTTAAATACATTAAGCACTAATTATTGGAACACAACATTTGTTTGGTAAGCTCATTGACCCTTGACGTACATACACAGGTGAATCCAATCATGAGGAAGGGTATTTAAGGTGGCCAATTGCAAGTTTTCTCCTCTTTGCATCTTCTCTTAAGAGTGGCAACATGGGAGCCTCAAAACAACTCTAAATGACCTGAAAACACGGACTGTTCAACGTCATGGTTTAGGAGAAGAATACAAAAAGAGAGACTTCAGCGGTCAGTTTCCACTGTGAGGAACACAGTGAGCAAAAGGAAACCCACAGGCACAGTTCTGGTTAAGGCCTAAGTGGCAGGTCAAGAAAAATCTTAGATAGGTGAAGGATGGTGGGAACAGTCATAGTCAACACACAGACCAGCTCCAAAGACCTAAAACATCATCTTGCTGCAGATGGTGTCAATGTGCATCGTTCAACCATTCAGCGCACTTTGCACAAGGAGATGCTGTTTGGGAGAGTAATGCAGAAGAAGCCTTTTCTGCACACATTCTGCGCTTGAAGTGCTAAAGAATAGCATTTTGGAATAAGGTGCTGTGGACTGATGAAACTAAAATTGAGTTATTTGGACATAACAAGAGGCAGTATGCATGGCAGAAAAAGAACACAGCATTCAAAGACAAACACTTGCTACACACAGTTAAATGTGGTGGCGGTTCCATCATGCTGTGGGGCCGTGGGGCCAGTGCAGGTACCGGGAGTCTTTTTAAAATTGAGGGTCACATGGATTCCAGTCAATATCAGCAGATTCTTGAAAACAATGTTCAAGAATCAGTGACAAAGTTGAAGTTGCCCAGGGGCTGGATATTTTAACAGACAACGACTAAGGCATTCATGCAGAGGAACAAGTACAACGTTCTAGAATGATCATCTCAGTCCCCAAACCTGAATATTATTGAAAATCTGTGGTGACTTAAAGCGGGCTGTCCGTGCTCAGAAACCATCAGAACTGGAGATGTTTTGTAAAGAAGAATGGTCCAAAATACCTTCAACCAGAATCCAGACTCTCATTGGAAGCTGTAGGAAGCGTTTAGAGGCTGTTATTTCTGCATACGGAGGATCTACTAAATATTGAAGTCATTTTTCTGTTGGGGTGCCCACATTTATGCACCCGCCTGATTTTGTTTGTTATTTATTGCACACTTTCTGTGAATCCAATAAGCTTGATTTCACTTCTCAAATATCACTGTGTTCGTCTGCTATATGATATATTTAACTGAAATTGCTGATCCAAACAACCAATGATTTATAAAGAAGAATCATGATAATTGTCGGGGGTGCCCAAACTTTTGCATACCACTGTATGTGGAGCTGGGATTCGAATTTCGTCTTCATTTTTTGTCCATTTGTTGTCCCAGCCATCATTTTGTGCAGGAATGCTTTGCTACTTGATTGCAAGTGGCACAAATAAGTTGTCTAATTGCTAATGCCTTCCAGGCAGCTATTTGGTGACTCCCCATCTTTACTACTCAGAGTGAGTGAGCGTCCCGAGGCCCTCGCAGCAGACACCAGGCCATTCCTCTACCGCACTGTCGCCTGCAATCTGGAGAAGTGCGTTTTTCCAATCGAGCGCCTTGAATTTCACTTTAAACGGCACTTTAGTCTAGTTAGGAAGATTGGTGGACGAGGCAAGGAGCGGCAGTGCTGGCAGCTGGCTGGCTGTGAGTGCGGTATTACTCCCCATTAAGCATCATTAAGACCCCAATTATCCTTACCACCCCTGGATCTGAATCAGCGCCGCCGACACCCCTCCAGTTCCTCCTCCAGGCCTGGAGGCCTAGGGCCAGATCCTAGCATCTGCTCCCCAGGAACGGTAGCTCGAGGCCGGGCTAAAACCGTGACCACGGAGAACCCTCTCCCCGTCGAGCCCCATCCCTTTAAGCTTGATAGATAAAACTACAGCCTGTTGAACAATAGGGATCTCCTCCACCATCTGCTTTAACTTCATCTGAAATTCACATTCGCTCATCGGGGGGTGAGGGAACAGTTAATGGAAGTGTGTGTGTGTGTGTGTGTGTTTGGGAGATATTTTTGGAAACGTGATTCTGGATTATGATTTTTAATGTTGGTGCAGCGAATGAGGTCCTTGAGGCAGCCTGGACTTATTCATTTAATTTTTTTAACACAATTAGGCAAAAATGAGAGAAAATGTCCTTATTCGGCAACCTACTGGCTGAGTGGGGGAGTAAGAGAGAGAGAGAGCGAGAGAGTCAGAGAGAGAGGTTTGCACAGAGTATCCTAATATAATAGTTTATAATAATCTGCATTTGAATGCAGTGGAGCCATCTTGCTCATTAGAACATATGTTTACATGCATCTGAGCATGCTAAAGTGGTGTGTGTTTGTGTTTGTGTGTGTGTGTGTGTGTGTGTGTGTGTGTATGTATGCAGGTGAGAAGCCGTACAAATGCTCCTGGGAAGGCTGTGAGTGGCGCTTCGCCCGCAGCGATGAGTTGACTAGGCACTACCGCAAACACACCGGCGCCAAGCCCTTCAAGTGCAACCACTGCGACAGGTAAGACACACACACACACACCGGGTCTTTTTCATAGAGACTGTATGATTAGAAAGCGCTCTCTCTCTCTTTTTTCACTCGCACTCCCACACTTTTCTCTCTGCACCTGTCTGTCTCTGTCTGTCAAACTCGCCGCTCACAATCCTCACACATAAATAAACCCTGTTCAGCTGGGATTCACACACTAAACTCTACACTCAGATCTGCTCCCCACTCTCTCTCTCTCACACTCTCTTTTTCTCTGTCTCTCTCTCTCTCTCTCTCTGTCTCTCTTTCTCTGTGTGTGTGTCTCTCTCTCTGTCTCTCTCTGTCTGTCACTCTCTCTCTCTGTCTCTCTCTTTTTCTGTCTCTCTCTCTCTATCTGTGTCTCTCTCTGTCTCTCTCTCTCTTTCTCTATCTCTCTCTCTCTGTCTGTCTCTTTCTCTTTCTCCGTCTCTCTCTCTCTATCTCTCTGTGTCTCTCCCACTATCTCTTTTTCTCTCTCTCTCTCTCTCTCTCTCTCCCTCTCTCTTTCTCTGTCTGTGTCTCTCCCACTATCTCTCTCTCTCTCTCGCTCCCTCTCTCTTTCTCTGTCTGTCACTCTCTCTTTCTCTCTCTCCCTGTCTCTCTTTCTCTCTCTCTGTCTCACTTTGGCTGGAAAGTGGAAAAAAAAGAGAGAAAGGAGATAAAAATGAGTGCGAGTTACATAATGTGAATAAAAAGGAACTTGGGAAAGGTGCTGGAGGACGAGCGCTCAGAACCTTCTGGAGTTTTTGGAAAAGATTATCCGGCCAAACCCGCTGTGAGGCGGGCCCGGTTTCAGACGGCCTCGTCTACCGACTGCTATTAGATGCAAACAGGAACATTAAAGGGCCTGTTTGACTGAAAAACGTTCAGAATAGGCAAGGCAAGAAAGATTCAGTACATCAAAGCTGAAAAGGTAAAATAAAGCCAGTTTCCTTTCTAAGGTGAGAGAATCTGTAACAGTGCAGGTCTGACTCCTATTAACTGGTTGTTGGTGATACAGAGACAAATTCTAGACTGTCCTTTAACTTCTGTTACTGTTTCAGTACTCAATAGCGCCTTAAATATCTAACACTGGTCTGGAGATCCACACTATAATCATAATTATATCAGGAGGCTTTTGTAAATGTATTGGCTAGCAAAGATATTGAGTGTAACATGTACAAATGTACAACATGTTTGCAAACTTGTGACTGGTAGCGTACCTTGCCAGTTTGTAATGCCCATACATGGAAATGAATATACAACCTGTGTGGGATTGATCATTTTTGTTATGTCACAAAAAACGCATGTACTCATATCTCATAACTAAGCCTGCAGCAGTTTAGGCCCCAGATTATAAGGCTATGAGGTGTTTAACCAGAGGCTGCATTCTGAATGAGGCAGCCAATCAGAACAGAGGTATTTTACATATATCAATCTTAAAGGCACAGTAACAAAAACAAGCTGTTTAACTTCAAAAATGGTCATAAATGGTCTTAAATTATAATTAATTATTGCGCTGTATGGCCGTTTTGACCTAAAAAGCCACTTTTTCTACTTTTTTACACTTTTTCTACTGCAGGCAGAAATGTGTTGCATATGGACCCTTTAATGCATTATCAGTCCAGGTTCAGCACTTCATAGCAGTTTAGCTGGAAAACAAACTGAATCAGTTAAGACAATTTGCTTTTAAGTAAAGCTGTTCAGAGAGACACCTACACACACACACACACACACACACACACACACACACACACATACACAGCACATGGAAACATTGTCATTACATCCCACGGTCCTGTCAGAAACAAAAGCTCTCTTTGTCTCTGAGTGAAGTGACAGTGATGGGTTTTGGGGAGAACTGATTGAGCGCGTGTGTGTGAACGACAAAGAGTGAGTGTGTATTTCTGAGACAGGAAAAAAAAGAGTGTGAGCGAGGTTTCCATGCGCGCGGGGGTTGCTTTGAGTGATAGCCTGTCAGGTGACAATAGCGGGATGCTGTCACTCGGCCCGGACGCTCGGCACCAATTACACGCCGCAGTCCGCGTGCGCACCGCTCCAGGTGGAAGCACAATTAGCAGCGCATCTCCAGCCTGCGCCCCGTCCCTCCCGTCCCTCCTGTCCCTCCCGTCCACTCAGAAACACTCCTCTGCTCTTCGCATGGACAACACTGCTTCTCTTAGACCGTTATCCTGGACGGAAGATGCCGTTTTAAGGAACATTTCAGTAAAAAAATGGATTTATGCAATATCCCCAGATCTTACAGTCTTACAGTCTTACAGTCTTTAGTTACAGGGACAGTCTTATAGTCATCAGTTACAGGGACAGTATTACAGTCATTAGTTACAGAGACAGTCTTACAGTCATTAGTTACAGAGACAGTCTTACAGTCATTAGTTA
>JBBPDH010000002.1:2445661-2466179 GCA_037974565.1 Clupeocharax schoutedeni | reverse complement strand
AGCGGTTTGGTTACCTTCTGTGAAAGTCCAGCCAGTAGAGAGTTGCAGTAGTCCAGTTTGGAAACGACCAGAGACTGAGACCAGAGACCAGAATACATAATTTTATCCCACAGCAGGTCCACGGCTACTGTTTTCGCTGGGCAACGTCCATTTACTGAGTGCCTGGAACCACCAAGGCGAGTCTATCTGACAGCGCACATCAGCATCTGAAAATTAAACGTCTTTGCTAATCAGCTTTATGTAGGGAAACAGGAAAAATTGTGCAAATTTGCTAATTTAATTTTTTCCGCCATACTCTGGGGGAAGCATTTGTTCCAGTGCTCATTACTAAATGCACAACAGCATTGATCGCGTGAAAAGGGGCGAGGGGGAAAGGGGGTGGTGTGGCATGTGGATACAGAATGCAGCGTTTATAATTGACTCTCCATGATACCAAGGTTTTTTGACAGGACTGCTTCTGGAACTTAAGACCCCCAGTCCCTCTCCTCAACCCTCCATCAGCCCCTGGGGGAGCTTTTAAATTGGACCCTCCTGGTTCCTGTATTTTTGGATCGGGCTTAGCATTAACCCCTGTGGAACCTCTCTCGACTCCACTAATCCAGTCGGAGTGGCTTCTGCAGCATGGGCACGAGGCGCAGCGCAGCCACCTCTCCTTTCATAGCCCTGATTTCAGGTCAGTATTCCCGGATCGGTGGGTTAAAAGCGGAACATGCCAGCCACCGTTTCGCTGTTAGCACTGACTGAACTGTCGTGGCTTAGGGAAATGACTCACAAACGACCTTAACTCATCCTTAGTTTAGCCTGAATGGCCACTTACATGCTTTAATGTCTCAAAAGTGATGCGCAGGCAAATTGTCAGCTGGTTCTCTCCATCCTCTCTACGGGCCATTCCTTAGGGGAATTCGTCAGTGTGTGTGTGTGTGAGTGTGTGTGTGTGTGAGTGTGTGTGTGTGTGTATGTGTGTGTGTGTGTGTGTGTGTGTCTGTCTGTCAGGAGAATCCCACATTACCATCAGAATGGGCTGTGGAGAGCAGCAGCCGTGGAAAGTTTAACAGCAAATACAGTCAGCTCACACACACACACACACACACACACACAAACACACACACACAAACACACTCCCACTTGCGGTTCATCATTAATCCTGCCTAATCAAGCCCAGCCCCCCTGTTGGGTGTGGAGTGGGGCTGAGTGAGGGTGAGGATTGGGGGGTTATGGGTGTGCCAGCTGGTGTGGTGGCCAGTGTCACAGGGCCATCTGTCCAGCAGGCCCGAACACACACACACACACACACACACACACACACACACCTCTGCTCTGTCAACCCTAGATTCCTGACAGCGAAAACTAAATCATAAGATAGAGGTCTGTCGCTTCTCTATTCAGTTTTGAAGAACAAGGAGACAACAAAAATCTCTCAAAAAACAAACAAAAATAAACAACTTTTTAACTTCAATGTAAATTTTTTGTGACAAAAATGATATTCCAGACAATTTCTTTTGAACCATTCATCATGAAATGGTCAGTGTAAAAAAGGCAGCTGGCATTTTCCCTAAATAAATAAATAAATAAATAAATAAATAAATGAATGAATAAGTAAATAGAATTACTCAGCTTTGTTGTGACAGTGATAATATGCAAATTGCAGATGGCAAACGACTGCAGCGCTTGACGCAAAAATGCATAAAACAACGCTAAGAATAATTTAACCCTCATAGAAGTCCGTCCGTCTAACGCTGATTAAAGGTTTCATTTTTTCGCCGCCATGTTAGCACCAGGTCTTATGGGAAATTCCACTGAGCGGTTTGGTTTCATTCAGAGCCAGAACTGTTTATAGTTTAGGTGAATGGAATCAGACGTCTGCCTCTAAAAGCTCCTCACAGAAAGTTAGTCATCAGATGGTTCTGGTTGACGCCTGAAACGTTGTTCTACCAGAGTTCTGAGAAGATTTTGGACCTAAAACTAAACCCATTCATGGTGGAGAGATACATGCAGGGCATTGTGAGGAAAAATAGTCCCTAAAGAAAAGAGATTTAGTTCAGATTCACTATTTTACATCATCAACATCCATATAAACACTCAAAGACACGTGTAGGGGACTGGGGGGACAGAGAATTAAACAGCTGGATTTGTGTTGGAGACGTCTGGTTCCATTCACCGCCACTATTTAGGAATCAGAGACTCTACACTGAACCACTTCACAATAAACCCACTATGGATGACTTTGTTTACATTGCAATCATGGGAGGAATTTCCCTTCAAGTGTTTAAGTATAGAAATGACTGCTTGTGTGTTGCTGTGCTGTATCACTGGTGTAGTCGCGGGTCTGTCCAGGCCAGGGTCATCCAAACCTGAAATTCTGAAAAATGGATAGAAATGCCCTTTAATGCCACCCACTTCCCATTATGCCTGCATGCATTCTGCAAAAGCACTGTAGGATTTAACACAGCGGCTCGCCGCTAATTAATAATGGATACAGCCACGGGGCAAACTGAAATTTTAATTCTTCATTTTTCTCCCACACTCCTCTTTTTTTATTCTAGCCTTCATTCCTGTTGTGATTCATATTGGTGAGGGCGGCGCAGCAGTCCTCGTGACCTGATGGACGCAAAGCAGATACGTCGTCTTAGGCCTCAGATATCTCTCCATCGCTGTTATTTATCACTCATATCTGCAACAATTACTGTGGGGAGGGGGTTCAATCATGAAACAGAATCCCCCCCGTCCTGTCCGCATCCAAATGCCACGACTCAAGTGTTGCACAGCTGATGACGCCACGTGGTTTCATTTCCAGCGTTGAGATAAATCGCAAGAAAGCCTGAATTTGCTGATAGGCTTTGTAAAAAATTGGTTTCTGCAGCACAGTCACAGCATGTCACTGGTGATGAGGCTGTCTTTGACAATAGAATGCTTAAATATTCATTTTTTTCTTCTCCTGAACACCAAATGTTGTTTCTTTCTGTTCTGACAAAGCCTGAAAGACTCCATCTGCAGAGCCTGCACTGACTGTCATATGGTGCCCCATTCCTCTCCCAAACCCCAGCCTGATCCATCAAACGCTCCACACTGTCTCATGCTCTCTCTCTCTCTCTCTCTCTCTCTCTCTCTCTCTGCAGGTGTTTCTCCAGGTCTGACCATTTGGCTCTGCACATGAAGAGGCACATCTGAGGGAGAGGAGGAGAATGAGAACGAGGGAGAGCAAGAGAGGGAGAGAGGGAGAGCGAAAGAGCGAATGAGAAAAGGATGGTCATCCAGAGAAGAAGACCCCTGTGGAGAAAAAAAAAAAACAAAAAACAAAAAGAAAGAACAGCTCGAGCTTCCTGAAAGGGAAAAGGGAGGGGGGAGCGCGAGGCGATTCCGAGGGCAGCACTTGCCGGACTCTGCAGAAATCCACGCCATTCTCTCATTTTCTTGAATCCGTTTGATTAGCCCGAAATCTCGGGAGACACTGCCAAACTATTGCTGTTGTCTGGTTTCTTTCTTCTCCTCACTATTGCTCCTCTTTGTACAGTCAAATCAAAGCTCCACCACTACGGAAACCAGACCACCTGCCAAACGCCACATCGTGTACAAAAATCCCCCCACGCACATCACCTCTGACCACAAACAAAACAATAAAAAACACAAAAAAACACAAAAAATAAACAATGCTTCTTCTGTAGAAATGTAAATCCCAGACTCGTTGCCTTTTAGAAAGTTCTCTTCTCTTTCCTTGCTGCGAGGATTCGTCACGGCGATGCCTCAGTGCCACAGGCAGCGGGCTCGCCAGCTTTGGAAGACCACATTGCCAAAAGAGACCTCCTAGACGATGACCGGCAGAGCCGGTGGGTCAGAAAAAAAGCAACAAACAAAAAGAAAGAAAGAAAGAAAGAACGAACAGCGAGGCCCAGGCTGGCCTCCCTCGCTCTCCAGCTTCGGGGCACGCCTCCCTCTCTCATTTTTCGACGCCTGTCACCTGGCAGGCGAGGGAAACAAATGCGCAGCGACACTTTCTTGCCTTTGTTATTTTTGGTTTTGTTTTTGTAAAAGACAGTGTTACAAAAAACAAACAACAACAACAAAAAGATTGTTTCTGAACTGAAAACGTCTTACAAAAAGGGACGACTTTGCGTACAAGAGCATGAATGTGCACACGGGCACGGGGAGCTGGCAGGGCGGGGAGGCGCTCCTCTGTACGCACCACAAGGTTTAATTCAGTGGCACCTATCGAGCCCTTACAGGGGCTGGAAGAAACAGACAAAGACCGAAAGGACCTGGGCTCCACTGGCCCACAATGAAAATGGGCCCTCGGGTCTCCGTTCTGGAAGCAGCGGCTTTATCGACACTGGAAATGTTCGCTGGCTCTGGAGCCACAAAGACCTGTCTCCGGCCGCCAAAGGAGGAGGGTGGAAAGCAGGCAGGACGTTCTGACTCTTGAACTGGAGGTGCCTGCTAGCACCATAAACCACCTCACCCCCCTATAAAGGAATAAAAAAAATAAAATAAAAAAAAGGCCACAGTGGCATCAGGCCAGACGAACTTTACCTGTTTCATATCCATTGTCTGCACTGACTTTTTCCAATGTTCTCTCTGTGCTTTTTTCCATACAGACAAAAAAACCTCTTAAAAAATTTAAAATTTCAAAAATACCAAGAGGAAACAAAAAAATCCAGAAAACAATAAAAATATAAACAAACAAATCTCTCTCGCATAGATGCGCGCACGCACAGGACGGTTTCTTAGCTCACGGCTCTTTTTTCTGATGAGTAAAAGACAAAAAAAAAGTCACGGGAAAAATAATTACAGAGTTAATGAACAGTTTGAAACAAAACACTGCATGGCAGCCTCTCTCAAACACACACACACACACACACACACACTTTATGCGCACGCAGATTGCTTCCCGCCGTGATTTGTTCTACTCCGATATCTCCACAGCAGGGGGAGTTTGGAGCATTAATTTGCGCCCAAAGTCAAGCTTTGATGCAGGAGCGCGAGAGCTATTGAGGCCCAGACTATGCTCCAGCTTAACAATCGCCTTCAAGTCTGCGTGCTCCTTCCCAAGCCTGCCTAGTGACCCCAGTGAACCTTCCTCCCCTTTAGGTCGAGGGAGATCCAAAGCCATTGAAACTGAAACGGACCCAATATGGACATCAGGGGAACCTCGCAAATACGATCATACCAAAAACCTTCGAAAGGCCAGGCATTGCTTTCCATACGAAGCCTGCTGGGGGCAGCTCCCTCAACACACACACACTTGCGCGTGCACACAAACAAACACACTTTTCGATCACAAGGACATAACAATCTGCTCTCTAGGCGAACCTGGAATTTTTTAGCGACTCAGTTTTGGATTTGTACGCTCGAAACTTATTTGTGTTGGGTTTTTTTCTGTTTGATTTTCTTTGGCTTCTTGTTTTCATTCTCCACTGAGATGCAAAGGATGCCAAAATCGAAGTGGATCAACCCCTCCCACACCCTACGTACAATCAACTTTCGGGGTTACTGTGTGGCACTTTCCGCTAGAGGCGGCACGCGTTCGTAATGATTGTACTACTTGTCGATGCAGGGCACATTCCATGAGGAATATCGCTATAGTGTCATATTAGCATTGTGAATAAAACTACACGCCCCATTAGAGGAGTTGTGGGACACCAGGGTCATCTTTTTTTTACCGGTTCCGTACAACAAGATCGAATTCAGGAAAGTTGAGCATCGCCCCCACAAGGGTCAGGAAAGGTCTTGGACTGATTCCCCTTTTGAACCTTGGCCGTGTTGAATCTAGTTTCCCACAACTCTTAGGGTACTTAAGCGTCATGAAGGTTCCTCCAGTTGCAGAGAAAGCAACCACCAGAAAACAGTGTCATGGTCAAAGTAATGTCAGAGGAGTATACAGCCTCTAGCATTGTCCGTTCGGAACTGTACATTGCCACTGTAAATGCAAGACTAAATGCGAAGAGCTTATTTTTTTGCCGAGAAAAAAATAATTATAACGTTCCGAGACGTACCAAATGAATAGGACGTAGGCCAATCCAACAGGATAGCAGATGCTACAGAGTTTCGCCCCTTTCCCCCTACCGCCCCGTCCCCACCTCCTCTCTCCGCACCAGAGCAGTGACTGATGCACAATCATCTGCAGGAACATCCAACAAACTCAAACACTTTTGCCCAAAGATTTGCAAGAAAACTGCTGAGTGTTTGACGAAAAAATGTTTTAAAAAATGACAGAGAGAAAGGGGCTATTTTGTTTGTTCTTGCTTTGTTGACCACTTAAAGAGTGCTATGCTCTCCCCCAAGGCAGACCCAACCCGACCCCATTCCTGAGCATCAGCGTGTGACCATTGCCATGGTCGTTGGGTATGTGTGCTTGTAATATAGTCATGCCGGTTTGATCGCCAGGCAGAGGGGGATTTTCCTTTTATTCTTTTCAGAGTAGCGGTGCAGCAGCAGCAGCGAAGTAGTCGCACTGGTTTTAGTACATTGCATATATTACCGTGAAGTTGAATCTTTCTGAAAAACGTGGCGGGGAACGAGAGTCTTTGGAAGGGTCACGGTTGCCTGTTGAGGCGAAAAAGCTTGACTACATCAAATCACAGAAACACTTCCCCAGTCAATTCCCATTTATTTGGACGATTTCCGGCACGTTTGGCAGGCCAAATAAAGTCCTGGGAGTCTGTAGAAAATCAAAAAGTGTTTTTAATTTATTTTATTTATCCTGTCAAATCAGGGCACCATCCGTTCAAGCCACTTTATTTTGAAACGACTCCCCGGTTGGCCTTTGTCAAGCTTTTTCGGACATTCAGAAGTAAACTATTTTTGCAAAGTGGGCAACCGGCCTTAGATGACTCTGGCTCCTCCCACTCACAGACTGTAGGTGTTCCGTTTGTTAGTTTGAGCAGAACTTTAAACAGAAGCATTTCAATACATACCATACACACTTTGTGTGTACTGCTACAGTAGCTTAGTCTGTCAATCCGCACCACTGTCGATCGTACACTTGTCATGACTCCTGTCCAAGGTGCACCAATCGCAGGACCCAATGAGCTACACATTTAGCTAAAAGTAATTGGCTTTTTTTATTGAAGGTCTGGAAAATTCCTGCTGAGATTACTGGGATTAGAACCCTAATTTTACATCAGATTGGACAGACATGTCAGCATGGACAATCGTACAGTGTCAAATCAACTCCTGGAAAGTTTGTCTTGGCTGTTGTGGCAAAAATTCATCTACGGAATGATAAAATTATGGATTTTATTCCAGGTCATTTTGGATCATTTCTGTTGGTCCGATTGCTGTGAAAAACTCATGCAGTGTAAAAGGCAGCTTTTTGAATTCTATAAAGAGGTAATAAAGGGTGATGAGGTTTAGACATGACAGTGCCAATACATGAGCCCAGGTGTCCCAGGATGACATGCAATGGGTTGTATAGGAGTATATGATTTAAAAGGGAACTCCAACTTCAAAGAGAACTCTAAACAAACTGGGTTTGGTGTGATATTGTTCATTGTAGGGAAACTGACTGATTCAGATTTTCTTTACAGTGATGGTGAATGGAACCAGATGTCTGGTGAATGGAACTCAAATTCAAAAACCCCAGTGAAGCTAAAATAGTGGCAAATCTGAACAATTTCGGCTCTTTTAGGGACTATATTGTCTCACCATGCCATGCCCCTTCACCTGTTGTATTAATGTATTTTTGGCAAAGATTTACCTCTTTGTTGTTAAACAACGTCTCAGGCCTTCGGGCAGTGTTTCTTGTCAGGAAGCTCTTGGAAACTTCTTCATATCACAACCATTATAAAAATGTCCAATGCTTTAATACTGATTTCACTGCGTATATCATACAATACCAGTTTTTCCTCATGGCTCTGATTGGCTCCCACCAAAATCAGCACGATTCCGCTCATGTCCTGCGATTATGGAGTGCATCTTGGAAACGGTCTCTGTCTGCTGTGCTTGTCCAAACTCAGTGTGTCAGTATATACAGGATTCACCACACGTTTCCTTTCCTTTCGCTATGTGTCTCGCACCCCCCCCATCCTGTCTCTCTCCCTCTCTTCTCTTGTCTGTCTCACCCTGCACCAGCAGGACTGCCGCCAGCTGCTCCCAGATCAGCTCCTAGAGACCCTACAGTTACAATGCCGTCGCTATCGCAGAGAGCATGCCGTATGTGTGACCTTTCACTTGTGAACGTCCCGGACAGTCCACTAACCAGGGAGCAACTTAACCCAACACCAGACCTCAGCTGACACGCTTCCCTCCTCCGACGGGTGCTTTCCTCTTCGGCCACTTTCCTCTGCCAGCCCATCCGCAGGGCTCGGTTGCCAACGGCTTAGCGCAGGTTGAGTTGGAAAACGAAAGGGAGTTCAGTATACGCCATCCTTCGTTCACGGTGGTGGGACAAAAACTGTACAAAAAAACAACAAAAAAACACAATTTGTACAAGACGTAGTTTCTAGCTAGAGCAGGGCTCCCTACTCCACCAACAGCATCATCATCATCATCATCATCATCATCCTCACCCCACCTATACACACTACTACTACCCATCACCTCCTGCTACCTTCACGCTCACTTCCTCACTTTTTATTTTAGTTTTTTTTATTATTTGTTATTTTGTTCGGTTCCTTCGTTTCTCCGTTCTTCTCCTTTTTGATTTGCTGTATAAAGTGTTTAAAATATTATTATTTGTATGATATAATGTTAGTATGGTAATGTTCTTTATTAAGGAAGAAGATAAAATTTATTTTTGTTACTGGTCTGTTTCATAATTCTTTTTTAAATTGGTATTGTAAGATATCTATGCAAGAACTGTTCAGTGGAGCATTTTTATTTAAGAATGTAATATGTGTAATAAATGGTAGAATCTGAGCATCATGGTGTAATGTCTTTTTGAAATTGGGGAGGAAAGAGCTTGGGGGGTGGGTTGGGAGTGGGGATGTGGGGCTGACAGGACAAGAAGCTCTTTTCTGATGTAGCTACCAGACTTCTAAAATCATCAGTCTTTTCATTCTCCTCCCAGCAAAGAGGAAGACAGGGCAACAATGGCTCTCTTTATAGCTCCTATTAACGACTCCTTTTGTGCCCAACAGTTATTCTAAAGAGTGTGGAGCCACTGTTAGGAGTGCACTGTCTCTGCTGCTGCCTTTTTTTTGGCCATTTATGACAAATTAGAGACTCACCCACCCCACTACCACCCCCCATGAAAAGTGACTCCTTTAGGGACGACTCCGTGTCCTTTAATTAGAGCCATAACCAGTTCACCAGCGACTAAGCCGCCATTTACAAGGCCCATGCCCATGACTTACAGATTAAAAGGCGTAATCAAATAACTAATGGCTAATTAGAGAGTAATTATGAGGAAGAAACGGGTGATTCTACAGCGCTCCAGACCCGTTAATGTCTTCCAGTGAGCGTTTCTTTTTACTTTTTTTCTCCTCAGTCATCGTTGCATATGGTCGTAATTGAAATTTGCAATGTCACTTGTCAGGCTCCGACTGACTCCGAGGCACAGTTCAATTTGGAAAATTAAATTCCTCACTTGACTTATTTCCACTTGTGTTGGAAGGATGTGCCATTCAAGGTCCTTCATATTCCATACAGAAACAAACGCACCAAAAAAGTGTTCCTCGGAGCAGCGCCATGGAATTTGTTTGAGGTTTGCACAGGCGTGAAACTTAAGAACAAATCTGACTTGTAGGTGTTTACCCAGTCCAGTGAATTGTACCAAATTTAAAACCCAACCCAGTCAGGCCCGATCAGATGAGTACTTCTTAATTTAAAACCCATCCTGACCCAAATATTACTGCTGAATTTAAAACACAAACACAGCCAAGCCCAACTAGAACTTCTTATTAAACTTAGCCTGACCTGGCTGGAACTGCTGCATTTGAAACCTAAACCCAAACTCAACCTGGCCCAGCCCAACTAGATGAGCATTTCTTAATTTAAACCTAAGCTGGCTGGACTAGAACCGCTGAATTCGAAAGCCAAACCCAACATGGCCTAGCCTTACTAGAACAAGAAAACAAACAGTGGAACTTAAAAAAAACAGCACAAATCAAAATGTTGGTCTCTGAACAGGTTTGGGTGGATTTTTCCTGTGAAAAGCTGAAGAGGCAAATAACCAACATAAGACCTTGTTTCCATTAGGCTAAAACAACAGGCCTGAGCTCCACTGTCATTTTCTCCATCTGCATGTCAGCAATGTCAGTCAACACAAACAGACTGAAACCAAGCCATGATAACACAATTCAGTATTACTCCCCAGTAATCCTGCCCAGTAATACTCCCCAGTAATTCTCTCCAGTTATACTCCCCAGTAATACTCCCCGGTAATTATCTCTAATAATACTCCCCAATAAATAATCCTCTAGTAATATTCACCACTAACATTCTCCAGTAATATTACCAAGTAACACTTCCTAGTAATACTCTCCAGTAATACTCCCCAGTAATACTCTCTAGTAACACTCCCCAATAATACCCCCAAGTAATACTCACCAGTAATACCCCCCAGTGATACTCTCCAGTAATACTCACCCATAATACTCTCCAGTAATACTGACCAGTAATACCCCCCAGTAATACTCTCCAAGAGTTTTATCCTGCCTCTCCTGTCAAACACCCATCACTGCTTTCACGGCTCAGCCTGCTAGCAAAGGCAGATTTTCCTTCATTGACTGTCACTCATTTGGGGCAGCAGACAGTAAAGTTCCATAAAATAGACAGTAAGAAAAGGGACCATGAGACGAGGAGACAAGTTGTGCTAGCTTGGCTCTGAACAATGGTATAAAGGAACTGAAATATCAGAACAGCCAACCTGTGGATTTTAAAGAGCAGGTATAAAAGAGCAGCTGCACTACAGACAGTCTGGCCTCCAGGGTTGTGCCCAAAAATGTGTATTAAAAGTGTCTATGTTTAAAAACTTATTCCAGAAGGTCCTGGGATCAATTCATGGCCAGGGTGGCCAGGAATCTGTTCAGTATGGACTGCGCATGTTCCCCTGGGTTTCCTCCCACAGTCCAAAGACCTGCACATCAGTGGACTGAAAATGCTAAACTGCTGCTAGTTTTTCTACCTTTGGTTCCTATGACACTCCCTCTTGTCTGGACTGGCAGCTTAGCAGAATGGATGAATGAATGGATGGATGCATAGGATTCATGGATGGATGGATGATGAAAGGATGGGTGGATGGATGGACAGATGAGTGGGGGGATGGATGGATGGATAGATGGTTTCATGGATGGATGGATGGATGGATGGATGGATGGATGAATGAGTTGATGAAAGGATGGATGGATGGATGTATTCATGGATGGATAGATAGATGGATAGATGAAAGAATGGATGGATGGATGGATGGATGGATGGATGGATGAAAGGATGGATAAAAGGATGCATGTGTGTATGGATGGATGGATAGAAAGATGGATGAATGGAAGGAATGCCCCCAAACCCATACGTAATATTAGTCAAGTGTGCACTGATGCAACAATATATGCATCAACAGTGTCTACCTACTGATGATGTGTTCAGTGTTACAGCTGTGTTACAGCCCCACAGTTTATTTAACTTCATGGTAATGTAATCACACAAGTCCATCCTGATGCATTTGCACGAGTTAAAAAACAAAAAATAGCTACATTATTGTCATCCATTTGCAACAACTGACACATCACCAGCTGTTAAGTTAATGCTGTATGTAACAGGTTTTAGGAATCACAATTAGTCTCTGCTTAATTTAATATGCTATTTCATCATTTTCTGCTTTAATGATCCTGGAGGAATTTACATGGGATTTCTGATTTATTGCTATATAAATTAGGCTAAAAATGAAGACTGGCCTATTTAGGGGTCTCTGTTTCTTGTGGTTTGGGTGTGGCGGGGGGTGGGGGTCTCTGCACTGTAAGCAGTATTATTGTGTAGAAAAAATATGTTCTCAGTTAGTCAGATATGATAAGAGTAAGATCAAGATCACCCTTTTTGCACCCTGTCCCAACGAAACCCCCACCCCCATCAGAAGACAGGGGACATTCATTAACGTAAAACACACCCTCATGCCCTTGTGTATGCCAAAATTAGCGTGTTGATTAAAAGCCGCTGATGTGATTATTGGTGTAATGGGGCTATACCCAACCCCCAGCCCCACACTTACAACTGAGGCTCGTTAACAAAAGGTCGTTTAATTAAGCAGGTGATGGCTGAGGATGTAGGGTGTGATTTACAGAGTGTCACAGCAAGAGTCTCATGTGACTGGCTATAAAAGTGACAAAAATCTCTGGCCAAAAATAATAAAAGAGAAATGACTGGTGTCTGTTTCTGAATGCCAGATATTTGTTGTTCCATACATCCACAGATTTTTGACGTCTGTAAGATGTTTAGGCAACAAAGTCTCGACTGTTTCTTGGAGTTTTAGAGTAAGTCCTTCATCAAACACTTCAGTTCGAAGTATGACGTTGATTATTAATGGAGAAGGTGTTTAGCTTGTTACAACCTTTTAGTAGATTTAGCATGCTGTCTTTTAGCTTAGCCTAGCGAGCAGCATAACAGTCCATTCACAGCACGGTGGATTTAGTGGCTAAATTAATTGTGTTGCATTAATTGTGTTAATACAGTAATAAGTTATTGGGAGGCTGTCAAAAGTGTGCATATATTGGGTATATATTGGATTTAGTGTGATTTTAAGACCAAAATATCAAATGAAGGCAGTTCACCACTGATCTCACAGGTCAATCATATGAGACCGTGTCTGAAGTCCAGTTTTTGCTTCTATAGTTCAGAACTGAAACACTAGAAAACAATTGCTAACCAAATATTTCCTGTAAAAACAGACACAACATCTCTTCAGCTGCCTAAACTTCACCCACCTCAAGACTTGATATGGTTTAGGACACAGTGTGACTTACTTTAATCTCTAAAAATTTAAACATGTAGCTGAACGCTGCAGCCTGTTTGCTCAACAGGGTCTGTTTTCATAAACCAACTCAGGAGCCAGAGATTCCTACTTTCTATGTAGACCATCATAACAATCTGGTCTGAATCTGTTTCAGTATGATTCCTTTGTGAAGACCTGTCTCAGTGTTCATCTGAAATGGCTGCCTGTAGTTTTAGCCATCCTGTGTCCTAAACCCCAACCACCTTAATGAAAAGCTAGATTTGAGTGTTTTGATAGACGTTTTGGTGAAAATATCAGGTTTTATTATGGAATCAGTGACGAACGGAGAATGTGTGCTGGCACAGCCAATGAGTAAATACTGTTTCAGTGGGAAGGTGGGAACACAGGAAGGCTCAGGAGAATAATATTTACTATCATGGCGAAGTTGACCTCTGGTGAGAGGTGGGGCTGAAGAGCTCAAGCCCAGCACAGGAAATGCTCTCCTTCCTGATGAACCGGAAACAGGAAAGAAGGGGAAGCAGGGTAGTTTCATTAACACATGCTCCAAACAATATGAGCCATCCAGCACAGACAGCCTGCTCTGCTGCCCAAGAGCTTCCTCTCTGGGACCCAAAATGAATATTAGACCTAGCAAATGAACCAGAAATCAAACAGAACTGATTTGTATTTGAAATGTTACTGAACAGGAAAAGCATTTACATTTGTTAATTAGACCACACACTTGATAATTCAGTTACACTTCATTTCGAAGGTTCACTGTAGAGCAGCGTCTCCCAGTCCTGCTCCAAACAGCCCTGATCCAACTAATCAGCTTATTAACAAGCTCTCGCTGAGCTGAAGGGGGGGTGTTAAGACAGGGAAAGCAGTAAAATGTGCAAGGCAACGAGCCTCAATGAGCCAGAAGGGAAAACACTGCATAAAGAGCTTTTTAAATTTCCACTGGATTTAGCTTTTCCATAAACTCCCTGAAACTAATCCTAGCCTTAAGCCTAAATCTAATCTTAACCCTAACCTTAACCCAAAGTCTAATTCAAATGCTAAACGCAACCCACATACACTCTAACTCCAGTTGTAGCCCAAAGTCCCAAGCCCTCAACATAATACACTAAAACTAACCCTATACTCAACCCAAAGTTTCATTCTAACTCTAAACCTAATACTCGCTCCAAAACTAACCCCATCCTCAACCCAAAGTCTAATCCAAACCTTAAAACTAAACTTAGCACTCACTCTAAAACTAACTTTAGTTTCAGCCTAAAGTCCTTAACCCTCAAGCTAATACTTTAAAACTAACCCTAAACTCAACCCAAAGTCTATTTATAACCCTACCCAAAGTTTAATCCAAACCTTAAACCTAAACCCACACTTTTAAATTAACCCCAACCTCATCCCAAACCTAATACTTACTCCATCCACAGCTTAAAGTTTAATCCAAATCCTATCCTCAACCCAAAGTCTAATTCTAACCCTAAACCTAACACAAAAAATATTTGTTCATGTGATACAGTTTTCAAAATAAAAGATCTTTCAGACTCAATAAAATATTTTTATTCTGTTTTTCTGTGCGACCTGGTACCAAATGTGGTCAGGGACCTCTGATCTAAAGTACAGAGGTGGAAACTTCATGGCCTGGGGCTGTTTTTGTTTCCAGCCTACATTTGCGGATGGAGCCCTGAGCTAAGAGGTGCATGCGAAGAACCTGCTCTGACAATAACGCTTCTGAAACACACAGCTGTCTACTGAAGGAAACAACAGCCTTGGGACAGCCTGTTTAAAACAAATGCAACTTTGACATTTTGTTTCAAGGAACTTTATACATTTTGAAGTGTCCAAATATGTTTCATAACCCTGTAAGTAACGTGTCTAATAATTCTGAAGAAGTATTACGAATTCTTCTTGTGTCCTTGCACTAAAAATGGGGCTAAAATCGTGAGCAGGTTTACGTCCCATCTCCAGTTTTCTGAAGTGAAGAGAAGCTTCAAACACATTCAGACGTGCAGCTTAGTGTGAGAACAATCTAGAGATGCAGTATGCCCTGCTGGAGAAGAAACAACATCAAGCTGTGCTGTCCATTGTGACCTCTTTCCAAGAATAGCAGGAAGGAAACTCGAGTGCAGCTGTGTGGAGCGGTTTGCTGAGAGCTGCTCGCGCTCCAAAATAATGTTTTCAGGGAGCTGGCACTAAAGCATCCAGCAGGAAATGGACAAGAAGGGGAGGAAAAACAGGCATGTTTGCTAAACAACACCGCTGGTTCAGGATTATGGAACTGGATAACCTTAAATAGGCTATAAAAATAGACCACCAAGGACCCCCTCCACATCAGCCAACCAAGCTCCTGTGACCGAGCAGTACTCCACCAGCCTCAGGTTCTCTCCAACTAGAACCAACCCCATCCAGCAACAGATTAGTCTGTTGTTTAATTAGCTTAGCAACTTAGTGCCTGGCTTTTGCCAGTTCAGCCCAAAAGCCAGAGAGGCAGCTTAGACGAGCCAGGCCCGAGTTTGCCAACTGGGCCCGAAACCTGCACGAAAAAAAACAGCTTTCTAATTTCTATTATTAAGGAGAATAGGAGTGGATTACACTGGCAGCCGAGCACGAAATTCGAGGCAGGCGTGTTTGTGTGAGGAGACAATCTCCTCCGTAAGGTGCTTAAATGCAGATTTACCCACATTTGAATTTCAATGGAAGTCACCGGGTTCTTCATTTATAACCCACAATGCACGGTGCATGAAAACTGGCATTGGTGGCACCAACTGTGCGGGAAGAAAACAATGAATCAGCCCAAATGAAGGTCACATTGTGACATACACACACATCCACATGTGTAGGTGCTTCCACTGGTGCGAGGAGACGGATGGCTGGACTCCTGAACATCTTTATCGAGCCCCTGACACCAGTACCACGGTGCACCCATGACACACAGATTCAATTACTTAGCCTCACCGGTTAGTGTCCATCAACTTCCCATGTCTCCCTGATGTCTGTCTATCTCCCTCTTGTTTATAGTGCAGCTCTTCCCAGGTAATGAATACTTAGTCTGCAACATGATATAATCATTGTCATTATCAAAATTATTACATTCTGCTGACATTGTGCAGAATGTGCAGGCTACTATGAAACCCAATGTACTTAAAATGTGTTTATTTCACCCCTGAAAATACACCAAACACCTTCATTTGATTAAAGTGGCTGTTAATTTGTTAAACCGGCCCCTTCATTTTACCTTAATGTGTGAAACCCCTTAATCTTAAATGTAAGGCTCTATTAACAGCCACCTATTGTTCTATTATTTACGGGGCAAATTTAAAAAAGTAAGCGAGAACTTCAGTAGTTTTACTCACTAATTAGCCTTAATCTGCACACTTTTCCTCCTTAATATTCCTTATTTTCCCATACAGTCAAAATTAAGGTGATTTAGGTGGTTTCATAGTCATAGTTTGGTTTCATAGTGATAGCTTTACTCCCATTCCAAACTGTTGAAGGTTAAATGTGCTTGAGGCCAAAGAATTTTGATCAGTGTTAAATATATGTGAGTCACAGGCTACTAATCACTGCTAAATGCGTTCAATCCACAAAATTCAAGGTTTAATGTGCTCAAGCCACAGGATATTAACTGTCATTAAATAGAATTCCGGTGGTAAATGCATTAGGGTGATTCTGTTTACTGTTAAATACTGGTACTTTACTTTAGTTACAGTAATTCTGGTCAAAGGAAATGTGTTAGGACCGTGTTCTTAACCGAGCCCTTAAATGCATCTGAGTCAAGATATACAATGTTCCAATAATAAGTTTTAAGTCTTAAAATCTTTTAAGTACAGTCATATCCTCCTGAGAATCAAAGAAAAAAGTGTCTTACAATGTCTTTTTTGTGTGATTTCCTGTCTAATTCCTGTATATAACTTCCCAGCATGTCCACTGTAGAGGACAACAGGACGATCTCTATGTGAAAATAGAACTGAATTTAGAACATGAAAAAGGGATATTAACCCAAGAACACATTAAATTTGATCAAAACAATACAATTCTGCATCACTCTTCTGTTGCTTGTTTCTTTCAAAGACAACAAAACATGTATTTTAGTTCAACAGTGAATTATAAGTCATAGAATATCCTCTGTATATTTTAGCTGTGATGGTCCTGTAAGCCTGTTTTATTTTAGGTTAAAAAGAGGAACATCTTGCATTTTGTGCACCTCATGTATGTCCTGCCATTGCAGTTCCCAGCATGCAAACACCTCACAGGACCATCACTGGAAAGCCCAGGATCTCCTCTACAGAATGCTATAGGGCTTGATGGGGTATCTCCAAATACTTAAGGAAGATACAGGTGAACACACTGTCCACTATAAATGACGTAAATGAAAGGGCTGAGTCTCAGGAGGATATTATGCAACATTTTAGACATTAGTGGGTAGAGTGAAATGTTTCAGATGGAGAGTTTACTCAGTTTTTATTCAGGGCCCATAAGATCCCATTTGTTCCTATGAGTGGTTCTGGATGTGTCAGCACAGTGTCTGGTTATGTTTTGTCTCTGTGATTTAGACCCGGCGATATCTGGACAAAGCCTCTTGATTGCAATTTCAGCCTACAGTTCCCTAAAAGACCTCATCCACCACTTCTAAATGGAGTTCATTATGATCCTGGTATTGAGCTTGTGATTAACAACCAGCCAGTCGATTCCCCGGCCCGGAGTAGGAGGACTTTCCATATCGGAAAGAACTAGGTGCGGTATCTTACGCACGCAGGCACCTCAGTGTTCGATCCCGGGATGCAGGTGTTTACTGAACTGCCAAAGGTCGAGGCTCAGCAGGGTTAGGGGTTACTGAGAGGGTCACCTGCTCTGAGAGCTTCAGGCAAATCTTCTAATTTGTCCGGACAGCCTCGACTCGATAAGTGAGGCAATTACAGAGGGTGGTTAAGAGCGCCAGACAAAACATCCTTCTAAAAACTTATCTCTCAGTGACAGTAGCTGAAGGATGTGGACTCCTTAACCTTCGTTTTCCGGCTTCTCTTTCCAGCCTCACACACACAGGTTAAAACAATTCCAGGTCTTAAAAAACTTGTCTTGTCTTATTTCATAAAAGTACAGGTTCATGCCGCCATCAGAAAAATGGAAAGTGCCCTGTACTGTTTTTTATTCCTTAGGGGTCCACATTGAGTCCATCTTTCTTGAGCTAGCTCTCCGGTGCTTACAGACAACGTTTACATTCACGTTTACATTTACGGCATTTACCCGACGTTCTTATCCAGAGCGACATACATCAGTGCTTGGGTCGTCCACATCTGTTCTTTATACCTGTAAAGCTAGACTAAAATAAATGCCTGCTTTTAACCAAGTTACTGCCAAATAAGATATACCTTAACAAACCCTGTGAAAAATAAAATAGGTTTAAACAGGAGTCAGGAAAACAGTTGAGTATAAGTGCCAATGGGTTTTTTTAAATATAGGAAAAGATGTATAAGAGAAAGGCGAGGGGACTGGTTAGTCAGCAAGGGGTCTTCAGAAGGCAGTGAGGGATCTGCAGTGAGGGATCTGATTGCAAGAGGAAGTTCGTTCCACTACTGGGGGACCGAGACTGAAAAGAGTTTAATGTCTGGTAGCAGTGCTGCTAGCAAAAAAGAGTAAAATGAGAAAAATTTAACTGTTTGATTTCCATCAATTAAAACCATACAGTTCTGAAAAATTGTGATTTCATTTGTGTGTATTGGGGATTCGACCAATGGAGGAATACTTTGCATTGTATGAACTCCCCTATTCCCTTTTGTCTGTTCTTGACCGGAAACTGGCCAAAAAACTTTATGGAATTGACTGGGCTACAAAAATGGGATACTCTTCACTAAGTTTGACCAGGCATTGGACCATGGTGGTGGACTTTAATTAGGTAGTGAGTCTGAGACTTAAGTAGCAGCAACTGACCACATTAACCATCTCCAAAGACACACATTCAGCTCAGGACAAATGCTTATGATGTAAAGTGGCCTCTTATAGTCGTGAACACATAGAGTGAACAATGGGAAATTATTTCTTTGCATTTAACTCAATCAAAAAGTGAAGCATAGGGTTGCCACCAATGAGGGGCGACGTGGAACAGTGTGAGGGGACGGTATCTTGTTCAAGGTTTCCTGAGTGGTGCCACTAGCAGTTCAGGGATTCAAACCCACCTGCGTTTGGAGAACCAGAATGGAGAACCAAATCTTTGGGCAGCTGGTGGCCTAGTGGTTAGGGCAGTTGCTCTGCGATCAGGAAGTGGGTTCACTTCTCAAGTACCTCTGTACCTCTGAGTTTCCTTTGAGCAAGGTACCATCCCCAAATGCTGTGTTCCTGCTTGGTGAATGGATTAAATTGGTTAAATGCAGAGGAAGAATTTTGTGCTGTGCACAATGTCTGCTGTGTCTGCTGTGTTAACACTTTCACTTCACAACCTTCTGATTTCAGGACGGTCTCCCTAACCACTAGGCCACCAGCTGCCCGAACATAGGCTGTTCCAGAACGTTGAGAAAAGTCTCTCCCACTGAAAATGATGGGAAACATGTGCCTCAGTCCTCATTAACTGTACACGGCGTCCAACATCCATGGAACTCTCCACACCACCAGGAACACGTCCTTATAAAATGTGCTGGTTAGCCAAAAAGCGCTCAAGTGGGTTTGGTGTATCGAATGCAATCAACAAATCCCATTGACCCTCCTCTCATCTTTCTATACGCCTAATAGAGTTTAGATTGTATCAGGACCTTTGACTGAGGCGGATGCTCCAATCCCATTCCTGGTGCTGCTGACTGGCCACACTATAGAAAGATCTGTGTCGTCAATACTGGTGCTTATATTCCTATCTGCTGATTGCTGGGACACGTTCCTGTCACTGGGCGTCTTTATCAGACGCTAGCTGGAGTGTTGCCCCTTAAATTATTCAGGGTAAACATGTGCACATCTGAGGAGGTTCGAGAAGGCTTATCTCAAAGGCCAGCCTCTTGTTTCTCTCCGCTCTCCATCTCCAGCTGCAGCGCCCGTCCGTTTGCGCTCCGTCTCTCAGTAGCAGTCAGCCCGTGAGCTCAGATCATTGCAGTTTTATCTCCAAAGCAGTTTTTTTTTGCTGCTGATAGATCAGTCTGTACGATAAATGCTCTTTTTAAATCTTGCAGCTGCACATTCGGCCGATGTATATGACCCAGATTTAAAGAGTAGCTGTACGAAACAAAACTCCTCAATTTTACCCCAATAAAATGACCTTAATTTTGACCTTAATTTCCCCTACAGGTAATGAAGGGAAATTAAGGGAAAAGTGCACAGAGTAAACTACTGAATTTACTTTTTCAAATTTGCCCCTTAAATAATAGAACCTTCTGAATTAAACCGAAGATTATGGAGTTTCACACATTTAGGCCTTAAATCAAATTTTAAGGTAAAATTAAGGGGTCAGTTTCACTACATTCACTAACTAACGGCCACTTAATTCAAATGAAGAAGTTTGGTGTGTTTTCAGGGGTGAATTAAGGCAGGGTTAAGCACAATTTTAAGTACATTGTGTTGGTAGGAAAGCTCTGCAGGTGTGAGAGGAGAGAGTCGCTTACAGCAGTGTTTTTATACTTTTCCTCATTAAATAAGATGTGATTCAGGTGATCACTAATCAGTCCCTCATAAAGC
>JBBPDH010000002.1:2394796-2407661 GCA_037974565.1 Clupeocharax schoutedeni | reverse complement strand
ATAATAATCATATGCTGAGTGTTTGTGAAGAAACAGTGATGTCTGACTGACACTGATCATTATATCTGTACACAGTGTTGCCTGTCTGACTCCACACTGAAAACACTGAAACAGTTCTTGATTGGTGCCTGTGGAATAATAATAAAAATGCATGCAAGTCTATTGCAGATCTAATATTACTCAGAATTCAAAAGGTTGATGTGACTGATAACAAACAGCAGATCTGAAATCAGCATGAAAAAAAACTCGTTTAGAAATGTGTGTTGTGGTTGATTTAATTGCTGGGACAGGCTCCTGTATCCTGATCCCTAAGCACCTCAGATGTTGGAGGGATGGAGATCATGGTGTCTTTAACACAGCACTTGTGAGAAGCTAATTGTGGTTGTTTGTATTGCAGGCCATCTCCAGACTGTGTGAAGATAAGTATAAAGACCTGAGCCGGGCTGCCATGAGGAGATCCTTCAGCGCGGACAACCTGGTGGGCATCCGCAGGTCCAACGCCGTGCTCTCCTAGACCCCTGACCTCCAAGTGCTGACTTCTAAAGACCCTCTTCCTTTGACTGGAGTTCATCGTGACCCCCCTCAGATTCCCCCCTTCCTCTGATCCGGTAGAGACTTTTTGCCGGTTCTGCCCCCCCGAGAGCGCTCCCACCCAAAACCAATGCAAATCAATCTGTCTACATAGAAACAAAAACTGACTGAACGGTTCTGTTATATTTTTTGTTTTTTTCTTTCGTTTTTTTGCTTACTATGTAGGCTACTAGCTGTGAAACTTGTCCGTTTTTAATTGAAATCAATTGCAGATGGAGTATTTTAAATAAACACTAATCATGTAAAACGCATGTGTTCCTGGCTGAAGGTTTCTGGGCTTGTGGGACCCAGACGTTAGTCAAGACCACTCAGGAACTATTGGAGTTGGTGAAGTAGGAACATCATTTTGAAGAAGGACACGGCTTCATGCATAGGTCAAATAAAGTTGAAGGAATTTAGGGAGAGTTACATTTACGTTCCTTGAAAACGAGTGACATTTTAATGTTTCTCAGGTTCCATCTTTTATAGCTGCAAGTATTGAACTGAACAGCTTTGCCTTAGTTTTTAAGAACTGCTGACAATATTTCTCCTCATTTCCAAATAAAAATATTGTTCTTTAAAGCATCATTTTAAAGGAAAAGACAAAACAGAATAAGAGAAATGATGCAGAGTTTACAGAACCTGAATACTTAGAAGAAAACGAATCTCCCATTCTCTCAAAGTGGCAATAATTAACTTTGACGAACTTCTAGTAGTGTTTCACCATCCAACTGGTCTCAGTGTGAGAGGAGAGTCGATTACAGCAGTGTTTTTATACTTTTCCTCATTAAAGGTGATTCAGGTGATCACTATGACTGTTTCTTTGCAATGTTTGATGTTTCTTAGTCAAGTTTTGCTGAGTCAGAAAATCACATCGTTTTTTCCTCGCTTCAGTGGTTCTATATTTTTCATTATAAGGTTGTTACACTTTTTAATGAGTCTCGCTGATGTGTGTCTCACGCTCAATGCTTGAGAGTTGGCAACACTGTCATCTACATGTACAACAAACAACATATTAATATGCAAAAAGTTATAAGCAGAAGAAAAGACAGTCAACCGTCAGTTTTTTCTAAAAATGTTTCTAACAAAAACCTTGAAGCTACGAGATTGTAGAAGAAACACTTTTTGCCTGCTGTAATCAGTCCCTCATAAAGCAGAATGAGCTGCTTGTGTAGGAATTTAACAGACACTGGGCTGGAATGGGTTCACGCTCATAGAGACGCTGATAGAGAAACTGCTGCGTCTTATTTTTTAAACTTCATGGATCTGCTGTGGGGGCCTGAGGAGGTCGTGTGGAGCCAATGGCTTAACAGGTCAGGCTGCTTGGCAGTTCAAGGGGGGCCTTCTCAAGCAGCGGGTGGTTATGGCTGACCTGTGTATCGGCCTACTTAGTCTGAAGGTTATAAGGAGTGTTTGAGCTTGGACTTCTGTTTATATATTTATTGTAAACGCTTTTTTTCCAAAGCGACTTCCATTCCCTAACTACAGGGGGCAGTCTTCCTGGGGTTAAGGGTCTTGCTCAGGAACCTGGCGGTGTGATGCTGAAGGTAGGATTTGAACCCATGAACTCTTGGTCCAATAGCAAGTATCCCACCCACTAGACCACACCCACCCCTTGTATGGCATCTCGAATGAGGTGGCCAATCAGAATAGAGCTCATTTAAACAAGTTTAATCCTTAAGGGTGGAGAGAAGTTGGAAATTGGTCATATACACTACCAGTCAAAAGTTTGGACACACCTCCTCATTCAGTGTTTTTCATTGTTATTTTCTACATTGTAGATTATTAAAACAAACTTAATGATGAACACACAAGTATGCAGGAAACAAAAAAAAGAGTTAAGCAAACCAGAATCTGTTCTGTAATAAGGGAATGGTGGACTACTGTTGTTTTTTTACTTAGTGGTTCTCAGAACCGTAGAGGATCACTGTGGACCAACCAGACCATCACAGCTGATGATCCCAAACACGGTAAGGCGAGAAACTCCACTAATGAACTCTTGAGGAAGAACTGTTAATTAAACACCATTCCATGTCCATTCTTCATGAATCTGAGTGAAAAAAAGGCCAAGAGTGTGCAAAGCGTTCATCAGAGCAACAGGTGTCGTTTTCAATATTAATCTACAATGTAGCCGATGAAAACAGGAAACGATTGAACGAGAAGGTGTGTCCAAACTTTTGACTAGTAGCGCACATAAACCCACACAAAAACAAAAGGATCCAGATATTTCTAAGCACTTTTTGGTACTTTAATGCTTTGGAGGCATGAGGGTGTGGTGCAGACACGGGGAACAGATATAGAAGCCAGCAAACGTCACAGGTCGTCTTTGGTGCCCAAGCCTGGTTGCAGAAGGCTTAAACGGATCATTTTAATTGCTAATTAATGAATGTTATTTCTTCTAATGACCACATGGTTGACTTGGCTTGGACAAAACACGTGAAATTAAATCTGAAAACGCAGATAACAGATCCACAGTTTTATTCTCTACCAAGAAGAGAAATGAAACGACACTCCATATTTCATAAATATCTAAGAATCTCTTAAAAATCTCAGCTCCGTATTGACATTTGTTTAAAAAAAAAGTATTTACACACAAAGCTGCAGTCCAGACTCAAATGTCCATTACAGGATTTACAAACGAACAGGGCTGGAAAAAAACCCCAAATATGTACAGTCACAAACCAGAGACACAAAACTAGAACATTCTCATTAAACTCCATCAAGAGTCAGACATCAGGGGTGAACTTCATTCTAATCCATTGGAACGGTTTGGTTAGAAGAATGATTAAAAAAAAATCTACAATTACCACTTTTAGTGGAAAACCATTTACACCAATCTACTGTCGCGGGACAGCAGGCGGACACACTGACCACGGGACAGGACTGAACGAGGACACCAGAGACTGGACAGAGAACTAAGGTGGCGTTTCTGAGGTGGTAAAGATAAATAAAACGGGGACAGGGTTTGGAGTCCAGCTCCTAGAAATGCAGATTCAATATATAAGTGACCACTAGAGGGAGCCACACTCAGTGACCAAACATGGGCAGCTGTTTCACAGTCATTTGGGCAGGTGTTTTTTTTGCTTTAAGTTGTTTACATTACAGCCGTGTTTTTTTTTTTTTCATTTTTTCAAGACAATTCGTCCAAGAATTATGTTTTTTTCCCTCCTACAATCGATACTAAATAAATGGTACGGAGCCAAACGGTGCACATAAACACCCACGCACTCCATAAAATGTGTACCCTGGAACCTCACAGACTTAATTGCTTGTCCTAACAGTATTTGATTGAGACAGACTGTTTAGACTGTGTACAGACTGCACTAATTGACTGTCAGAGTAATTTTTCCCCTTTCCTCCATCAATACCAACTGTTTATAAGTTCTTTTCAAAAGCATTTACAGAGAGTAAAGGCAATTCAAGCACACACACACACACACACACACACACTTACACTTATCTTTTACCAGTAAAAGACACTTCTGAATTAGATGACTGGATGTGGCATTTAAAACTAAACAATGTCTGGATCCTTTCTGAACATCCCAGCTCTGGTTTTCATTATGTCGTCCTGAACGCACCAGCTGGAGCGTTCTCTGATGAGCGCAATCTAAAAAGAGCAAATATTTACAAGAATACACAAATAAATAAAAGCCTCCACAGCGTGGTCCCCAGGAACCGTAGTAGGCCATAGTGTTTTGGTTTTGTTTTTTTTCTCCTCATTCTGAAAACAGTTTGTGGCTCCTGAAATCATGCAATGTCTGCTTGAGATTTTTTTTTCTCTTTGCCACTGATACTACAACCACTGTGCAGATCATTTGTCCTCTGGATAAAATCCTTGGTTTTTCTTTCCCTCTTATACAGCACAATCTCCACATGTTCATATTTTATCCACATGTAAAACCTGTAGATGAGAAGAACTACTGGAGATAGAAGACAGCAGTCTGTAGAAGATCCTTCATGGTCCAGCTCCTGAATGGTTCAGGTGGAGGTGAATGCGAGTCACCCAGCGAGAGGTCATGGTCAGTTTCCAACATGGCTGGTTAGTCAGACGTGTGAGGGCGGGGCTGGTTTGTGGTAGGACCCTGGAGGTGCCGATCCAGCTCTGGCAGTTAGCGCTGTGCTAGCCTCGCTGTACATGGAGGAAGCAGAAGCAGGGGGCTTCCTGGCCCTGCAGGGGAAGCAGCGCGCCAGGAACCTCTTCCAAGACTCCAGCGTCTTCCCTGACCAGATCCAGACACCGGAGGTGATGCCCACCACTAGGCACATGAAGTACTTGAGCATAAAGACGGCATAGTCTGGACCTATGCCCGACTGTTGGCGCTCGGAGGCGCAGGAGCAGCCCAGCGCTCGATCCCACTCGGGTCGATAGTGCTGCTCGTATACCAGGCATGCCACCACGATGGTGGCAGGAACCGTGTAGAGCACAGTGAAGAGACCAATGCGGATCATCAGCTTCTCCAGCTTGTCAGTCTTTGTTCCACCCTGCTTGATAACGCTGCGGATGCGGAAGAGCGACACAAAGCCAGCTAGCAGGAAGAGGGAGCCTGAGAAGAGGTAAACGACCAGTGGTGCCAACACAAAACCCCGCAGGCTCTCCAAACTCTGGTTGCCAACGTAACAAATCCCAGCCACTGGGTCGCCATCCACAGAGCTGAGCGCCAAAACGGCAATGGACTTGACGCTCGGGACGAGCCAGGCTGCCAGGTGGAAATACTGTGAGTACCCAGCGATGGCCTCGTTGCCCCACTTCATGCCGGCAGCCAGGAACCAGGTGAATGAAAGGACAACCCACCAGATGGAGCTAGCCATCCCAAAGAAGTAGATGAGTAGGAAGACAAGGGTGCAGAGCGCCGGCCCTGTGGTGTCATACAGGATGTGCCGCTGGTCTCCCGAACCACCACAGGCCACCCGCTCATGGCCAGCGAGCAGCCGCACGATGTACCCCAGGGACACGAAGAGGTAGCAGGCAGCCAAAAAGATGATGGGACGTTCAGGGTACTTGAAGCGCTCCATGTCAATGAGAAAAGTAGCTACAGTGGTGAGGGTGGACACGAAACACAGCACGGACCACAGACCAATCCAGAAGGTGGTGAAAGCGCGCTCGTCCTGGGAGAAGTAGGGCTGGTGGCAGGGAAGGGCACAGTTGGGCAGGGAGCCAGTTTGCACCCGGTTATAAAGTGAATGGGATTCTTTTTTAATGGGAACCAGAGGCTCCCGGCAGCGGCACTCGCGGTCGCACTTCTGAGCCACGGCCGATTTGGACGTGGCCCTGTGCCTGGGTGTTCCTTTGGGGGTGGGTTTGGGGAAGGAGGGGGAGAGAGTGGTGGCCTCGCTGCTGTTCTGGTCCATGCAAAGCCGGTCAGGGTCCCCCAGCACAGGAAGCTGCTCGCAGTTCATGCGCTCAGGCCACTCGAAACCATACTGGATCATGAGAGGCGAGCAGCCCCTCTTGGCTCGCTCGCAAACAGAGCGGCACGGCGGCAGGGGCTTCTTGTAGTCCGGCAGGCAGATGGGGGTGTACATGCTGCAGAGGAAGAAGAGCAGGTCTGGAGAGCAGCGGATGCGGACCAGGGGCCAAAACTGGTGTACCTCTAAACCCACCTCTTCCTGGGTGTCATGGTTGAACTGGTTGGGCATGTAGGTGAGGTTGTAGCCAATGCCTTTGCACATGGGCACGGTGATGGGCTCGCACACTATGTCCTTGGACGCAGCCAAGGTGAGCCCTGGCAAGTGGGAGAGCAGCAGAGTGAGGAGCCCAAAGCCCAGACAAGAGGAAGGAGGTTTCCTCAAGCCAGCCATGGAGGATCAACTGATCTCTATCACAAATATATATATGGTATGTCAAACGTTGAAGCCTGAGTATTTTCTCAGTTCGGATCCTTTTTTGAATTTACGGCCAGTCGTTGGAAAGTAGAAATCCCCAAAGGAAGCCGTAACTGCTCCAGCAGCATGTCCACAGTCCACAGCGTCGTAAATCAGAGCAGAGTCTCATTCCAGACCAAGAGGCAGTTTCACACACACACCAGAAGCCTAAACCGGGCACAGGGCTGGAAAAAGACAGAAAGGGAAGTGTTAGTCAATGCTGAAGTCAGAAGGTAATGCCAAAACCCATTTGCTCACATCAGAAAAAGGGGGAAATGGGTTTTTGGAGATGTTTGCACCTACCACGAAGGGGGATCCATCCATGGACTCTCCTCTGAGCTGATGGGTAAATCATTCACCACACAGTTTTAGCAGAGCTGAAAGTTCATTTCCTCCTATTGACTTCAACTATAGGGCATCATAAAGCCAGGGCCCCCCTGCCTTCTGCCCTCACTCTTCTCCTCCTGGTTCCACATGGCAGGTGAAGCTCATTCAGACCATTTCCACACAGAAAAGAGCTGAAAGAGCTGAGGCTCGTCAACCCAGGGAAGAGGGTGTTTGTGGTGGGAGAATGGGGCTGAAAGGGTGAGGGAAAGTCACAAAAAGGCAACGAGAAAAAGGAAAGCTACTCCGTGGAGAAAGTCCAGACAGATCTGCAACAGGTTTCAGGTGCTGTCGGCTCCTCACTCAGCTCGACTGGGGTTGTTAATCCGTTTAAAGTCTTTTTTTACACACTTTCGGGGGCAAAACTCCGCTCGCAGCCCCTGTGCAGACCCTCACAGCTCTAGCCGTCCCTCCGCAGCGGCGGGGTTCTCTCTCTTCTCCTCCGTTTGACTCTGAAGTTCTCTCCTCTGCCTGAGAGCCGCAATTACAGAGACGAGCACGGGAGAGGAGAAGCCACACCCACTCCAAGCCCCCGTTCGGCTGCGAGCCAATGGACAGGCGGCTGCACTCGGACGCCACGCCCACTCGAGTTTGCCAGTGCAGGGCGCTCACTACTGTTTGTGTTCCTGCATTCAGTCCAGTCTCGCAGGGGAACTCCACCGAACTGCCCAAAATTCAGCATGACTTCAGTAAAGCTGAGCAAAGTTATTCAGCCGAACTCCATGTTCCATGTCCCATGTATAAAATATGTAGGTATGTTGTTGGTCTAGATGTTGTATGTGTGTCTAGTTTCTCTTGGTCCGTTATGTCAGTGGTCCCCAACCCCCGGGCCACGGACCGGTTATGAAAATGCTGTTAATAAATCTGCGAGTACACGTTAGATTTACGTTTATTATTGTATTTTAAAGATACCCCATTATTAAACTGGGGTATATATTTTAAAATGTCCCAATTTTATGCGTATAATTTATTTGTATAAATACGTATATTTATCTGCCACTCCTTAAATGCCGGGCCGTGAAAATAGTTTCTGATATTAAACCAGTCGGTGACGAAATAAAGGTTGGGGACCACTGCTTTATGTTACTTTATGTTTGTAACTGTAATGTTAGTGGGCTATAAACTGCAGCCCAGCTCCAGATGAGTGGTGGCGGGTGTGTGCTCGGGTGAAGAGGACGTCAGCACCAGAACCTGTGTGTCCTGTGTATTTACCAACCGGGCCTGTTCAGGATGGAGGTGCGCAAACACAGCAGTCACATAATAACAGCTAATACAACCTTAATCACTCACACCTCAGAGACAGAGAGAGAGAGAAGTAAAGGAGAGAGAGACAGAGAGACAGAGAGAAGTAAAGGAGAGACAGAGAGAGAGAGAGAAGTAAAGGAGAGACAGAGAGAGAGAGAGAAGTAAAGGAGAGAGACAGAAACAGAAGGAGAGAGAGACAGAGAAGTAAAGGAGAGAGAGACAGAGAGAGAGAAGTAAAGGAGAGAGACAGAGACAGAAGGAGAGAGAGAGAGAGACAGAGACAGAAGGAGAGAGAGAGAGACTGAGAGAGAGAGAGAAGTAAAGGAGAGAGAGAGACAGAGAGACAGAGACAGACAGAAGGAGAAAGAGAGAGAAGTAAAGAAGAGAGAGAGGTAGAGGAGAGAGCCAGAGAGAGAGAGAGAGAAAGAGAGAGATAGGGGTGAGGGAGCACACGTCCACGCGGTTTCCCTGGAGACCGACCAGCTCTATTTTGATGCTCCTCAGTGAAAGCCCTCAAGTTCAGAGTCGCTTCCAGGTTTGCAGCTCGTGCACAAACATAAGAGAGAAAGAACCGATTTCATTTAGTTCTACTGATTCTGCATTCAGCACCAAATCTCAGGTACAGCACACACCACACATACCCACAGCTGGACATCACTCTCTCTCTCTCTCTGTCTTTCTCTGCCTCTCTCTCCCTCTGCTCTGCTTCATTTGGTGAATACAGTTAAATACAGAGGAAGAATTTCTCACTCTGTGGTGCGTTCACATATGACAGAATGTCCTACCTGTCAACGACTGAATGATGAAATATGTGCTGGGCCGTTACAAACAATACACAATGTAATTACTCTTGAAATGACACCAATTATTTACAATTAAATATTTGCATTCTTAAATAATGCAATTAGAACTAATAAAACAAAATATCAAAACAAGGGAAATGTGTTTTTATGCTTTTCCTCATCAAACAAGATGTGATTCAGGTGATCACAAATCAGTCCCTCATAAAGCAGAATGAGGTGTTTGTATAGGAATTTAACAGACACGGGTCTGGAATGGTTTCACACTCATAGAGACAATGATTTAAAATAAACTGCAGTGTATTCTTATTGTTTTCTGGAGCTGTATGTGTGTATATTCTGGGTCTGGGAGAGTGCTTGGTGACATTATCCTCACTTGTAGTAGTGGAATTCCCTGAACTGGGGTTTAGTTTCAGGTCTGTGGGGACCGGACCCTTCGGTATGGGACGGGTGGCCAGTGGAAAGATGGCAGTCGCTGGTCACTTGGCTCAGTGTTTTCCATTACTGCAGTGAACAGCTCAGGGAGGCGGAGGCCTGGCTAATTGTTGCTGTTACCTCTTCACACACACTCACACACAAATCTGGAGATTGTTTTAGAGTTTCTTTTAGAAAGGGTGAATCTCTCTTTCTCTCTATCTCTGTCTCACTCTCTATCTCTGTCTCACTCTCTATTTCTGTCGCTCACTCTCTGTCTCTCTGTCTCTCTCTCTCTATGTCTCTCTCTGTCTCTCTGTCTCTCTCTCTCTCTTTCTCTCTGTCTCTCTATCTGTCTCTCTGACTCTCTCTCTCTCTCTCTCTCTCTCTCTCTCTCTCTCTCTCTCTCTCTTGTTGATTCAGTAACCCAACAGTTTTCTTCAGGTCCAAAGGTCCCACAGGGTGTGTGTGTGTGTGTGTGTGTGTGTGTCCAAGAACTGACCTAACAGCTCTGTCAGGCGTTTCTATTGCCTGTTAGCACTCAGATCACACTGACTAAACTGCAGCTCTGCATTGATAAATGGGAGCAAACAGAGACGTCCACATTCCATAGACTAGCTGAGGGATCACTCATCGGCCTGCACACACACACACACACACACACACGCACACACAGACACAGACACAGACACACACAGACACATACTAATCCACCCATCCAAACCTCGGTCATTGGTTAGCCGACCACACACCTCCAGCCAGGCTCAGGTCTGTAGATTTCTAACACTATGTGTCCAAAAGTATTGGGGCAGCCCATAGAAAGGCAGTGGCCACAAGAGCGGGATGCTGTGGATGAGCCCACTGTCATAATTTCATCAAGGACCCCCAGACTGTGGGCTGTGTATAAAAGCAAACAGAGCGATGAAGCTCCTTCCAGCTCCGATGGCACCAGTTGTATTGGTGTCCAGGATTAATCATCCAATCAGGTTTTGTCCTGGATCTTTGAGGCCACCAATGTAGTTAACAGTGGAAGTGTGTGGCCTCGAAGCATGTGGAGGTGTTCAGTAACCTCTAATAGACTTGCTTATGTGGTTCCTGACACTGTTGCTGGCACACAGACAGTTGTCTCAGGTCAGAAACCACATAATCAAGCCTGGCTTTCTCTACAAAACACAATGTACTTAAAATGTGCTAAACCCTCCCTTAATCTACTCCTTCATGGACCATTAATTTGTGAAACTGATCCCTTAATTTTGAAAAAAGGGGTAAATTCAATAGTTTTGCCCCATAATCTCTTTTTTCAATCTAAAAATCTACAATTTTCAATTATTTTCCCTTAATTTCCACGTACAATGTTAAGGTAACACACACTAAGGTGTGTGTGAATGTGTTTATGCCGTGATGCTCTGTAAGGTGTGTGTGTGTGTGTGTTGAAGCCATGGTGCTATCTAAGGTCTGTGTGTTGAAATCATGACGCTCTGTAAGGGGTGTGTGTGTGTGTGTGTGTGTGTGTGTGTGTGTGTGTGTGTATGTTTATATCATGGCGCTCTCTAAGGTGTGTTTGTGAGTGTATGCGTGTGCGTGTCCTGGCCATGCCGACGCTGTGACCCATTTACTCGTCTCTCTCTCTTTCTGTCCGCTCTGCATGCCTGTACAAGAGTCCACACAAAGGGCTTTATCTCCACACACACACACACACACACACACACACACACACACACACACACACACACACACACACACACACTAAAGCACACACACACAGAGCTATAAGGTTCAGTGGGCGGTCAGAGTAAAAACCAAAGAAATCAATGAGTATGTAAGAAACTAAAAACGGCAAGACACTATGTCAGAGAGACAGTATATATCTGTGTGTGTGTGTGTGTGTCTTGTTGTGACTGTAAGTCACTATCTGACTTGTGTTCAGCGATGGGTGATATGGTGCCTTCCAATTTAACACACCACTGCTGTCCCACAGAGACTCATTCATAGTCCGACAGCTGCTCTTTAAAACCGATCTGATTGAGCCCGTCCTGGACACACTGGAATAGACGTCCACAATACGCACACAGAGTTGGGGCACACTGCACACACACACAAACACACACACACATACGTGTGAACATGTTCATGAGTAGCACGGTTTCATATTTTACACAGCGCTTCATGCAGGCAGTTACAATGACAGCTGGTTGATTTGCTTATGGTGCTTTTCCTCTGACACAAGGAGCCACATGTTTTTCTCTTGCAAATAAAGCAGCCCGTACTCGAGCCATAGCCATGTTGCTTGATGGCAGGGCCAAAAGTGGGTCACTGCTTTCTGATTGGTCGAAATGTTGTCATGACAACACTGGAAAGAGACCATTGTTTTGTTTAGTTTTTTAAGTTCAAGCAAAGAACAACAATGGAGATACGAACTAAGGTCGACAAAGTACAAGCACTACTACTATCTGTTGGGCTAAAGTGGGAGTTTTCTATGATGCTAGCAAATTTATCTTCAATGCTGCGGGAAATGCGAAGGTTTTACCAGGACGTAGAGCTGGGTTAGGTTTTCATTCACGGCTAAACAAGCCCCTAAAAAAACAAAAGGCCACAATATTATCCCCTTCCCTGTTCATCCACTTAACTTGCACTGTGTATATGCTGTGTACCCATATCTTTACTTATATTTATACAGCGAGGAATTGTTTGTTTTATATTGATCTTTCTTTGTTCTTATATCGTTATTTTTGATCCTACGGATCCTGTTAAACTGTCTTTCTCACTACTGCTGCTGTTTCAAAAGAATTTCCCCACTGTGGGATTAATAAAGTCAGTCTAATCTAATCTAATCTAATCTAATAACAAAAGAGGCTCTGAAAGAAAAACTTTCCTCTGGTTCAACTCCATGGACGCGGCTTTGGAACAATGATCGGCCATAAACTGTGGGGAGAGAATTGAGCTGCTGAAGTGTCAGAAACATTGTTACTTGGCTGAGATACACCAGAAAATTAAAGTTCCGTGCCAATGCAGTACAGTTTAGGGACAACATGATTCCAGTATACGAATGGAAAAGTCACTTTACTTTCCGAGGTTGGAGTCGTTCCTTGAACACTACGGGTGTCTGCTCATTTCGGATTACCTGGATTAACTCTGGCTTTTAGTTTACTCTTTATGTAATTATTGCATTTAGTTGCTATTCTGATGGTTAATTATAATGCTTGCACCTTTGTGGGTGGGTTTAAGTAATAGGGGGTAATCAAATGTGCAGATCAAATCACATTTTGATCTAAAACTGCATTATTTATAGTTCTACTACTTACTGTGATTATGACAAATAGAAATATAAAAAAAACATATATACGGATTAGGGCTAGGAAGTTAACGCGTTAATTAGATTAATTAATCATAGAGAAAAATAACGCGTATAGACGTGTGATGTTACACTTTGTAGAACTGCAGCCAGATACTCTTGGGTAGAGCTGGAAACTCGGATCCTTTTTCTGATTGATTTCTGATTTTCTGATTGGACACTCAGTAAAGTGATCCGGCTCTGCGAGTCACTATACGCCGGTAGATTCACTCATTAGCCGAGCGGGCTTTCAGAC
>JBBPDH010000002.1:2365670-2386900 GCA_037974565.1 Clupeocharax schoutedeni | reverse complement strand
AGAGAGGGAGAGACAGAGAAGGAGAGACAGTGAGATAGACAGTGAGAGAGACAGAGAGGGGGAGACAGTGAGAGAGAGAAGGTGAGAGAGACAGAGAGGGAGAGACAGAGAGATAGACTTAATAAATAAGATTAAATTATGAACAATTATGAACAACTGGCACAATAACTCTCGAGTCACCTCCGTGCTACCAAGCGCTCACTCGTACACACACTCCACTGAAAGCGCAAAGTATTCTGGGTGCAAATGTTGAAAAGGAGAAAAAAAAGCTGCATTCAAGTGAGCATATCTGCTCTCATATCAGGAAAAAACAAGAACGTCTTGTAAACAACATTTTTGCAGAGTAAACATAAACAAATGTAATATGGTAATAAGGTGTACGCCCATGTTGACCTAGCTGCATTACCACAGGATCAGCGATGAGTTCCTTCACATTGCCCAGCGTTCCTCTGCCAGCAATTACTATAGAACAATAAATATTACATTATATCCTTCAACGGTTCTTCAAGTATCCTTCAAGTTCTTCCCAACGTCCAGCGTCCACCACTTAGTGACTTACACATCATCTTCTATGACCTACGGCAGAGTTCCCGCAGAGAAAAAGGAATACTATTCAGAGTCTATGCTGCTGGTAGAGGAGCTAAGAGATGCATGGTCCTCTCCTCCATGTCTAGAGAAGAGAAGTGACAGAAGAAAGGTGGTACAGGGTTTCGGAGGAGTTGTAGAGACAGCTGAGAAAGGTCACTTAGCCTAGCTAGTTTGCATAGGGTGGGAGTGGCGGGAGAAGAATTTCAGGCAAAAGCATCTTTTACTCTGCATTGTCAAAGCTTTGTCCCTTTGGAGGAAAACAAAACAAAAACAATGAGAATCAAGAGGTCAAATAAGGCAGCAAAAGCAAGATGAGCCAGACATTATTGCCAATGCTTAGTTCAAGTAGCCGGAAAATGGAGTGTGAACGCACACCCAGAAAGAGGCCCGAGTGATATGGATCCAAAGCAGCGGTCGACATGAGCAGCGAGGCTGTCGGTGGATGGGATTTCTTTTTGCGTTCTTCGCTAAACGGGCCCTACCAATGCTAAACAAAGCCCCGGAGCGCGGGACTATAATTTGGGACCTTGTGGCTGAGAGTTAGTTTGTAATCAAGAGACCCAGAGGTTGGCAAAGGAGATCGAGGCTCAGCTGCATGTAGCCAGTGCTATTGAGCTGCGATAAACTTCAGTTCCAGCTGTCCAAGACAACACGCCAATCTCCCTGAATGCTGCCATTTGCTTCATGTGAATGTTTTAGCCATATACAAGATGTGCAGAATTATAATGAGATCTTTTTTTCCCCTCTTGAAAACAGATCTTGTAAAGCTCAAACCTCAGTCCATATGGCACTGAGCGTTCTGGTCTGGAGAAGTGCAAAAAGACCAAACATAAGAAAAGAACGTCGTACAGGTTGTGCAGGAATGTGGAGAGGAAGATGTAGATGTTCATATGTAGTCACTGGTAAAGTGAATCAAGAAGAGTATTTCTCAACACCTCAATATTATTATCAGATCTTCCTTAAAAATGGGGTTCCTCAAGGCTCAATCCTCAGTCCATATAATTATAAGTTTACCTGGAGCTTACCTGGAGACGTGCAAGAGACTGACAGCATGAAGGTAGGTTCATGTAGGAATGTGGAAAGGAAGATCTAGATATTCATCTACAGTCACTCCAGTAAAATACGTCTCCATTGTAAGAGCTAAGTAGAAGGTGGCAAGCACCTCGAAATCTGAGAGTGGCCACGATATCTGATTTTAGCACAGCTTGTTAATGGATTAGATGCTGTATTTGTGTAGAGAAAATTGCTTGAATTACTGGCCTTGCCCCCCCCCCGCCAACTCCCTCCCTCCATAGAGAGTGTATTATTCTGTGTTAGAGCGCGAGAGCATGTTTACGTGTGCCAGTATGTGAGCGCACTCCACTCGGTCCGCATTTGTCGGTTGGCCCGGCTGTCATTTGGTAGATGAAAGGCGAGGGCAAATTGGTATCATTATGAAACCTCTCCTCTTCAGGGACTGAAGTATTGTCTCTGTGTACCCATCTCTCAGGTGAGGAGTTGCCGAGAGGGGGAAGAGAGAGAAAGAGAGAGTCCACGGAAAGAGTCTCTGGAGAGAGTCGATTGAAAAACGAAAACAAAAAGACCCTTCTGTTCCTTGTCGGCAAACACAGCGCTCAACCACGGGGCTTGTGGAGTCTCGCACACTAACGCACACACACACAGCAGCAGCGGCGGCAGCAGCTCTGGGCTGTTGAAGGGTCTGCTGGAGCAGCCGGAGCAGCTGGAGGGCGGAGGCTGTCCGGCTCAGGTGTCCAGCTCGAAGCAGCTTAGGAGGTCATTGTCTTCATCCATGTTCTGGCAATGGTTGTGTCTCTTCCAGAAGGAAGAGGGCTTCTTGTGGAGCTCGCGGCGAACGCAGCGTGGACAAGGCTGCGCCCGCATCCTACACTCAGCGTGGAAGACGGCTCCACAGCCCTCACACCTGAGGGAGCAAGCATACACACAAGGAATCATGAATGAATATGTTCATGAAATTCTTTTGAACAAAATCTCTCTCACATAAAGTGATTCACCGGCTTTGTTCTTGACAGATTCAGTCCCTTTCAAAATGAGCCATTTAAGGGTTCTGTTTCTTTTAGGCAAATAAGCTGTTGCTGGCCATGCCCCACCTGCTTACGCTGTGCATTTCTGATGCGTGAAAATGGCAGAAAACAGAGCCACTATCCAGCCCTATATGTTCGATCCCGAGTCAGACCCAGAGCAACCCACTTCATTTGTGACTTGCCACTGCCTGTAGCCACAGCGCTCAGCATCTTATGCGTGCTCGTAAAACCAGCTAACAAACTTTTTTTTTTCAACTAATCTAGTGCGTGGGGCTTGACAGGTGAGGTTCTATGCAAATTTCCAAACGGCTCATATAGAAGCATATGATCCCTGACACCAAAATGTTTCAACTGACTCACAGAAATAGGAGTTTATGGAGCAGTAGAGACACAAATGGAAATACAAAAGGAGGCAAATTAGTTAGTTTTGCATACTATGTCACCTATAAGAGTGTGCTGAACCAGCAGATCAGTAGTGGTTTATGAAAAGGCTTTTAAAAAGTGACTTAGTGTTTGTGATATAAAAACACAATGAATGCTATAAAACGAAATAGCAGCAGGTGATGAGGGGATGAGACTAACCCTCAATAAGAATCCAGACAGTATATTAAGACATAACTGGGATTGGTAAGAGGTCCAAAATCAGCTATTTCAAATCATTGAAATGAATATTGTACATACTGGCAGTCACGTTACAGCTCCAACATGGCCCAGCCCAGAAGAGACAAACCACTACTACAAATCTGTGCCCTAAGGTAATTAACTCCATTTACTGTAAGGTGCCGTTATCAGATACCATAAAGTGTTCCAAAGGCAGGTGGGTGTGTTGGGTAATCAGTAGGAGAAGAAAGAGGAGCAGCTGTTCATGAGTTTACAGTGGGCTGTGCAGACACCTTCTGCAACAGTTAAGTACAGTTATTGCCCAAACATAGTCTTCATACCATGACAGCTTGCTAGCATGCATGCGCTTTTACAGCCATGTTATAAAACACACTCATAAAGCTCTGGATGACCTTCAAAACTACACTTCACAACAAACAATATCAACAGGTTTGTCATTGCGACACCTGCACATAAAAATGTCTTGGCGCGTACGTTAAGCGTTGGAGGGTGCTGGTCATAGCACCATGGTCCTGACCGTCACTCTTCCAACAAGTTCCCAGTCACCATTGGAAAACAAATTAACTTCACGCATCAGACACCATATCAGAGTTTCCTAATATCTTCATTTTTTGATTTAAAGGAGAACTACTGAAACAACTTTGATACATCATTTGAACCACAGGTACTAGACATGTTAACATTGGTTAAAATATGAAGATACTGAGATACATGTTTGCCATTTTATGTCAATAAACACATCTCCAGGGCCTGTTGTTTTCTGAAATCTGCTGACACAGGGTGAATTCAACCCACATGTTTTGATCTGGATCTTTGTCTTGTCTTGGCAGCTTGAAAGTATGCATAGTTAATTAATTATGTCTAGAATTAGTTCATTAATGCATTGATTTAAATCCAACAGCCTATTCACGAATTCTTAACTCTGCTATCTAGCAGATGAGACTGGTCTGAAGTCACACCAATGGTGAGAAGAATGGAGAGAGTCTTATCTAAATGCAGGAGAAGGAGAGAAGTGCAGAGGCGCTGTGAGGATTAACTGTGCTCGGACAGTGGATGCTCCTGTCTCTGCTCCAGAGCTGGGGCTTCTTCAACATGCCACCATTCCTTTGCAACCTGGGTGTGACTAACACTGGACAGAAGCAGCTGAGCTGTCACAAGATCCATGAGAAACTGTCCAGAGCAGGGCTGTGAGACAGGTCACCTTGAGTAACTCAGAGCTGGCATTAACTTGTATTTTGATGGTGCACCTTGCTGGTGTCCAGTCAGAGACTGTAGCCCATTGGTTGATGCATAGTTTGTGTTAGACACACTCCAGAGCTTCATCAATGGTCAGTTTACATTTACAGCATCTATTACGAGACTTTTATCCAAAATGTCTTCCATTGCCTAACTACAGGGGACAGTCTCTCTGGAGCAACTTGGGGTTAAGGGTCTTGCTCAGGAACCCAGTGGTGGTATACTTGTGTGTAGGATTCAAACCCATGACGTCTTGGTCCAGAGGCAAGTATCCTATCCACTAGACCACCACCACCAATTTTTGATCATGCAAGCTCTTGGCTTGCTACTTTTGCACGGTGGACTACCCTCAATCAAACAGTGACAGGTAAAAATCCCCAGTAACCCCACTGTGCTTGACACACTCGTACCACTGCCACCACTACGCCAGCGTCAGTAAGGTACTGAAAATGGTCCCCCACCCAATGTAATATCTGTTCATTAATATTCTGGTCAACGATGAATGGGGTAAAAGGTGGCTGACAAATTGAGCAGGAAAACAGACGGGTTACAGAATTGCACAATGATAATGTGGACCACAGACATCTAACTCAAACAAAACAGAGGTTTTCCAATAAAGTGGATCGTCCAGCACAGTGGCTATGAAAATACAGTGGCAGGTAACAAAGGAGCTGACCTTTTGGTAGCATTCTCCTGGAAAGGGTACAGGATCTGGCCACTTTGGCAGAGTTCACAAATGAAGCCCTTCTCTCTGCACAGGCTGCAGCTGTACACATGCGAACTGGCAAACTTGATCACTTTGGAGAGGAAGGGGGCTAGCTTTCCATCTATCACCTGTACAGAAAAAGAAAGAGAGCGCAATACATATTAATGCCGCACAAATTTTAACATTGGATTGATAGCAGGCAATGATACAAACCAGGCATCAAAGATCAAAACTGGACCATGTTCACCAACCCTGGTGGAGATCTACTGTCCTGCAAAGTCTAATTCCAACCACAGTCTGCCGCATCTGCTCTAGGTAATTTACTTCTTCAGAAGTCTGTGACTGGCTGGATAAGAGGCAGGTAAGTTTAAGAACAATATCTTTATACCATTTGTGTGAAGAATGGTGGTTGTAGGACCATCTTCACTAACTTCCATTGTGTATTTATTAGGGGTGTCAAGTGATTAAAAAGTATAATTGAATCAATTACAAGCTCTCTAAATAATCTACTTAATCTAAATGTATTAAAACTGGGGTTGTGGGGAGACAAGCGGCCGCATGTAGTGTCTCATACAAATTGCTGGCTGGATAAGTGGGGGGATTAAATGAATGACTGTTACAAGTTAATAATGCTTCGTTATTATTATATGATAATATGAAGGGGCTGTTCTGGCTCGGATTAAACAAAAACTCCTTATTGCATGAATTGCAGATAATGATACTCCTACCAATCGTTCCATCTGTCCGTTTTTATATGCGCACACTGCGTTCACTGGGCCCAGCAGTGCGTTCCTGTTTTTGTTTTACAGAGCATCTGTGGCTAGAGCCAGACTGGGTTAAAGACGTTAATTATTCTGTGATTAAGTGATTGTAATTAACACGTTAATTCGACACGCCTAGTATTTATGTTCAGATTCTTGGCATGACAAAACACAACAGAGCACCGGTACTCTGCAAATGAAGCAATAACAGTACAGGGGGAAATCCTGAGCAAATTCTTCTACCCGCTGCCCCAAACTGTAAGATAGCCCACACATGTGACAGAATGTCCATCTAACGCTGAAAACCAGTTCCCGCTAAAAATATTTACCTATACTACAGTTACCAGCAACATTCGTATGAAAGATTCTTCAAAACAGGGCCCAAAGAGAAGTGAGGCAAAAGAGTCATAGTTCACATCAGGAATCCAGATCAAAACTAATGAATGCTTGTGGGCTTGGAGGGGAGGGGGAGGGGCCGGCCAGGGCTCGAGGGTGGGTGGGAGAGTGGGGTAATTCCTTTTGGAAGACCGTTTGCAAAAAATAATATGTGAATGCCATTTACTGGCCAGAGTAGTTAAAAATCGGCATTGGGCTTTGAAAGCAGAGGTCTGAAGAAGGCGCATTGTGGGCTGCTGAATGGACCAGGGGAAGGGGCCCGGACCTCCAGCGCATATTCACTGAGGGGGAAGAGACAAGTGGCTACACCTGGCAGCGCTGTGGCACACCAATTAAAGGGCCTGACAGCATTCTTCAACCCTTCTACAAGGAGCTGGCCGAAGAATGGCGGGAGAGAGTGTGGGAAGGGGGGTGGCTGGGTGGGTGGGGGTTAGGTGGGGAGAGGAAGGAGAGAGAATAAAAGGAGGGACCTCAGTCTCCCATGAAGCATATGTGTGCACATACACACACACACACACACTCATGAGTGAGGTTGAAAAGGGCTTGTGTGGGCAAGGGGAAGCACTGCAGCCGTGGGTCTGAGACAGGAAACCAGGGAGAAGAACCCAGCATGCGCTTCAACGACTGGTTAATGAACAGACAAACGTACTAAATGCCAGTACCTAGGCAGAGGGACCAACCCAACCAGCACTGCATACGCCACACACTGACCAAACCATCAATTCATAAACAAAATGCTTTAAGACTGGCCACTACCTTAGCAAGACAAGAGGGGCAGCTGGTGGTCTAGTTGTTAGGGCGTTTGCCCTGCAATCAGAAAGTTGTGGGTTTGAATCCCAAAACCGCTAGAGGCACCTCTGGGATTACCTTAAGAAAGGTACCGTCCCCACACACTGCTCCCTGGTTGCTGTGTTCCTGGCTGCCCGCTTGGTGAATGGGTTAAAATGGGTGTGTTCACGTATGACAAAATGGTCACTTTACACTTTACTTACCTTCCTATGCTGAAACATTAACATCTTTCATCCAGGCTCAAATCCACTGTTGGCCATCATCTTCTCACACCATTGCATTAACATTCCACCCAAACTGTTTCAATGCACCTTGCTAGCGAAATGTCATTACCTACAATTATAAATAACCCAAGTACTAAACTACTGACATCGAAGTAGATGTCAGATCCTCCTGAGGGGTTTCATCCAACCAGAAAGTTAGTCCTCGTTCTCTTCATGCCCAACCCTGGAAAAACCCAGTACCTCTCCTTCGACACCCAAGGGGCTTGGATGGCTGGACCCGAGCAACGAATTACAAGCCAGCGTCAGGGGATGACTGCAGCCCAGCAATCAAAGCGGCGGGAGCTGAAGCACTTGCTATCGCCTCGGTAACAATGATATATACGGCCCCTGATCGACTCTGACAGAAGAAGTAATTAAGCGTCTCAATAATTTAGCTGGGGCAATGGAGTGGGGAGCCCGGGCCTGCCCTGGCAGTGAGGAACAGGGGAGCTGTTAATATACTCACTGTAACTTACTGACAGAAGGCTAAGGCTGATGAAAAGGGCCTGAAGAGTGTGGAAACATTGACAAGGCTACTTGTGAAATAATATGTAATCCTATACTCTGAGGACGGCAGGTCCAGGTTTCCACTGCACACTACTGTGACTGAATTACAAGGCCTGCAATTTTGAGCAAGTTTGGAGGGTTAAGAGGGTATAAAACCTATGGGATTTGGCACGTGCATGCTATGTAGAAATAAATTAACAATTTTTTAACACATAAAAGAAAGTAAATACAGTCTATGGACTAATGGCATGGGTGCCGGCTGCAGCTTGAGCCATACGACCCCCCACCTCTTGGGTCGGTCCCACAGGCACTTTGTTGTCTGCTGCCTAATCCCTTAAAAACCGCTGTTTAACGCGCACTGCTTTATCCCCTCCTCATCCCGGGCCCTAATGTCCTCGCCTGCTCCATTAACCGGCAGAGAAAGGGCCCGGATTAGACAGATAAAAAGAGGGTGAGCTCTGTTTGGATAACACCCTCCCCGCCAGGCCCTGGTAAAACAGGATTACCACCAGCGAGCCAGCGCGTGAGGAAGTGTGTGGGTAAGGGAGGGAGTGCGAGGGAAAGGAAAAAGTGTGCATGTGGGTATGCAAGACAAGTTTGAGGGCTCGTGTACTGGGACAAAGGACCGTAATGAAATGAAAGCACGGGTGACCGACTGCACGTACTTGGGACGTTTGATCACATTCGACCATTCGAATCATGTGTCACGATATGTCGTCAGCGGGGTCCTGCTGGTAACGAGCCTTTTCCTGAATCACGCCACAGCTCGGCCCTCCGTGGTGCAGTGGCGGGACACCTCAGACCTAACGTGGGATCACTGTGTTCGTTCCGCTTCCTGAATGAACAGGACATCTGAAGCAGAAAGCCTGCCCGAGGGGCCGTGACCGCTGATGGAGCGCCAGCAGGCGCACTGGGGAGCCCGTGTGAGAATTTGCAGCTCCGCACGTATGTGCGTGATGTCCCAAAGCTGCTGAATGCCCTTTTGTCTCCCCCTCCAGTTGTTTGTAGGTCTTTGGCAAAGGCCAATGCAGTTGCATCTGGCACAATACGCACAAAACAATTAGCATTTATATGGTGCTCTTCATGCGGGCCATCTTTGGGCACTCTTCAGGCTCTTCTAGTTGTAAAGCCCAACAAAAGCCAGTGGCCAAACTATTCTAGGTCCTGACCAAATAAATATGGCCAATGCCCCCCCACCCTCCCCCGTGTTCCTGTGTTTTTGGGTCTATAGAGTTGTTGGGAGTCTACTTGTAGATAGTTCAGCATTCAGTGACCTCAACGTAGAGGGAGAACATTCCAGGGCCATGAAGGACCTGGAATTAAACAGCTGAAGTAAAAGAAAATGCCTCCTTAAGGTAAGCCAATTAGGATGCTGAAAGAAACCTGAGTGCTGTGACGAGAGTGAGAAATGCCCAGATTTCCTAGAGTCTGAGGAAGTCAGACAAAGACCTGGCAGTGAGTGACAGGAATGGAAGAAATACACAGCAATATACAAAATGTGAACGGAGTGCTGTAAACTGGTGAAACATGGTTCAGATTTGGGAAGGTTCATTGTATGAAAGCTGGCAAAGCCAACTGAAGTCCAAATAATAATTAAAACAAAAACAAAAAAACAGTTTTGCCTTAATAATCATAATCAAGTGTCATAATCACGACACTACTTGTTTTACTTCAATCTGAATACCACCACTTGAAAAGAATGTCAGATTTCTCTATTTAGTCAGATGTCAGGCCTGGATGTGAAGGGGAGAAAAATAAAAGAGAGACAGAGACAGGCAGCTAGTTAGACAGAGAGAGGGGGGAGAGAGAGAGGGAAAGGGGGAAAAAGAAAGAGAGAGAGAGGAAGGTGGTGTGAGGGAGTGGGGGGGAAAATGAAGGCCTGTCACAATTTGTTTTTCTGCCTGTTGCTTCTGAATGCCACTAATTAGTTATCTGGGCAGAAGGGAACAGGCAGAGGGACTCAACCCTCCTGCAAGTGTGCTTGAGTGAGAGAGAGAGAGAGAGAGAGAGAGAGAGAGAGAGAGAGAGAAAGAGAGAGACAGGGAGAGCGGGAGAGCGAGAGAGAGAGAGAGAGAGAGAGAGAGAGAGAGAGAAAGAGAGACAGAGAGAACGGAAGAGCGAGACAGAGAGAGAGAAAGCAAGCGTCAGAGAGAGAGAGAGAGAGAGAGAGAGACAGAGATATAGGAAACTCCTGATAGCTGCAATATTTTCCTTTGGCTTCATGCGAGTCTGTTTTCTTTATACCTCTGTTCTAGTTAGGAGTTAGATGTTATCCAATAGTTTGCAGTCGGTTGTGGGTACAAACAGTCAAAGCAACTGTTAAGAATGGGGAAACAAGGGTTTCTGAAAAACATAAACACACAGCAGCCTGCAGAGTGTTGGGATGGGCAAAAAAATAATAACTGTTGATTTAGTGAGATCGGTTCCTTATATACATATACATGAAGGTAGGATTCAAACCCGTGACCTCATGGTCCAAAGGCAAGTATTCTACCCACTGAGCTACCTCCACCTCCACCCTACCTCCACTCTTTAGGTTACAAATTAGCTGACAAATTTGAGCTAAATTAGTAACAACCACAGGATTCTTCTGAACTGCTTGTAGTTGGTCGTTCTGTGTTTTCTGCTGAAGGACTTCTCGACAACAGTGAGATCCCCCAGATTCTGCTGGACCACAGGCAGTGAATCCAATGTCAAATGTACACTAGTATACATATTTGGTCTCATATAGCGGACACCCAGTTAGTTGATGACTCGTACCCCCTCTTAATGTGGGTGGGGGTTAAGAATAAGAATACAGTAATCCCAAGAGCACCCACATATAGTGCGAAACTGCATTGTTTTGGGGGAAAAATGCCTAAAAATGCCAGTTTTTATAGTGTAAACCCTAAATATGCCCCCAAATATGCTCAGTTTAATGCATTACCCTTAAAGAAAATGTACCCGTATTTGAATTTAACGTCGAGATATGCAACTCGGAAGTTTGCAGGCCAAAAGTTTACACCCGGATCACATTTAAAGACGGATGCGCATCTGAATGCACTCGAGCTCATGGTTTTCGGAGAATACAACCTGATCTACTCGGGCTAAAAATACAAATGAGGGCTCGTTGGAAAGGTCTCCTGGAGATCTAGCGAACTGTGGAGTGTTATTTTGGGGATTTCTGCATAAAACTATGAGGATCCATACAAATACGCACTATATAGTCCATCAGACAACATCATCAATAACCACCAATAATTCATTGCGCTGTTGTTAATGCTGTGGCAGAGATGAAAAAAAAGTGAGATATGAAATACACCACATTCTCAGACTCGCGTTGGGACAGATGAGCAGAAACAGATGCTCACACCCCTCATGGCGATGACGTGTGGTACAGGCTTGTGTGTGAGGGTGATGACGCGTTGGTGCTGTGTGGACGAGGTGCTATGGCAATTAACAATGTGTGAGTAAGAGGCGCTCTCACCTGCTGAAGGTCAGCCAGCGAGTAAAGGTGAATGTGCTGTAGGAGGTATTCCCTTGGAAAAATCCTGGGAAAACAAAAAAACAAACAAACAGTTAATGAATCTTCAAAGTGCAGGACTTCACTGCATTTACACCCTCACAGTCAAGCCTGGAATTATTCATACCCCTGGCAAATTCTCACGTTTCTTCATGACTGGAAATGACACAGGCGTCACTGTGGAGAAAAACATTTCTCAATAATCAATAGAAAAGCCTTTATTGGCTTTTACAGCAAACAAACGCTTCCTATAATCGCTGATTAGCTTTTTGCACATCTCCACTGGTGTTTTCCAACAGACTGGGGCAGGTAGCAAAAGGCATGAATAAAAATAAAAGCTGATTTTTCTTCACAGTGATGCCTTTTGTACATCGTCTTATTAACTTCTGGGAGACGCCTGTGTCATTTCCAATTAAGAAGAAACTTGCTGGTTGAATTAAAGTAACTAATTCCAAATTTGCCAAGAGTATTAAGAATTTTGGGCTTGACTGTATCATTCTATACAACCAAGAGGGTGTATGGACTCTATCCCATCGTTTTGCCCCCGCTTCCAAGACAACATGGGCCCAAATGACTGGAAAATAGGGGTTAATTCAATTGAATTGGAATAAGCCTGCGAAATAGGCATTTAAAAGCACTCCCATTTATTACGGGTGAAGTGGGGCAGCACTCTCTCTCTCTCGTTCACTCTCTCTCCATCTGGCCAGCTATTATGGTCCTCTTCACCCTTCTCCTCCCCTGAGCCTACTCGGCTTCCCTCACTCTGACTCTCTCGCCCACGCCTGCTCATATTACAATTTGAGGGTTCGCGAAAGCATCCGGGAAGAGATGGGATGAAAGATGGGAGAAAGGGTGATATGGGACATGGGGGGGGGGGGATAGAGAGAGAGAGAAAGAGAGAGAGAAATGAAAAACTCATACATAGGTAAAAGGAGCAAAGGGGAGCGAGGGGGGGACGACACCGAGTGAGGCTGGAGAAGGAAAAAGCAGATGGACTGTGTGTGAAGAAAAGAGTGAAAGACACGTTCAATAATAGACATTCATTGAGGACACAGGAAACAGATGTACTGAACCTTCTGCATGTATGAAACTGGGATGTGGCTGTTTTTCATATCAGGACCTTTATCTGTGCAGAAAAAGTCAAAGCCTGTAATCTCTAGACTACATTTTCAATTGACTTTTAGGTGTACCTATTATACCTGGCGCCGAGGGCTTGGTCGACAGGGGCAGCCCGGTTCAACAGGCCACCCCTGTCGGCCTGTTAGGTGGTGGTGGCCTAGTGGTAGGATACTTGCCTCTGGACCAAGAGGTCATGGGTTCGAATCCTACCTTCAGCCCCACCACTGGGTCCCTGAGCAAGACCCTTAACCCCAAGCTGCTCCAGGGAGACTGTCCCCCATTAGGGAATGGAACTCGCTTTGGATAAAAGCGTCTGATAAATGCCGTAAATGTAAAATGTAAATGAAGGGTCAGTGGAGTCCACTCAGTTCAACAGGACCACCAAGGTCCAAGCATAGGGGCCAAAGAACCACGCCCATTGAAAGGTGAGGCTCAAAGTGGTGTCCATGGTGCCGTATTGGGTAGGATACCTTCCTCTAGACCAAGAGCTCTGGGGTTCAGCACCACCACTGGGTTCCTGAGCATGACCTTTTACCCCAAGTGGCTCCAGGGAGACTGCCCCCTGTAGGTGGGGAACAGAAGTCACTTTGGATAAAGGCGTCTGATAAATGCTGTAAATGTTCCGTGTTGAGGACCCCCTCTGGTCACCTGATCTGGCCACTGTCTAGACTGCGGCCCACTCTTCTCTGTGATGCTCTTGGGGATTTGACACCTTTTTCTGGCGACTCCCCATGGCCCACGTTAACTCTCCAGCAACAGTGGCCAGTGTAGAGAATCCATTATGCTCACACACCTGTAGGCTGCTGGACGGCGACAGGGAGCATTAAACAGGAGTTGCAGCACTCCCTACTTTAACAACTGTACTGGGGCCTGCTGGTGTTTTCTGCTACCACACAAGGGCCTGGGTAATTGGATCGATTAAGCATGCAGCCACTGGGAGCCAGCGAGGCTCCTCTCAGTGCGTCTCTCTAGCCCTCTCTCCATTAATAGCTCGCTCGCCTCCGCTGTGCAGCTGAGCTCTGTCATTAGTAGGCAGCGGTGCAGATGTTGGGGGAAATGGAGAGGGGCTCGACTGGCAGCGCGAGAAAAGGCCTCCTAATGACATGGATGGGATGAGAGAGGGGACAGGCAGGCGAAACATGAGCAGCGAGGGAGCCATTTAGCCTAAATGGGGGAGAGAAGGAGTTGGAGCGGCTGAGGTCGAGCATGCCAAAAGCGAGTGCGGGTGGTTATACGTACGAGGGAGAGTGCGTGCTGATGCAGGACCATTCAGTGGGTTTAACATGCATGCTGGAGGCCAAGGACATGGAAGAAGGCAACAATTCACCAGCATCAACACAACACACGCGCATGGTCTTCGAGTTCATTGCAGAACTGGTCTCCAGTGCTGCTTTCCTGCTCTAACATATTATCTTGGACAGGCCTTCATGGTATGGGATGCACAATATATCAAAGGCAGACTTGTCATCACTCTGACACCATAGTTATTGTTAATAACAGACAGAACGTGGCAATTTCTCTTTTATCGAATGCACCAAAATATAAACAGTGGTCCATCAGAGAGGACCGTTAATGTACATTAGACTTGAGGCATATCAGAGAAGGTTAATCATGACCTTAGAGATTAAAGGAGCTCACAGAGGTTCATTAAATGAACTGCAACACATACACACCACTGCCCCAGATAGGTGGCTGGGGTTCAGTCCCAGGCAGGAATGCTAATGCGCCATCAATAAAAGCACCGTCAACCGTCACTGAGCAGGACAAGCATCAATGTTACATTCAACTACATATGTTACATGTGAATGGCCAGAAAGAGTCTGATAGACTAAAATAAAATATTCAGTTCTAGGAGGCGAACACTAAACGCTGCCTGAATTAGTAAAACAGATGTCCTTAAGCATGGGGGAGACAAGCAATCACTGTGAACAGCACCGTTTCACTACTGAATATTCACAAGTCCGTTTTTTTATCATTAATTTCCACTGTTGTGTTACTGTTTAGTTGTCAGGAGCTGAGCATGGGTTCTTCCATGCTACAGCTGACTAAGCATGGTCACCTGGATCTGAATTTTAATCCCCTGTAATATAAATCAATCAACAGCATAGGAAAAGTACAAAAGCTACCCTGCAATGGTATATTTTCCACATACGCTACCAGTCAAAAGTTTGGACACACCTTCTTATTCAATGTTTCTCCTTGGTTTGTATTATTTTCTACATTGCAGATTAATATTGAAAACAAACTAAATGAAAGAACTCATGGAATTGTGCAATAAACAACCATAGAACCGTAGTGTAGTAGGATCACTAACTGTGGACCAACCCGACCATCACAACTGACGATCCCAAACATATTAAGGAGGAGAGAAACCCCATTAATGAACTCTAGATGAACTCTCGTTAATTAAACACCATTCCATCGATTCCTCATTAATCTGAGTTCAAAGCTGTCATCAGAGCAATAGGTGACGTTTTCAGTATTAATCTACAATGTAGCCGATAACACACAAAGGAAATCGTTGAATGGGAAGGTGTGTCCAAACTTTTGACTGGTAGTGTGTAAATACCTTAGCAGCAGATCTGCTGGTCATCAATGTCATGAGAGAACCTTGCAAACTCATGTAATGCTCCTCAAATAACATTAAGGACAGCTGTTGCTAGAAAGAAGGTAAGAGGTTTTGACATGACAATGGCCACATTTTGAAACGTGCATACCAATTATTTTTGACAAGTATTTCAGACGAAAAGTCGGCGGTGCTCCGGGGGCCCTGCTGGCTGCAGTAACCAGTGACTGAAGGGAGTGGAGTATGGCAGAGCTCCAGTTGGCCCAGTTCACAGCTCTGCCCCAGCCCTCATTAGGCCCAGCCGTCATTACGGCACTAATCTCAGCCTAAACTGCGGCGCGGTGACGGGGGTGCGAGTGTTTGTTTAGCTGGAGATGAACTTCACCTTCCATGTTTATGAGAAGCTTAACAGTCGGGAGAGACAGACAGCAGGGTGGCCGGCGTTCTCCCGCGAGCCGGACCGTTACTGTACGTTAGACCTGAGGCATGTCAGAAATGGCAGTTTATCATGACCTGAGAGATTGGAGGAGTTATCTGAGGTTCATGAAATGAACTGCCACACACACAGGCACAGACTTGTTTTATGTACGTTCAGGACATGGTGTAATATCACATCACACACAAAGGTAGTTTATGGTACATTCATTTTGCATTTATTCCAAGTTCACATGCTTAATGCCCACATAAGATAAAGGCAGCTGGTATTTTTAAATGTAAAACCAAAAACATGCCTTTATATAATTCCTTATACATTGTATGTAGCTTCTATATGTAGTTACAATATGTACCCAATGGATACATATATTTACTTTCTTCTTGTAGCAGCACCAGTAAATAATAATAACAAAAAGTAGCGTATTATATAAAGTGTCTAGATGTGGAAATAAAATTCTCTGCATGTTTGCAGTATTATATGCAAAAATGTGAGCGAAATGACAAATTGCAGAGAACACACATCAAACATGTAAATAAATTTTTTTTTAAATGTAAATGTTATATTTACATTCTGAGGTAACAAATGTACAACACAGTTCTTTATTTATATATAAACTGGTAGCATACTATTATTGCATAAAAGTACAGGCACACAATTCTCTTTTATATATTTGTTTTTTTTGCATTTTTTGGCTTTTGTGGCATCCAAGCCTGGTCTGCCACGCCCTCTCGTCCTCATTCTGGGTTGCTAAGCACCGCGCCCTAACACACAACCAGCACAAGGACAAGAGGGCATGGTGGACGAGGCTCAGATGTCACAGCTATTTTCATGGTAATATATAATTTTTCATGCATTTTAGTGCAAAATTATTTTTAAACTTTAAACTTTAAATGTTTTGGTCCTGTAGAGAGAACACAAAGAAAGGCGCATTGGGGCAGTGAAATACCAGTGAAGTACTCGGAGACGGGAGGTTTGAAAATAGCTAATTCAAGAAAGCTATTTATTTTTGTTTGCTGCTGATTGGCTGCTGCCCTTTGATGCAGCTGCAGTCCAGAATTTCCCACGTGGAACGTCTCGAGTGTTCTCCTGTTTTTCGTTTTGTTCTTCTTAAAGCCCTGCATTTTTATGACTGTAAATTAAAATCATTACTATATTTACCTGCTTATACCTAAGAAAATGTGCTGCATGTATTACAGTCCAGTCTATACAGGGGTAACATCAGTATTTAGCACTGCAGTTCAGTGTAACTTGTACAGTATGGACACGGGTTTAGCTTTACATTTTCCTTAAGGGTAATGTATTAAGCTGAGTTTAAAATGAAATTAAAGTGTTCTGGGAGCAGATTTAGGCTTTACACTATAAGAAATTTGTAGGCATTTTTAACTACATAACAACAACTTGGTTTTTAACTATATGGGGGTGCTCCTGGAATGTAACTGTATATCTAGCTTTCTATATACATATACACATGTGTAATCATACATTCGTACTCGTACAGTCTGCTTGAGAAGCACGGTATAATAAATAAATATGGTAACAGCACATTTTCTCCAAAACCCTCACGTCCTCGCAGGTGGGAAGGATGAAGTTGTATGAGGTTAAAAAGATTGTTCTGTACTTTGCTGAGGAGAGGAGGGCTTGTAGTCTCACCTCACTAATGAGTCAGAAACGTTCTGAGGCTGACGTTATGATAAACCTGGGACAAAATGAAGTGCTTCACACTCAAAGGGGCATCTTAAAAATCCACCCAGCAAAGTGTTTGCATTCTGCTGGAGGAAGGGAGACAGGATGCCATGGACTACCCTCTTATCTGCTGTGGGACATGATGAAATCCTAACTTAATCCTTGTTCAGCTGATTAGGCAGAACTGGCTTATTTAAGGAAAACTGTATCGCTGTGCCACTCTCCTGGTCTAACAGCATTCCTCAAAGTGCGAGAGCTTCTATTTAGGGTCTTAAAGGGCCCATTTCATGAGAAAGTGAATTTCTCTTGAATCAAAGTTCAATGTAGTATGAAAACATGTTTCAAAACATGCACTTGATTCCCTGTGGAGCTGCAAAAAAATCTGTTTTGAATAGTTTTTTGTGGCATCATGCACTTCCCTACCTATACAGGTTACCTGCTTATGCATCTTGAATTACAAGGCAGCTAAGTTTTTTTTTTCCTCAAAGACATTCTTATTAAACGTATAGTTGCTGGAGCGTACTGGGCAGTACTGGTGAAGCACTTCAGGAAAGACCTTGTAAAACTTTTTGCTTGCATCTCTAATCAAGTAGTGGATCTTTTTGAGGCTTAAAGGGGAAATATTATGCAAAGCTCACTTTAGTTATAAAAGTTTGCACAAAATCACTCTCACAAAAAGAGATTCACCAACTTTACTCTACACAGTTTCAGACCCTTTCAAAATTCCGTTTGGATTGTTCCCTTATTGTAACGTCACACAATGGATATTTGCATAAAACCGCCCCTTATCTGTTGAGACCCCACCCACTAGATAAGTTGTCTGCTGGTTTCACGAGCACAGATAAGCCGAGCGCTGAGTCTACAGGCTGAGGCGCGTCACACATGAAGTGTTGTGTTGTTGCTGCAAAGAACAGCACAAATCCTCCACTTACTCCCTTACAAAGAAAAACGAAAAACTGCGTGGCTTTCATTTAATTTTTTGATGGCCATGTCCCAGCAACAATCGGTTTAAACATTTAAGGTGGAACATTTAAATTGGAATAAGGAGCTGTAAATAAGGAGCTATCTTCAACACCGTGGAGGATCTGGACTCGCTATCTGGGACGAGTCAGCAGATGAGGGAGATGGAAGTAGTTTCAAATAATGACTTTTGTGTTTCTATCACAGTGAAGTATGGACTAGCTTGTTCATTTCGTTTCGTTAGCATGGGATGGGTGGGGCGTGGCCAGCAACAGCTTATTTGCATAAAAGTCACTGAGCCCTGAAACGGCTCGCTTTGAAAGGGACTGAAATTGTGAAGAATATAGCTGGTGAATCTTTTTATGCGAGAGTGATTTTGTGCAAAATACTTCATGAATATATCTTTTAGCCCATAGAACGGGGTCGGCAACCTTTAACACTCAAAGAGCCATTCGGACCCAGTTTGCACAAACTCCGCCAATAAACATGATTCTGATTCTAATTTGGCAACTGGCGCTGTACAACGGGCTCTGGGTCCAAAGTCGTGTATCTCTGCAGCAGCATCACATCAGGAAGTGCCTTCTGCAAAACTGGGCACTGTGTCAATTGACGCACGCAGCCGTTATAGGTATAGCCAGTTAGCCGCCATACTAGTGTTACATTATTGTTTATTTTCCAAAGCCGCAAGTAGCTGCAACGTAAGGATTAAAGAGCCGCTTGCGGCTTCAGAGCAGGTTGCCGACTCCTGATATAGACCTATTATAATATAGTATTATATTATTTTTTTTTAAAAAGTGAGTTTTGCATAATATATCCCCTTTAAACAGGAAATGAAGACTCTTAACCACTGGTAATTTACACCCGTTTTTAAAAGGTACAGTTACAAAAAAAGGGCATGAAGGGAGTTGCGTGAAGATGAACTGCGGCCATTTCAAACAAACGTTCTGAGTGGACCTGAGTGGACACGGCCTCCTCAAATATGGAGCTACATACACCGTTAATATCCATTCTCTTGGCTCAGCGCGATATCTTTCCCTTTTCCTCTCCCTCCTAAAGAGCAAATACTCTTTCCATTCCACAGTGTTTGTTGGTGGACGGCGTCCAGGAGATATGGAACTACCGGACAATCAAAACACAGAAGCTGCTATCAGCAAGTAGCGAGTTTGGTGTAAGGCTTGTACTACATTCTGGTGTGTTTGCCCACCATGTTGACTCTCTACTGGCTGAGCCATTTGCTCAAACCTCTCCAAGATCACTCTCCAAAGGTAAGAGCCTGCCAGCAGGTGAAGGCAGAGGAGTGATGGGTATGTTCGTGTCCACTAACAAGAGCTCTTGAAAGAGACACTTAAACAAGGACCATGCATAAATTCATCGTAGTAAATAAATATTCATGCAAATTCGAAACATGTAGGTCCACACGAGTGAAAAATCAATTTTTTAATTTTTAAATAAAAGGAGAGGATAAGCAGTGTTAAAGTCTCCCTTCCAAGCCTCTAGATGATTGCCAATTTCACTAGATTACTTATTTTGCGACTAATATTTTTTTCATTCCAGTCGCAATCAGCTCTAATAACCAAGAAAATCGAAATAACTAAAAAGTACAAGAAAAGAATCTTGTAATTATGTGCAGATACCCTCAACCCGAGTCTGCAGTTGCTTTTACACTGTAACATGATTAAAGCGAGGCTTGATCGAGAGCTAGTGATGAGAATTTCGGCTCTTTTTAATGAGTCGGATCATTTGGATCAGATCTTCAAGAAGATCTGTCTCCTTTGGCTCCCAAATGGCTCTTTGTTTTACCAAATTTAGTCAAAGAACCGAATTCTTTGACTAAAATCTCTATCGAGAGCAGTGCTTACAGATCGAGTTTCGTTTAAAAAGAACCTGGCAACCTGTTGCAGAGCGCGTTGTAAAATATAAGACAAATAAACGTTAACTTCACGAGAAACACTATGTTTATGTTTTACTTTGGCAACAATTTTGTCCATGCTGTTATTTCTTGTTTCATTTTAAACACTCGTTACATGGTGTGAGACTGGAGACAAAATGTGCCTTGACAATATATTAAAAAAAAAAATTATATCACATTAGAGATCTAAAAGATCATGGTTTCAAAAAAAAAAAAAAAAAAATGTTGGCTCCCAAATATTTTGTGTTTAGGAGCCATTGGCTCCTAAGGTTTCTTTTTTTGTCTGGAGCCCAGTCTTCCCAGTCCTCATGGTCCATTAATGGAAATTTTGAATGGACTGATTATGGGACTGATTATGGGATGCAACAAAAAACAATAAAATATGCATGCCTGTGGCCAATCAGCCTATAGTGGATCAGTCCCACCCCTTCACATTGAAGCCTTACGCAGTGTTTGGGCCCAGATCAGCAGGGAGCCATTCAGAACAGCGCTCATTTTCAGATAATAGTCTTCAGGGCACAGGAACACAATCATGTAATTCCATTGGTTGAAGAGAGGTTGGGAAATGGTCACGTAAACATTATGATTGTTTTTAGTACATAAAACCACTTGAGCACCCTGAACAGATCTCACAGACTATGTGCCCTATTTAAACAAAGGTTTGACTAAAAAGGTCATTTACATCACAAATGCGGTCGATTAGCCACATAATAGAAGCTTACAGCCACCAAACATATAATGTGTGGGAGTGGGTCTGTAACAAAATATGCAGGTCTCTATTGTTTAATACACTATTGATCCAAAATATTTAAATAATACATATAATTTAATATAGTTTGGACATGTTAAACTTCACTTAAATTATTTTACACCTGCAGCAATTAAAATGGTGATGCTAAGAGCAGTGTGTGTGTAAGACTCAGTTTCATACATCAGAAAATGAATTACACGTACACACACTACTGCACTCTATGCACGGACACACACGCACACATACAGATGCATTTCTTATTTTACACACACACACACACACACTGCAATAGTTCAGAAAAGAATGCACGCCTATGCATTTTACACACACACACACACACACACACACACACACACACACACACACACACACACACACACAAACAACCAAAACAA
>JBBPDH010000002.1:2341891-2356891 GCA_037974565.1 Clupeocharax schoutedeni | reverse complement strand
AACCCCCAACCGCGGGTGAGGGGAACCTTTTGTGGGTGCTAACAAATTGGGGGCAAGCAGGGTCAGCTGGGGAAAAGGGGGGGTTCTCAATCAAAGCTGAGACAGCACTGAGAATGCAACAGTAATAAGACAAAGCTCAAGAAAGCCCCCCCTATCCCTCCTATTAGGAGAAACACCAGCACCATCTCCCCCAAAACCCCTCACTGAGCCCATTGTCCTTCACGTCCACCCAGAAACGGCAGCTTCCCCTCACTCTCGCACTCCAGCTCCCGTCCACTCAGCACCAAACCCCCCCACCCCAAAGCCAAGCCACCTCCCGGATAATCCTCCTGACAGCTCCTCGGAGGCCGGGGATATTTGTTTAGGGAAAAAACGATTAAACAGTAATACAACAGCCAGGCCCCTGACTCACCCCCCCACTCCATACACACACACACACACACACACAACACGAAAGATGAAAAAACAGTCTAAAGGAAACTGGCAGCCAACCTAGAGAGAAAGAGAGAGAGAGAGGAAGAGGGAGAGGTGGGGCAAGAGAGAGAGAGAGAGAGAGAAAGCGAGCAACAGAGAGTGTGAGAGACAGAGAGAGAGAGTGAGCGAGCAAGAGAGAGAGAGCGAGAGAGAGAGACATAGACATAGAGAGAGACAGAGAGAGAGAAACCAATAAAAGTTGTGCATTGGAAAAGTCAGAAAATGAGAAACTTGCTGAGAATATTTATCATGTTGTTTGTATAATTTTTTTTGCTCGGTGAAAGGCCAAAAATGTGTTTTACTTATACAGCAGGTCTTACTGGAGGTCACCAGGGACATGTGTTTAAAATGTGTGGTTCTAGGTGACAAAGATCTGGTTTGGATACTTTAAAGGTTCAGACCTTCTTCCACCACCCTTTAACGAAATTACTTCTCCCCAAAAAACCCCAAACAAACGAAAACATTTTTTGCTACTGTATCAAATGTAATACATCCTCATCAGACACATGCACATACTAAAGAATATATAATACATAATAACTATCATTACTGTGTCCGTGTAGGTTCTGTAACCAGATGTTTTCCTGATTCGGTTTGGCTGGTTAATCTTGAAATTTTGACACAATGTTTGGTCTTTTCAGACTAGGAATTACACTCTACACACTCATACACGGGTCTAGACGGGGCCACTGTGGGTCAGGGCCACTGTAGAACTGCTCCTGGCCCCTGTACTGGACATTGCTACATGCGCTGCCTCAAAGAACGGAACTAACGCTACATGTGTTCTAGACGGACTGCTTAAAGCGCTACACACACATGCTGTTATCTCCAACCTAAAGACCAGCAGAGTGAAGTGTAAACTGGAGGCCGAGATGGATTTTGAGACCACTCACTGTATGTGAATTTCTGTAAAAGAGAAGCTAAATGTAAAATAAAATATATAAAATAAAATATTGACCTGTTTCGCCGTTATATGTGCCCCCCTAAAAACAAACTGGCCCCACCTTGGCCCCCCTGGTCATTTTGGTCTAGAACCTCCACTGTACACACTGTTGCCAATGTCCATGGACACTTCAATTCTAATATATGAAATTTTAATGACTGGAATTCTTCTGAATGCAGAATCCCGGACTGCCAGTGAAGAGGCACTGACTGACAGGACACTGCTAAAGCCCTTCAAACTCTCAATGAAATGTTTAATTTGAAAAGGAATATATAAGGCGAAGCTCCCAAACAGTATTCCATGTGGAAAAGGACTGCCCGAGAAGTTTAAAAGAGCAGAGGATGTGAGAAAGCACCTCAAATAAGATTAAAAGAGGAAAAGAAAGACAGACGGCTAATGAGAAGCGAGGGAAAGAAAGGGACAAAAGGAGCATGCGAGTGAGAGAGCAAGAGTGTGAGTGGGAGAAGGAAAAGAAAGAATGAATTACAGCAAGAAAGAGAGAGAATGTGTGAAAGAGCAGACTTGTATCCAGCTGTTTCTCTTTTTCCTACACACCGACACCTCTCATTCAAAACTCATTCTTTCAAAGTCCTGATTCAACCAATCTAACAATTGCGCTCCAAGCTGATCGGAGCATCCACAGCGTCTTTGATTCTGCAAAGACCATTTTTTCTTCTTCCCTGCTTAATACGGACCAATTATCGTCAGGTGCCCGCTTCCCTTGTATAGTGAGGCTCTCAAATGACGCAGGAAAGAGACTCATTCGGACCCTTTTGGAGGACTGAACTGTGGGGGGATGGTGGAAGACACCATTCGAGATGCTAAACTACACACCAGGTCAAGAAATGACTTATTTTGATCTGGGTACAGGAACCTGGATTTTGATTGGGCTCCAATATTTTTTTCTTTAAACACTGTTAAAGAAACACCAGGGCAGCTGAATTGCCTAGTGGTTAGGGGGGGTTTGCCCCTACAATCAGAGGGTTGGGGTTCAAATCCCAAATGCTAGCGTCACCGCTAAGGTTCCTTTGAGCAAAAGAACCCCGGGCGCCTCGTTGACAGCAGCTCACTTGGTGAATGGGTTAAAAGCAGAGAAAGAAATTCACTGCGTGTTGACTATGCATGTGACAAAGAATAGTATTGAGAGGGCAATAAAAGTTGTAGGAAAACCCTTGTATCTCCAAAGATTTCACAGAATGAGCGAAAAATATTGTTAACTTTTGTGCCGGTGCCGAACGCCCGTGTGCCCTCCAGTGAGTAAAAAAACGTTTGGTGCTCAGTCCGCACTCACCTGGTGCCACAAACGCCCGAAAAATGCCTGATTCAGACGTCCGTGTGGACGAGGACTTAAAGCTGATGTAGAAGAAAGGATCTGAGACACTTTGAGAAGGACAACTGGGACAGGCCTATGGTGTGTTCTGGTGGTCTGTTCCTACCAAAAGTGGTCCAAGGAGGAACAACTGGTGAAGTGGCAACAGACGCATGGGTCAAGGCTATACACTGCACATCTGGTCTGGTCCCACAGAAGGGCTGAAGCTGAACAGACTGCTGAATAGAAAGGGCTCAGAACACGCAGGGCAGCGCCCCCTATTGTGTATGGAGTTGGGTAGTTGTAGACTAGTCAGAGTGCCCGTACAGACCCCTGTCCACCACCTGGTGGCTTAGTGGTTAAGATGTTCGCCCTTCGTTCAGAAAGTTGTGGGGTTGAATCCCAAAACCGTTAGTGGCACCACTGAGGTTCTCTTGAGTAAGGTACCGTCCCCACACACTGCTCCCCGGGTGCTGTGTTACTGGCTGCCTACTGATTCACTTGGTGAATGGGTTGAATGGATTGAATGGGTTGAATGTGTTGAATGCAGAGGAAGAATTCTGTGCTGTTCACACTGTGTGCTATGGCATCTTCACGTATGACAGAATGGTCATTTTACACTACAGGTTCATACAGTGGACCGGTCAGTATCAGAACTGGAGGGATGGAAGGAGGTCAAATCTCTGTGGAACATGCAGGACAAACTATCCCAACCCATGGAGGTCCCACCTCCCAAACTCAACGATGCCATTGCTAAACTTCAGAAGTGTGCGTTTGTGTATGTTATATATGTACACACAGACACACACACACACACACACACTCCACATTATTCTAAACCAGTTCTTCATGCTGATTTCAGATCCGCATTCAGTTTTTTTCAGTCACATCAATTTTTTTAAAAAATTCTGGGTAATATTAGATTTGCAATAGACTTGCATGTGGTATTTATTAAACCGCTGGCACCAATCAAGAACTGTTTCAGTATTTTCAGTGTGGAGTCAGACAGGCCACACTGTGGCATAGATATAATGATCAGTGTCAGTCAGACACCACTGTTTCTTCACAAATACTCAGCATATATGATATGATCATTATACCAACTATCATGCAATATAAAACTAGCATCATCACAAAAACTGTTACATAAATAAATAAATAAATAAATAAGCACATTTGTTTTGTTAAACAGTGCCTCTAACTTTGGAAATCATCCAGAGCATTTAAGAAAGCCGGTGGGATCTAAAGGGATAACACAGAATGTTTCAGCAAGGAAATGAACACAAACACAACGAATGAATACTAGACTATTCCGATTATTCTGGCCATCCCTACTGATGCCATAACATAACATCACAGCCCTGTTGTTTCAGGCGACACAATGATATTGGATTATGCTTTTCCATTGAAAAAAAGGATCCCCAGGTTTGGATCAGTGCCACTCTTATTAACCTGCCCCACCACCCCCATGGTGTACAGCTAAGCGAACATCTACATAAACGGACATTTTTTAAAAAAGAATAAAGTCATTCCCATGCGGTCTACCTAACATTCTGAAGCTCGCCACAACAAAGCAAGCCACCAGCACCGCAGGCAGACGGCATATGACTATGAATAATACCACGTTGTCATGAAGCACAACAAACAAAAACAAGCAGCATATGGAGTCGGGGGACAGTGCCTATTTGCCAAATTATAGACCAGCGGTGAGGATTCACCACCGGCTTTGTAGGACGCATGCTTGTTTGCTTGAGTAATAGCAAATGATTCCGCGTGGCCTCGGTTAACCGACAGTAAAAAAAAAAAAAAAAGGTGATGTCAGCGGGTGAAACAATGGAAAAGTTCTCGTGAGTTTCGCAGAAAGAGACGCCTGAACAATTTGATAAGATGCTGCCCACTGCGACTGAGGAGTAAAGGTTGACACTGCCATAGAGCTGCCCTTTAAAGGACGGAAATGTCAGGTGACATGGCAGGGTCAGAGCTTACCCAAGTCCCAACAAGCATTACTGAGCATACTACAGCCAAACAATATTACTCACATATAGCTCAAGTCAAAATTTTAACCCTCGCGAAAGGTTTTAGTGTTCTTCTACTTTAGATTTGTCAAGGTAGTCCAAAATTACAGCTTTGGACAGTCTGGGAACGCTTTGCCAAATTGCCTTTTTGAGCACTAGTTAAAATGTAAGCATATAAATCTGCATTCCAGAGGAAAATGTCTTAAGCATTGAGAAAAACATTTAATCAGACGTGTCCCAGCTTTGGTGGCAGCTGTTGGCCTAGTGCTTAGGGCATTGCTCCTGCAATCAGAAAATTGTGGGTTCGAATCCCAACACTGTGACATCACTGAGTTTCCCTTAAGCAATGTACCATCCCCACACAATGTTCTCTGCTTGCCCCTTGTTGGTAGCAGCCCACTGCTTCACTGGGTAAATGGTTTAAATGCAGTGAAAACATTTCACATTTCTTCACACTGTGTGCTGTCGTGTGGTGTGGTGGCCACTTTACTTTGACTGCTATTGTAATCAAGACAGTAACACTGAACAAGCTTAAGACAAAGACTTGCATTTCAGACTTTGGAAAAAGAGCAAACAAACAAAACTGACAAAGCTGGAAAATATGGCACTAACCTGCACATCTAAAGCTTTGGGCGGTCAGGCCTTTCTCCACAGCCAGACAGGTTAGTATGCTCAGGAAGCTGGTGGTGACGGACTGCCGTTTAGCCCTTTGGGCCTCCCTCTGCCGTCGCTCCCGGGCCGGCTTGCTTCTCATGAGCACTCCAGGAGGCGGGAGCTGATGGCTGCTCTCCCCTTGTGGCCTCTGGGCAGCCACAGCCGTGCGCAGGGCCTCCACCCAGTCCTGGGCCTTGGCTTCGCTCTCCGCCCGTAGTCGCAACACCTCATCCGGGAAGATGGCCTGGAAGTTGCGAGGTGGACACGTTTACAAAGCTTACAATTGTCTTTTGTTTAATTCCATGAATGACTCCTTACAGCAGTGTTGTAGTGCAAAGCCTTCTCAGGAGAGTAGAGGCTGATGGCAGAAAAGCAGGAGACAAACTTCATGCTTATGATTTCAAAAGAAACACTGGGCGTGCCTTTTACTTTGGCCATACAGCATCCTGTGTATTGTTGGTAGAGAATGATTCCCTGTCATTCGTTTCGATCAATGGCACACAGACATTTGCACACACCTGCATATCAAACACCATTTATTCTAAAGATGAACATAACTGTGCCTACCTGGAAGCGGGCACAGACACTACCATTGGCCTCATCCCGCTGCACGGCCAGGCAGGATGCTAGAGGGTACTGCAGCACTGGCTCATGGACGGGGCCTCTGCCCTCGGTAGGGAAGGCCTGCAGTTGGGTGCGGCTGAGCACAAAAGTGAAGGCGCTCCAGTTGTTGAGGTCGCTAAGCTGGTACAAGAGGCCAGCCTTAAGGACGTCAGGGCAGCGCTGGGTGAACAAAGGCAGGGCCGTGGGACGGACCAGTGGACGCTGGGCGACTGAGTCGGAGTCGGGATCCGGCTTGTGGGGGTTTGGCGATTCCCCCTGACTGTGAGGTGGACGGGCAGCAAGGACGCGCTCCCAGAGGAGCTGCCGCCATTCCAGCGCCTCCCACTGGCAGGAGGCGCGCAGCTGCAGGCGGGTGCTGTTGAAGAAGAGGGCCTGAAGTACACGACCATCCTGCGGGTGCGGCGCACCCACACCCTGGCAGTGCGACAGAGACAGGGCGGTACACAGATGCCTGTTCCCACTGTTGTCCAGGCTATAGAGACGCAGCTCACAGGGCGTGAGCTCCACATGGCAGGCACTCCAACGGCCCCACGGACCCTCCCTCTGTTCCAACATGCCCTGCTTGACCAGGCAGGGGCTACTCTCCTTGTTGGCTAGGGAAACAAAAGCAAAACAGATTCATTATGCTTCTTCACCACAATCAGTAGAGTTTATTTGGTCACGGACCAGTTTAATATCAAAAACAATTTTCACTGCCCGGCCTTTAAGGAGCGGCAGATAAATATACGTATACAAATAAATGATGCGCATAAAAAATGGGGATATTTTAAAAATATAATAATGGGGTATCTTTAAAATATAATAAACATAAATCCAGTGTGTACTCACAGTTTTATTAACAGCATTTTCATAACAACGAGCCGACAACAGAACACGGGTAAAATCCACAGGGTTTTTTTCTGTGCAGCCGGCAGACCGGTACCGGGCCGTGGGTCATGTGGTACTGGAGTTTGGGGGCCACTGGCCTACATCACAACTAAATCTCCATAGGTGACACTTCGATATACTAAGGCCTCGTCCACATGGATGCTTGGATGAATGAATACGCTCTGAAGGTGTTTTTGATGCGCTTTGTATCTGCGCCTGATTGACTTCAGTCAGGATTTCGGCAGAAATTAAGGCCTGCATGCAACGTCTTTTTGGCACCACCCGAATGCGCAGTCAACCAAGCCCCGGTGCTGAACGCCTGCGTGGCTTCAAAAAACTTTTGCACTCAGTCTGCGCTTACCTGGTGCCACAACTGTCCAAAAAAAGCCTGATTCAAACGTCAAGAAGATGAGACCTTACTCTGGAAACCTTTCCTTAAAGGACATTTTTTGAAAAAAATATCATTTACTCATTTTTCCACTTGACCCAGATTTAGTCCATCAGCAAAGGCACACCAGAACTCAAGTTTGTTTTCGTAAAATTACATCACTAAAACTCCTCCACCTGCTCAAACCACACCCAGCTCTTCATTAAGGTGAAGCAGACCTGAGGATATGGTTTGGGACATAGTATAACTGACCGTGAGCTGTAAAAATGAACTTTAGCTACAAAAGGTTAACGTTCAGAGTGGAGTCGTATGAGAGAACTAAACACATCTGTAGAAACGCAAGAGAACTAAATGCCGATTGCATCCAGCTTTTCACTGAGGTGAGGCAAACAGATGTAATTAGTTCTCTTATACAGCTTCACTGTGAACATCAACCCTAAAGTGTAGGAGCTAAAGTGTAGTTCATTTTCACATTTTACAGGTTGAGAAAAGTTTGATGACACTTTTATGGGGATAATTCAGGCCATTTGGCTGACTACTGATTTGTTAGCAACATTAGCCCCATTGTTCCACCAAAATTTAGATGCCAAATCTGTCGTAATTGGCTGCACTAAGTGATAAGATTTAAATAAGATGAAGGTTTGCCAAACCATTCCTTTAAAGATTTTAGAGAGACAATTACATTTTTAAAAGAAAAAACATGGCTGCACAGAAACAGAATGCATAATGTAAGTCATTAAGCTTTTACATCATATTATTGGAAGCATCTTTGGACTCTAATCTGTAACTGTCTGTCAGACTTTAAGTGAAAAATGGACTTTATGGAGGATTAGACAAGCTGCCAATAAAGCAGTACATTACAGCCTCCAGTTTCCCTACCAACAACCACATCATCCCGGATGCTCATACCCATCAATAATCCTGGAGTTTTGTCAATAGAGCAGTGCCTAAGTGGTTCCTGTACGGCTGCAATGCAGTCATTTATGCAGCTAAGACTGAGGTATGTCTCTGAAACAAGCAACAACTTCCTGATGACTTCTTTTGCTCTGGTTGTGGAGTCCTGTGGCTCAGAAACTCATTTTACTAACTTAAGTATAAAGTTAAGATGGGACAAATTAAGATATTATTTTCAATTCGGTATTACAGAAGCAAATCCTAACTGAATTTAGGAGTCCTAACTTATCTTGAGTTAGGAATCCTAAATAAGCGATCTAACATCGATGATCCACTTATGTCTGTTACTTAGCAACTAACGCAACACATTATCTGGCAAAGAAACTGTTGCCTGCTGCCACTGTAACTGTACGAGGCTACAGTTACAGTTACGTCAGAGTATATTATATAGAGATATTAAACACTGTTGTCCCCAAAATATGGACAAAAGTATTTGGACAGAGCGGTCATACAAAACTACGTTGACAAAAGTACATGGATACACAGCCACACACAGCCACGGGTGGAGTTAGCTCAGTAGGTAGGATACTTGCCTCCGAACCAAGAGGTCATGGGTTCAAATCCTACCTTCAGCACCACCATTGGGTCTCTGAGCAAGGCCCTTAACCCTGAGTTGCTCCAGGGAGACTGTCCCCTGTAGTTAGAGAATGAAAGGTGCTTTGGACAAAAGCATCAGCTAAATGCCGTAAATGTCACACACAGTCACAAGCTTCGCTTTGAAAATCCCCTTTAGCGAAAAAACGGCTCACATTTGTTAATTGTACCACAGCTGGGAAGGAGAGACCCGAGTAATACGGGCCCAGATTCCCAGAGGAGCTGCTCTCTGACACAACAGCGAGATTTATCAGCGATGAATACAAATGTAAACATCGGCCAGAGACGGATGATATTTTGCTATGTGATAGCGGCTTGTCGAGACGCCGCAATGGTTCTCTCCAAAGAATTCCCTGTGACCTCAGTAGGAGGAAACATCATTGTTTGCAGGACCGCTGTGCAAACAAAACGGCCGAGAGCGACCCCCTAATCTGGGGCACTCCTGCTCAGCCCTTCCTTTGCCTGCCAGGTCCTTTCACACAGCCCCTCTCCGTTATCTCCTTTCCTCTCTCCCTCCAAGGCACCCTTCATCCCTACACTTCCTTAGCTGGGGCACAAGCAGGTTTCCTCTCAGGCCCATAAACTGCAGAAAGTGTTTAGAACTGGCACCAAGGGCTGTTGGACACTCGCGAATGACAAGTTGTCAAATGGAAGGCTTTTTAAAAGCGATTTCCCAAATGCTGTTCTTAAGTCTTATCTCCATTCCATCAGTCAAAACTGCCATTTCCATAACCCAAGGGACCATAATGCACTCCTCTCTCCTTTCAAGGCCAACGGACTGAGAATACAGGGGGCTGGGCTAGTTTGGGTCATTTACGGGGGCATCATTACGTGCCAGGAGAGCTGCTGTGTGCCTTGGCTTTCTGGAAGCCTATTCTGGAGGCCTGGGGTCTACCCTCTCGCAGTCTAGTCTCTCTGTGCACATTTGATTTTGAATTTATGACTGTGGGAAAGATCACTGTTACTTTCACACTAGAAGTAGTATGGGGGGCTGAACAGACTCTGACTCAAACTAAGATTTCCCTGTGGAGTGTCTTGAGTGTTTTTTTTTTCGTTTAGTTCTTCCTAAAGCTCTGTATTTTTATTACTGTAGGCTAGGGATGCACAGAATATCCGTCCACCGAAAAATTTCGGCAGAAAATGTTTACAGCCGAAATATTATTTTAATGCGACCGAAACAGTGATGATGCAATCAACTACCGCAGACTGCACGCACCAGAATGGATTACAGTCAACATGTCTGTAGTGTGGGCGCATTTCGGTATGTCTAAAGGGGGTTCTCCAGTGACTGGTATCAGCTCGGATCGGTTCAATTTGGTTTTAAAGTTTGGTTTCGGACCTACTGTTTTCCACTACAACTGTTTCTCTATAGCAACCAAATATTCTGAACAGCAGTCCAATCGGAGCACTCTAAACTGAGGTAAACAACCTGGCATCATTACAATCGTCAGCATGGATGAAATCAGAGGGGTTTTATTTATTATCTTCGGTTTGCGGCTGTTTGCCACAAAACGGAGACAACTGGCTTACCAGAAAAGGCTTAAAGAAGCAACATTAGTGTTAGCCAACACTAATGTTAACATTCAGTCAACAACACTGCTGTAACTATAGCAACCACCAATCAGTAGCCTCCAACATCACGTCGTCATTTAATATTCGTTCAGCACGCTTGGATTCTCAGCCATGGTGGTACCAAGAATGGTACCAGGTACCAGATTTTAATTATGGAAAAGCAAAAAAAGTGAGTAGAGTTAAACCGAATCGAACTGGTACCCGTCAGTAGAAAACCTCCATAAGAAAGACACTCTGAACGCTGTTTGTAATGCCGAAATTTCTAGAGAGGGTGCATCCACAAAGGCAGAGTATGAAGTACAAACGAGGCAAGACCCTTCGAGCACACTGTCTGTGTTGTGGCAAGAACGTTTTTGTGCCAGTCTTTGTTTTAATACACTTTTGTTATAGGCCTACAGAGAATGTTGTTTTTCAATGCACTTGTTAATGCACTTGTTCGAAATGCACTTTGTTCATGCATTTCGTTCAGAATATTAAAATGCATTTGAATACTTGTTTGATGAGAGAATTTAATTGTATAATATTTCAGCTTTGTTATTTTTAGGCTATTCATGATTGGGGCCAAGTAAAATATTTTATTTCAAATTTTATATTATATTGTGCATTGTTTGAATGCTAAATAAATATATAACCCCCACAATAAGTAAGGGTTTACTGTATACCTTCCAAGGACTCTGAACAAATTTTTGTTTAAGCGCTGCTTAATAATGTTTCCTGAGTTCATGAGTCAGTGGAGGTCCAATAAACATGCAAATGAGTCGGCATGCTCCTTTGTGTTCCTGTCAAAGAGACCATGTCCTGCTTGAGGGCTACTAGATCACAATTAGCCTCCAAACTACATTCCCCTTTTGTCAAATATGCTAGGAGCCTTATTACAATTCTCTGTCTAAAATGAGCACATGCAACCTGCAATCAAAACCGATTTCCTGTTAAACCACCAACACCACCAGACAGCAGAGTGCTCCGCAGGGGCTGTAATCAGACAAAGAGAGCTGAGCTCACGTAATGCGATGATAAACACTATTTTAGACTTAGGGTTATAATCTTTGGGCATTTTGTATCGGGAAACAGGGCCACCAGTACGTTCTTCAGCCAGAAGCCTGAAGGCCAAAGCGAAACAGGAGACACTCCTAGTTACACCGAGCCAATCAAAATAAGATGTTTAAATTTCCCATTACTTTAGTAATGACAACTTCAGTCTTGTGTTTATTCTTGCCTTTGGGAGGTTTCGTTCCACATCGTTGGCAAAAAAAATCCCTTAAAAAAAATAAAAAATAAAATCTGTTCCAAAATGAAACCGAAACACAGTGTGGAGAGGGGCGTTGGGGCTATAATCAACAGATCCATCAGCATTAGTATTTCAAGAAGGGAATGCAAATTTTTAAACGTCCTGGACGCTTTAATTTAGTTCAGACTAAGTCACTAGGGAAGGCATTAGGCATTCTACCATGCAATTCACATCTCCTTCTTCCTTTTTACTCCTGGCACACTCCAACGACAATTCACTACTCTAAACCATGTCAATTTCAGAATGAGAAGTGACAAGCACTGCCAGGCAGGTGTAACAAAGTACTCTGAGCTACACAAGTGTGCATTTTCTCAGGGGGTTGCAATTAATCCGTTTTATCTGAATGAGTGGGCACAGGCCTGAACCTACCAAATATCTTGAAGAAAGGTGAGATTGCTTATATCAACGTTGAACTACCCCATACCGTGCAATTACCTTAATGAACATAGGCTTGAACAGTCAGCCGCAGTGAAAAAAGGACTCCGTGGCCCAGGCTGCCGTCCTTGCCTTGCCTCGAGCTGACTAATGCCTTTTCACTCATATGCTAATCCTCTTAATATCAGGGGTAATTGGGTCTCACTCTTTCACAGCATTGTACCCATCTTGTCACAGAATTGCATTATCCTACTATTACCTTCTTTGTCAAGGATCTCTTTCAAATTCAGATTTGCGGCTTGCCCAAACAAATGAACGCAGATACAAACAAACAAACAAACAAACGCACGCCAAATCTAGGCACTCGCCTCGATGGAACTGCTAATCAACCCTAATCAACCCGCCCCCATCCGATATTCCATGCCCAATTTTTCACTCTGCAACAAAAACAGAATGTAGTTGAATGTTACAACAGACACAGCGCTACACACCACAGAATGCAGGTGTGAAGAGGGGGACAAACACGAAAGTGAGTGAGGTAAAGAGGAAGGAAGCATGCGAGACCTAGAAGCGAATAGTCGTCCTGTTAGAAAAGCATCTGTATAAATCATTAGTTGGAGTGTTCAGTTAGAGGTTCCTCATGACTCAACTACAGCAATACAATAATTATGTAAAGAAGGTAATTACGCTGAATGCTTACCTTCCCTTTGGTCATTTAATGCCATGTTCTTGAGAATGTTCTTGTCCACCGCCGGAACGCCATTATCCGTGAAGGTCCGGTAGTTGACATCTGATCGTGATCTATTGTGCCCCCGCTTGAAGTCCCCACTAGAAGTGGTGGTGGAGTTGGTCTCCTTGGCATGGGCAGCCAGGTCATTTGTAGAGCGGGCTCGGTTTCTCCTCCCATGCCTAAGGCCAAGCACGCTGAAGGAGGATGTCTGTTCTGCCCAGGCCAGGTTACGAGCTGATATCTCCGGTTGTTCCCCACTTAGCAAGCCCCATACTCCACTGGAACTCAATTTATCCAGCGCGGAAACTTCTTTCAGCTTTGGCGGTCGAACTTGTCCATCTTCCTGACCACCATCCAGGCAGTGCAAGTAGTCCTCTGTGGCCTCAAGGGCTGGACTGATGTCCTCGACCACTAAGCTGTCCATCACCTCCACGACCTGCTTGCCAGAGAGGAGGTGAAGAGGCTGACTTGGCCGACGAGTTCCTTATGTGCGTGAGCCTGGGAAGGAGAGGATCCAGAGGCCTCAGGGCAACACAGATGGAACATCTGCTGTCTGAGGCCAAGAGGAAGCCTGGCAAAACCGATGCTCCTCGAAGGCTAGAACTCCTTCCAGGACAAACAAGAGCTCTTTAGGACGACGCCGTTAATCAGGCAACTGAAGAGCCACGGCTTGTTGTGCCAACCATCGCAGTCTGTGCTAGGCTGGAGAATGCTTGAGGGCTAAAAATGGTTGGCAGCCTTCAAACCCAGTCATGGCACTGCTTTTCCTAGGTGGTGCCCCGAATTCAGAGACTCCCAGTTGCCAAGTAAATCAGTCAAGTGAGGAGGCAGCAATTTGTAAATAAAAGAAAATTAAATGTGGCACAATGAGCAACGATCCCCCCAGGCATCAACATCCTGCATCAAGAGAAATAGAACATAAGCATGACCGATTTTATTAGAGAATGGAAAAAAAAAAAAAGATATCCTTAGCATTGCTTTGATAAACCACGACATGCTAAAGTTGTGAGGAGCTTTATGTCATCATAGTCCCAGGATGTTTGGACAGTTTTCCATCAACAGGTAATATCCAAAAATCAAACAAAGTTCTTACTATATACACACACATCTGAAAACAGAGAATTTACTTTACCTGAGCTAGTCTTAATGTAGAAATTAGAGCCTCCTCTTGCACTTACAAGGCTGACCATGGGTGGGGTTCTCAGATTTCTCGACCGAGCATCGCTCGTTGCCATTTCTTTCCATGTGGTGATGCCCACTGCCTCGTCTCTCCCTGGTTTCCCCCTCTCTCACACTGACATCGATTTCCTTTGCCTTTTGCTCTCTGACTCAGGGTCTTTCACTTTCTTAAGGCCATGCATTATTTAGAGGGCATTACATCACCTCTGGCCAATGCCAGGACGGCACACTCAGCATCCCTGGGGTGTGCATGAAAAAACAGGGATGTGGATTAATGGATAAGGGATGGGCTCTGGAGCGCAGGAATTTGCTGCATTCTCACTCCAAAAGTGATGAGGTGCCACGTCAGAGTTCACCTCAGACGCTGAAATTCCTTATCAAGGTGACAGGAGATGAGGAACGCTGATGCAAGCCAGCAAACGCCACGGCCAAATCATAACTTGGCACGAAATTGTGTCAGGGCATTAATGCCATGTGTCAACAGTTACTCGTCCCTAAGCATGTAGAACATAGTGAATTGCGATTTTATTGCTTACATTTGACCCAGAGTACTCATGTTCTGACCTCCCCTTCGAGATGAGCCAGTCTGACTAAGATGAAGCAACACTTCCTATTTTTAGCCTTCTCACTGCCAGAACTCTACCTCACCACAGAGGCACCGATGATGCAGGGCACAGAAATGAGCTCTTGTCTGATCCTTGATCATAAGCAAGGTCACAACATATGCATCAACCTTCCAAGGCTGTTACACTCCTTGCATGCCACAATAAGCTCACATGTTCATAGATTTGAGGTATAATATAATATATATATTAGAGGTGGGAAATGATAACATTTTTTTAACGCCGTTAATCTCATGGAATCTTCTTGTTAATGGCGTTAACGGCAATAATCCACCCCGACATATACATATACATATACATATATATATATATATATAGATAAGTCTCTCTCTCTCACAAAGCATTTTGATAAGCAGCCTTTCCCATATCCATGCAATAAAAGCTGCTCCTAAATTGTTCTGATTTGGTTGT